>JAJNNQ010000059.1:1102500-1485000 GCA_027886175.1 Phylloscopus collybita | reverse complement strand
GAGCAAATGGACCAAAACTGAGCAAAGTGTGAGACCTCGTGACCCTTTGTCCATTCTGTGACCATTTTGGGTCCCCCTTGGGTGCAGCCCTGGCCAGGCCCTGTCCTGCCCAAGGTGCACCCTAAAGCCCTTTCAATAAATCCCTGCTTCATTCTCTGGCTCTGCCCAGTCTCTGTTCTAGCTCAGCCTGCCCCAGGCATCAGCTGTGCCAAGTGGTTGGGCTCAATGATCTCAGAGGGATTTTCCAACGTGACATTTCCATGACTCTGCAATCAGGGAGTAAAGATCATTCCCCTCAGATTTCAGGAAACTCCTTCCTGCATTAACACTTCAGGGTATTTCCCTTAAAAAGAAAAAAAAAAAAAAACCAAAACCCACAACCTGGGACATCTCCCAGCTCCCTGCCCCAAACACCTCCTCTGTATTTTGGGAGCCTGTCAGATGCACCAGGATCTCATGGTCAGTTCTGCTGGCATTAAAACAGATCCACCTTTAGCTCCAGAAAGTTGCAAAACCCACAGCCTTGGCTGTCCCAAAATTGCAGCACTGTTCTCCAGGCAGGGAGGGACACACAGGTGGGCCCTCAGTGTCCCCATCTGGGACGGGTGGCTTTGGTTCAGACCAACAGCAGGAGGCTGCCAACAACCCCCCAACAACCTCCCAACAACCTCCCAACAACCTCCCAACAACCCCCCAACAACCCCCCAACAACCTCCCAACAACCCCCCAACAACCTCCCAACAACCTCCCAACAACCTCCCAACAACCCCCCAACAACCCCCCAACAACATCCCAGGTAGTGCCAGGAGAGGTTCAGGCTGGATTTTAGGAATAAATTCTTCATGGAAAGAGTTGGAACAGGCTGCCCAGGGCAGTGGTGGAGTCCCCATCCCCGGAGGGATTTAGTAGCAACAACCCAGCTGGGAATTCCCTGCCCGGAGCCAGAGGGACTTGGAGCCATCTGATCCCAGGCACAGCTCACAAATCCCTGCTCCAGAGGTGACCTCAGCTGCTGGAGGCCTCCCCTGGTGGCTCTGGTGACACGAGTCACCCTCCCTCAGGGAAGGCAGGAAGGCCATGCAGACAAAAATAAGCAAAAAGAAGCGGCTGCTGCTCCTGCTGCCACGTCCTGCGCTCTCCAGCATTCCTGGCAGGGTGGGAATGGAGCTCCTGAAGGACTTGGGGCAGAGTTAGGAGCTGTTTCAGGCTGAAGCTCTTGGCTGAAAGGAATAAAAGCTCCCCAGGCTTCGGCAGACAAAACCAAGGGCGTTTCATGCCGGATACCCTGGGGAGTTGGGCTGCCAACAGCACCAGGGCTGGGAATTCTCTGCTGGGAAAGCTCCAGCACCCACAGAACCTCACAGAGATCAGGAATTCTCTGCTGGGAAAGCTCCAGCACCCACAGAATCTCACAGAGATCAGGAATTCTCTGCTGGGAAAGCTTCAGCACCCATAGAACCTCCCAGAGATCAGGAATTCTCTGCTGGGAAAGCCCAGCTGCACATCCAGCACCCACAGAACCTCCAAGACATGAGGAATTCTCTGCTGGGAAAGCTCCAGCACGCACAGAACCTCCCAGAGATCAGGAATTCTCTGCTGAGAAAGCTCCAGCACCCACAGAACCTCCCAGAGCTTGGGAATTCTCTGCTGGGAAAGCCCAGCTGCACATCCAGCACCCACAGAACCTCCAAGACATGAGGAATTCTCTGCTGGGAAAGCTCCAGCACGCACAGAACCTCGCAGAGATCAGGAATTCTCTGCTGGGAAAGCTTCAGCACCCACAGAACCTCCCAGAGCTTGGGAATTCTCTGCTGGGAAAGCCCAGCTGCAGATCCAGCACACACAGAACCTCCCAAAGATCAGGAATTCCCAGCTGCAGATCCATCACCCATAGAACCTCCCAGGGATCAGGAATTCTCTGCTGGGAAAGCCCAGCTCAACAAATTTAGCTCAAGGTCCAGCACGTGAGGAGCTGAATTCCTAATAAATTACTGCAATTAGGAATACTTTGCAGCCAGACTGACACATGGCAGCTCTAAACCTGCCAGCCTGGCTCAGTAATTCTCCTTTATTTGTGACCCTCTGCTCTCACACACACCCCCACTGCAGTTCTCAGTGCTGAGGGGAAAAGGGAAATATCCACAGACCAACGACAGAGCCACGGAATAAAACATCACCCCCTGTGCACTGTGCACATCAAAATACTCAGTGAGTTAGTGAGCTCCTGGGGAAAACCTGATCAGCCTGACCTCCCCGAGGCTCCTTCACCTGCTGTATTTCTGCACTTCACCCCCACCTGGGAGCTCCCCATTGTTGCCATGCCCGTGCCTGCTTGTTTTGGTTTTGGGAACTCTATTCCCAGGCACAGTCTTGATGCACAAGGTCATGTTCTGTAAACTACCGAAGTTCCCACATCTGTTCCCAGAGGAGGGGCTTCGGTGATGGTCTCTGGAAAACGACCAGTGGTTCCCAAGGGTCCCACCTCTAGAGTGAGCAATTTGTAAAATGTACAAAAAGAGTCAAAAAAATAAAAGAAGGGTCTCTTGCTTGCAAGAGCTCCACGCAGCCTCACTGATGCACTCCCTGCCTCGTTCCTGAGAGACCCTCACCAGTTATACCCCATAACCAACCCCAGCTCCTTGGCAGCCTCCAGCTCTCCTGCCAAGCACAGGGCTGAGCTTTCAGGTCCTTGCTCAGTTCTTACTGGAGGAAATTTCCTATTTTATCAGCCCCAGCTGGCTGGCAGAGCCCGGGCCAAGGCTTTGCAGATAACCCCACACCTGGAACGGCTCTTGGGGTTTTTGTGAGGGGACTGAACCACTCACGAGAGCCCTGAGAGTGCTCAGGCTCCTGCAGCCTGAAACCCACCATAATTCTGCCATCAAGTAGTTTGTTTTAAATAAGAACGTCAAGACACCCACAGAGGTTGAAAAGCGCCGATTTGAGTGCTGATCTGAAACACATGGGAGAGGAATTTGGGCTCTGAAAGCGCCGCTACCGTGCTGCTCCCACAGGAGCAGCCACACCAGCTTGGCTGGTCTGGGGTCTACGAGGAGCCACAGCACCCAAAATCCAAAAAAAAAATACATATAAAATTTAGAATTTGGCTCCATCTGATTGTTTCTTTATATCAAATATATCTAGTTAGGAACAGAGACAAGGGCACTTGTGCTGCTCGTGCTGCTCCCACAGGAGCAGCCACACCAACCAGGCTGGTTTGGGGTCTACGAGGAGCCACAGCACCCAAAACTCAAAAAAAAAAAAAACTATATAAAATTTGGAATTTGGCTCCATCCATCTGATTGTTTCTTTATATCAAATATATCTAGTTAGGAACAGAGACAAGGGCACTTGTGCTGCTCGTACTGCTCTCACAGGAGCAGCCACACCAGCTTGGCTGGTCTGGGGTCTACGAGGAGCCACAGCACCCAAAAACCAAAAAAAAAAAAAAAATATAACATTTGGAATTTGGCTCCATCCATCTGATTGTTCCCTTACATCAAATATACCAGGTTAGGAACAGAACAAGGGCACCCAAGCCTTGTGCTGCTGGTGCTGCTCCCACAGGAGCAGCCACACAAACCGGGCTGGTCTGGGGTCTACGAGGAGTCACAGCACCCAAAAACCAGAAAAATATATATATAAAATTTAGAATTTGGCTCCATCCATCTAATTGTTTCTTTATATCAAATATATCTAGTTAGGAACAGAGACAAGGGCACTTGTGCTGCTCGTGCTGCTCCCACAGGAGCAGCTACACAAACCAGGCTAGTCCGGGGTCTACGAGGAGCCACAGCACCCAAAACCCAAAAAAAAACCTATATAAAATTTGGAATTTGGCTACATCCATCTGATTGTTCCCTTTATCAAATATACCAGGTTAGGAACAGAGACAAGGGCACCCAAGCCTTGTTCTGCTCCCACAGGAGCAGCCACACAAACCAGACTGGCCCAAGGTCCATGAGGAGCCAGAGCACCCAAAACCCAAAAAAAAAATTGTATAAAATTTGGCTCCATCCATCTGATTGTTCCCTTATGTCAAATATACCAGGTTAGGAACATAGACAAGGGCACCCAAGCCTTGTGCTGCTCCCACAGGAGCAGCCACACCAACCAGGCTGCTCTGGGGTCTACAAGGAGCCACAGCACCCAAAAACCAAAAAAAAAAAAAAGTATGAAATTTGGTTCCATCCATCTGATTGTTTCCTTATATCGAATATATCTAGTTAGGAACTAACTAGAGGAGCCAGAGCACCCAAAACCCCCCCAAAAATTGTATAAAATTTGGCTCTATCCATCTGATTGTTCCTTTATATCGAATATATCTAGTCAGGAACAGAGACAAAGGCACCCAAGCCTTGTGCTGCTCGTGCTGCTCGTGCTGCTCCCACAGGGTGAGTTGTGTTCTCCCTGCCAA
The DNA here is from genome assembly GCA_027886175.1 of Phylloscopus collybita. Taxonomy (NCBI): domain Eukaryota; kingdom Metazoa; phylum Chordata; class Aves; order Passeriformes; family Phylloscopidae; genus Phylloscopus; species Phylloscopus collybita. The sequence goes on along the minus strand of JAJNNQ010000059.1, from coordinate 1,480,583 downwards.
GCTCTGCAGAACAGGAAAACTTCCCCAGCAGTGAAACCTGGGATGGGGATGGCTTTGTTCCCACCCCCAGGAATCCCTCTCCAGGTAGATCCCTGGTCAGCAGGTGGATTTTATAGGAAATACACCCCCAAATCCATGTCATTTTTTTTAAAAAAAACCACCATTTAGCCATACTTTACTCTCAGACCTTTATCATTTCCATCATTCCCAAGAATTCCACATCCCATCTGCCATCCCCAGGACGTCTCCATACTAAAGAGAACCGAAAACCAACTGCATTTGGGAACACCAAATGAAATAAAAACAAACCCAAAAAAGACGCCAGACAGGAATCAGACCAACACCAGCCTTGCACAGGGAGCTGCCTCCCCCAAAATAACGTTTGCACCATTAGAAAGTGACAGAAAAAAGGAGCTCCAGAAGCCAGTTCAGAACTGCATTCTCAGAGTCATCTTCCTGCCCTGCTCCCCAGTGGGACACGGGCAGAGTGTCAGGCCCTGGGCCCGTTTGAACATCAGGTTCCTAATTGATTGCACAGGGCTTGGGCTCCATTAAAGAGCTTCCATAAATCCCATCCCTGCAAGGTGAAGGCTGCCTGGCTGTGCAGACATTAAGAGCTGCCTAATCCTGAGTCAATCTAAAAAAAAAAAAAAAAAAAAAAAAGAAAAAAGAAAAAAAAAAAAGGCAAAACCTTTGCCTGCTCCGATTTTCCACAGAATTAACGTGGCAAGGGATTATGTCAGTGCGTGGATGAAGTGCAAACCCCGGAGCCTTGGAGCCCTGCCAGCAGCCCATGGATGCTCTGCTCACAGGCACAGCTCATTGTCACAGACGTTTGGCCCTCTGTCACCCCATGGCTGGGGAAGGGACAGCCCAGGTGTGTAGCTACGCTTCGTGCCCGCAAGGTTTTGATCTTCTAAAAGTCTTTTCCCAGGGACTGTCGCTGTTGGACGCTGTCCTGGGTTGTGGAGCCGGGGTTTGTGTATTCTATTTTCAGTTGTTTGAAGGCAGTCCTGATCGTAATGGGCCATTAGCACCTTTCCCAGCCTGTACCTTTCCCCCCAGAGCGGTGCATCTGCATTTCCATCACCCTAATGTGAGATACATCCCATCCCCTGGCAGTGGGGACAGGCAGTTTTGCTGTCTGGATAAAGAGAGACTCACAGACACGAGAGTGGCTGGTTTTTCACCCGATTTCCTGGGAGGAAGACCGGACCTCATCTCACCAACACCAGACTCCATCTCACCATCCCCAGACTCCCTCCTCATCATCACCAGACCCCCTCCTCATCATCACCAGATCCCCCTCCTCACCACCCCTGGATCCGCTTTTCTACAGAATCATCTCTGCTCCAACAGAATCACGTCTGCCACTTCAGAAGGACTCACTTTTGGACTGCTTTCAACACCCTGACCAACAGGGTGTCAGGCTGTGGCTCTGACTCTGTCAGGGTTTTCCAAAATTGTTGTTTGTTTGTTTGCTGGTTTGGTTGGGTGGTTTTGTTTCCTATATACATTTGTATTGTTAATATTCCTAGTAAAGAACTGTTATTCCTATCCCCAACATCTTTGCCTGAGAGCCCTTGATTGCAAAATTATAATTTGGCAGGGGTGTGAGGGGTTTGCATTCTCCATTCTAGGGGAGCCCCAGTTTTCCTGGCAGATACCTGTCTTTCCAAACCAAGACAGACACGAAGGAGAGATTCAAGTCATCAGAAGGCTGTGGCTGCCAAGGAGGAGCCCTGAGTTATTTTCCAAACTTATTTTATACCTTTCTACAAATGCACCCACCTTAGAGGTGGGGACCTGGGGAAAAACCCTGGAAATGCTGGGCTCAGGAAGGGCATCCTCCTCCTCCTCCTCCTCTTCCTCCTCCTCCTCCTCCTCCTCCTCCTCCTCCTCCTCCTCCTCCTCCACCAGGGACCACGGGGGAATCCCACGGGCTTGGATGCTCACAGGGTTCTTAGGGGGAAGGAAATCTTGTGCAGAAACTTGAGCATCCCACATGAGGTCAGGCAGGAAGCTGAAGACAACATTTTTTTAATAATTGGCTGTGGGAAATTAGCACCCACGAGGACGGGTCAGGGAAGGGGGGCCTGGCTGCGCTGGCAGAAGTGAACGAGGAAAAATAACGAAGGAAACCAGGCAACAACCACCTCAGCTAAATCCTTCTGAGTTTGTTGGATTTCCTGGGAAAACAGGAACGAATTGCAGAATGAACCCAGTTTGTTGAGTGAGGTGTCCAGGCCAGGAAACATCAACAATTCCCAGCGAGGAATATTCAGATGTTTGAAAGGCATAACTCCGAGCTGGGGAGTTTTGTGTGTGTCCCCTCACACCCCAGGAAATGGGAGGGTTGAGAGGAGAAGGGTTTATCCAAGAGTCCTGGTGAGTCAGGAGCCCAGCAGCCCCAATCCCACTCCCAGCACTCCGGGAGCTGCTGGGGGAGGCCAGGGAACAGCTTGTCCAGGAACTGCTCGGCACAAACACAGCTGCTGTGACAGGAAAGGCACGGGGGGACATCCTGCACTCCCCAGCCAAGCCTGGCCAGGCCCCTCTGCACCCGAGCCTGGAAAATCCTTTTCCATCCCTGGGATGGAGCAGGGAAGGGGGCTGTGCTCATGGGCTCGAACACTCAGAGTTTTGTGGGGTTCAGTGGGGTTTTTTAACAGCCCTGTCTCTAAGGAGGTTTAAATCCCATCTCCTCTCCCAGCCCAGTGTGGACTGAGGTTTAAATCCCATCTTCCTTCAAAAGGAAGAAGGTTGGAGGTGAGTGATGCTGAGTTGCTCTGCACAGACCCTTCCCAAAGGTACCAGCTCACAGGTCATTGTCCTAAAAGGAGGAAAACACAAAGCTGCGAGCCCTGAGCCCTGACAGCATCCCTGTGGGATGAGATGATCCCGAGGGCTCCTCCCAACCCAAACCAGCCTGGGACTCTGTTTGCAACACTTGGGGTCACACCCGAAGCTCCAGCTGTGGTTCCACAGCAACAATTAACCCCGTTCTCAAGTGAACAACCCGAGGTTACTCCTGTATTGTGGAAAATTCCTTCTCCCAGGAGCTCCTGGTGGGCAGGCCTGGCTGCTGAGGGGCAGTGATGGTGCTGCAGCCACCCCACACCTTCCCTCTGCCAGCTCTGGTCACAAATCTCAGCCCACCCTGGGCTGGGAGAGGAGATGGGATTTAAACCTCAGCCCACCCCGAGCTGGGAGAGGAGATGGGATTTAAACCTCAGTCCATCCCAGGATGGAGGAGGAGATGGGATTTAAACCTCAGTCCATCCCAGACTGGGAGAGGAGATGGGATTTAAACCTCAGCCCACCCCGAGCTGGGAGAGGAGATGGGATTTAAACCTCAGTCCATCCCAGGCTGGGAGAGGAGATGGGATTTAAACCTCAGCCCACCCCGAGCTGGGAGAGGAGATGGGATTTAAACCTCAGTCCACCCCGAGCTGGGAGAGGAGATGGGATTTAAACCTCAGTCCACCCCAGACTGGAGGAGGAGATGGGATTTAAACCTCAGCCCACACTGAGCTGGGAGAGAAGATGGGATTTAAACCTCAGTCCATCCCAGACTGGGAGAGGAGATGGGATTTAAACCTCAGTCCACACCGGGCTGAGAGAGGAGATGGGATTTAAACCTCAGCTCACCCCAGACTGGGAGAGGAGATGGGATTTAAACCTCAGTCCATCCCAGGCTGGGAGAGGAGATGGGATTTAAACCTCAGTCCACCCCAGACTGGGAGAGGAGATGGGATTTAAACCTCAGTCCATCCCAGACTGGAGGAGGAGATGGGATTTAAACCTCAGTCCACACCGGGCTGGGAGAGGAGATGGGATTTAAACCTCAGTCCACCCTGAGCTGAGAGAGGAGATGGGATTTAAACCTCAGTCCATCCCAGGCTGGGGGAGAGGAGATGGGATTTAAACCTCAGTCCACCCCAGACTGGGAGAGGAGATGGGATTTAAACCTCAGCCCACCCTGGGCTGGGAGAGGAGATGGGATTTAAACCTCAGTCCACACCGGGCTGGGTGGGGCTTGGAGCACCCCGGGGCAGTGGGAGGAGGTGGGATTTCAATTCCCTTCCACCCCACACCAGGCTGGGATGCCTGCACTGCACACAGCTGAGCTCAGAGCTCAGCAAGTGACACCTTGGATTTGCTGCTCCTGCTCTGACTCCACACTTCAATTTCTGCTTTTCCTCCTCTTCCAAGGAGGAAAGGCAGAAATCTCTTAATTTTTGCCTTAATATCTTAATTTCTTAAATTTCTGCCTTAATTTCTGCCTTAATCTCTGCCTCAATCTCTTAATTTCTTAAATTTCTGCCTTAATTTCTGCCTTAATGTCTTAATTTCTTAAATTTCTGCCTTTCCTTCCTCTTCCTTCTCTTCCTCCTCCTCTACCTTGCCACTCCCCATCCAAGAAAAGATTTCCTGAACGAACCAGCAGAAAAAAAAAAAAATTGATTTTTTTTCACTTTGACTGTTCCCCCGAGTTACCAGGGAAAATATTTTCTTTTTAACTAAACCCAAAATTAACGAGAAAAAAAAAAAAATCCAAATTCTCCTGAAGACGATTTATGGGGAGGGAAAAAAAATAAAAGCATTTGCTATGGAATTGAAGCTTTTTGTCATGTTGGCTTTTAAGTATATTTTAATGTAAGAACATAATGATTTCCAACGCAAAAAGCACAGACTCCTCTCTTTTTGCAAATATTTTTTTCTCTCTCCTTGCTGTTTTTTTTCTCTCCTCTTATTAAGGAACGCATCTTTCAAGCAGCTGAGCTGCCTCTTAAACAATTCTCCCTTTCATCTTGTCAGCATTGGGAAAATTTAAGTGTCTCTCCTTCCTTAAATTGCCAAAACGCTGTGTTTTGTCTCCTTTGGATTGGGGTTTTAGGCAGAAAAAGTGGTTTTCTTGTGCTATCAAAAAAAAAAAAAAAAAAAAAAAAAAAAAAAAAAAAAAAAAAAAAAAAGTGTAAATTTAAGATGCTCCAAGAGACCTCAGGTTCTTTTATGAGGATCATGGAATATCCTGAGTTGGGAGGGACCCACAGGGATCACTGATCCAGCTCCTGCACCCCAACCATCCCAGCCTGGGCCATGGCAGCAGCTGGGAGCCGTGTGCCCTGTAATCCATGGGGGTTTTTTCCTTTGGGATTCGCTGTCATGGTTCCGGTGCCACGATCAGGATGCTGAGGGAAAGTGAGAATAAAAACAGTGTAGGCTTGTGGAATCATGGAATATCCTGAGCTGGAAGGTGTAGCCATGGTTGGTGCCTGTGATGTTTTGATTTCTCTCAAACTTTTGCCCAGGCACTGTTTTGTCGACAAGAAACACAATTTCCTAATTGTATCCTGTGTTTTGCATTCCTTTCCCTAGGAGGGACTTTGCTTGATGTCCCTCTGACTTGACCAATGCAGTTGAAGGAGTTTTTCTTCCACCCCTTGGGTGGGTTCTTTGTAAAACAGGATAAAGGGAAGAAATTCCTGGGCAAGAAAGATTTGATTGGAGTCATTTCAGCCTTCTGAAAAGTTTGGAGTCTGTGTCGTTGTTAATCTTGAACAGCATCAGGAAGGGACCCCAAGGATGATCAAACCCTGCCCAGAGCCCCCAGAAATCCCAGCCTGGGCATCCCTGGAGTGCTGTCCTGGATCTCCAGGGAAGGATCCTGAGACATGAGTGGGTCTGTCCCACTGCCCTGGGCTGAGACAGCCTCTCTAAAGCTGTCAGAGGGTCAGGATCGTTGGCTGTGGCTGCACTGCAGACCTGCAGCCCCTGGTCACTCCAGGCCATGCAGCTGGGCTGGGGTGCCAGGGGGTTCCTGTCCATGTGGGTGAATCCCACAGGCTGTGAATGAACTCCCAAAATGGAATCACAGAGCCACAGAACACCCTGGGCTGGAAGGGACCCACCAGGATCATCCAGCCCAGCTCCTGTCCCTGCCCAGAGCCCCCAGCAATCCCAGCCTGGGCATCCCTGGGGCGCTGTCCAAAGGCTCCTGGAGCTCTGGCAGCCTCGGGGCCGTGCCCATTCCCTGGGGAGCCTGGGCAGTGCCCAGCACCCTCTGGGGGAAGAACCTTGCCCTGTTCTGCAGCCTCAGCCTGCCCTGGCCCAGCTCCAGCCCTGCCCTGGCCCAGCTCCAGAACCTTCCCTTGTCCCCCAGGATAGATCCTGGTGAGATGGAGCCTCACAACCCTCCAGGCTACACCCAAAGCCCATGGAAAACCCAGCAGAAAACCAAATTCTGGATGGGGGGTTGAGGCCTGGCTGCTTTCTGCAGAGCTGCCAGCAGCTTCTGCTCAGGTGAGCTCTGCCCAGCCCAGGGTTGGCTCTTCCCTCCTCCCAGCATCCCACCAGGAGTGGGTTAATATTTGGAGCTGATGGGACACAGGGCTGTCCCTGGGGGGCTCAGAGGGACACAAACCTCCCCCCCTCTGCACTGCTGGTGAAGTCCTGGCTGAGAAACGACCAAAAATCCCACACACAAACCCCACTTTTTAATTAAAACATCCTTTACAGAGGCAGCCTAAGCTCCAGTGCACAGGCTGATGCTTGAGGCTTGAAATGGATGTTCCAGGGACAGCTTGGCACCCCCAGAATGGGATTTGGTGGGGACAGCCCTGCCTGTGGCGGGGGGATTGGAATGAGAGGAGCTTTAAGGTCCCTTCCAAGCCAAACCACTCTGTGATCCTGGGATTCTGAGGTTCCCAGAGGGGCTCTGCAGCCACAGAAAGGCTGCCCAAAAGGAGGGCAGCAGTGCCTGCTCAGCACTTCTCAGCACGGGGGAAATCCAGCCACCAAACCCCCAGGAGATGCCCCAGTGGAGGCCGAGTGGTCAGGCTGGCACCAGCAGCCCCCACGGTCTGAGCACCAGCTCCTCCCAGCCATGCAAAGCAAACAGACTCAGGAAAACCCCTTCCACTCAAAAATGTAAATTACAGGAATTGTTTGCTTATATCTAAGAATGAAATATCCAGGCTGGGAGAGCTGGGGGTGCTCAGCTGGAGAGGAGAAGGCTCCAGGGAGAGCTCCCAGCCCCTGGCAGGGCCCAAAGGGGCTCCAGGAGAGCTGCAGAGGGGCTGGGGACAAGGCCTGCAGGGACAGGACACAGGGAATGGGCTTTCAACTGATGGAGAATGGATTGAAATGGGATCTTGGGCAGGAATTCCTCTCTGTCAGGGTGGTGGGCTGGGATTGCCAGAGCAGCTGTGGCTGCCCCTGGAGCCCTGGCAGTGCCCAAGGCCAGGCTGGACACTGGGGCTGGGAGCACCTGGCACAGGGGGAGGTGTCCCTGCCAGGGCTGGGGTGGGATGGGATTTAATTCCCTTCCAAAGAAACAATTCCTGTGATTCCTGCAGAAGCCCAGCCCTGCTCCCTGTTCCCATTTCAGGCACTTCCCTGGGTGAGTTCACTGCCAGGTTTGCAGCTTGGGGCCTTTCTGCAGGGCCAGGTCTTGGACTCCAGGATCCATGTGGTCCCTTCGTACCCTGGATAATCCCTGATCCCATATTTTATGTTAAATACAGGAGCATCACCCTTGGCTCTCCCTGGCGCTGGGGGCAGCTGGAGGTGCCTCGGATTCCTCCTTCCCCGGTCCCGTGTGTGCCCAAACCCTGCCTGTGGGATGAGTGACTCCTTCCAACACAAACAGGGAGAATGAGGAAATCCCCTCGCAGGGGTCAGGGGCAGAGCTCTGCTGGTTTGACACGGAGCCTCTCCCCGGGCTGTGCCAGGGGATTTCCAGCAGGTGAGTGCCCGGGGGAGCTGCACTTCTGTGGCTGCCCAGGGGAGTGGGGTGAAGCTGGAGCCTTCAGTCTGAGCTTTGCTGTGTTTCAGGCTCTGTGCTGCCCAGGGCTGCAGCTCTGAGCTCACAGTCAGGGTCACTCAGCTCCTCACAGAGCAGGGACACGAAACAAATCCTGCTCCTGCTGCACCAGAGTAATGGGGAGAGAGGGAACAGCCTCAGGTAGTGCCAGGAGAGGTTCAGGTTGGATTTTAGGAATAAATTCTTCATGGAAAGTTGTAACAGGCTGCCCGGGGCAGTGGTGGAGTCCCCATCCCTGGAGGGATTTAGAAGCCATCAGTGGTGGCCTCGGCAGTGATGCCTTCAGTTTGAGCTTTGCTGTGTTTCAGGCTCTGTGCTGCCCAGGGGTGCAGCTCTGAGCTCACAGTCAGGGTCACTCAGCTCTGCACAGAGCAGGGACACAAAACAAATCCTGTTCCTGCTGCACCAGAGTAACGGGGAGAGAGGGAACAGCCTCAGGTAGTGCCAGGTGAGGTTCAGGTTGGATTTTAGGAATAAATTCTTCATGGAAAGAGTTGGAAGAGGCTGCCCAGGGCAGTGGTGGAGTCCCCATCCCTGGAGGGATTTAGAAGCCATCAGTGGTGGCCTTGGCAGTGATGCCTTCAGTCTGAGCTTTGCTGTGTTTCAGGTTCTGTGCTGCCCAGGGGTGCAGCTCTGAGCTCACAGTCAGGGTCACTCAGCTCTGCACAGAGCAGGGACACAAAACAAATCCTGTTCCTGCTGCTCCAGAGTAACAGGGAGAGAGGGGAACAACCTCAGGTAGTACCAGGAGAGGTTCAGGTTGGATTTTAGGAATAAATTCTTCATGGAAAGAGTTGGAACAGGGCAGTGGTAGGGTCTAATTAAATAAAGCAACTGATTGTCCCCATAGCAGCACAGAGGGCTGAGGAGTGAGCCTCCCCAGCCCCGTGCTCTCAGATTCCACCCTGGGAGTGGCAGCAAACAGGAGCAGGTCCCTGGGCAGGCTCTCAGGGCCCCGCTCTCCCCGCAGGTCGATAGCCATCTCTGGTTTCATGATGTCAGATTGCAGAATGGGCACCCCAGGGGGGTGATGAAGGTGACACCGAGCCACCAAGGAACCACAGCACTCCTCCTGCAGCGCTGCTGGCCAGCCTGACCTTCAGAGATCATCTTCCCTGCTCCAGACCACCCCGGCATCCCTCAGGGCCTGCCCAGTGGATGCTTTGATTGGCTCCTGGAGGAGCTCAGACATTGACCTGGCTCTTTAATGGGTCTCCCAAACACAGCCTGAGGAGCCTCTGCAGCCCCCAGCCCGTCCTTGGGGTGTTAGATGACTCCAACCTCCCAGTCAAGGGCTGGGGCCATCTGCTCAGCGTGGGGATTGATCCAGCCTGACAGAGTCCCACGATTGCAAACAAAAAGCTGCGGCTGAAATTACAGGTGGAGTCACCTCAAGGCCGGCTCTCCGGGAGGAATTTGTTCTTTCAACAGCAAACTCCGTGGGTGCCACCCCCAGTTTGGTGTGCAGAGGGTGAGGAGGGACCATGCCCGTCCCTCCTGAGGCTTCCAGGGAAGCAGAGCCTCTGCAGAGCCTCCTGCCATCAGGAGATGGGTCCTGGAAGGGCTGGGGGGCTTCCCAGGAGCTGGAAGCATCCACAGCCAGGTGCTGCTGGCAGCCCCAGGGCACCACAAACCCTTCAGGCAGGGGGTGGGCAGGGCAGGACTGAGCCCCAAACACAGGCAGGAACCTCCAGGCTCAAGGAACCTGCAAATGCCGCATCCAAACCCTTTCCCAGGGGGAAAACAAAGGGAAGCATCCACACCCAGACACCTCCAAGGGAGACAAGGGAGGCCAAGCTGCCCCCAGAGCTCTGGGGGGGGGGGGTTCGTGAATTCCTTCCTGACAAGTGAGAATGGTGAAGAGAGGAAATTTGGCTTTTCTGGTCATCCCTGAAAGCCAAGGAATAAAGTTCCAGCTGGGAGGCTGGAGAGCAGCAGGAGACATCTCAGAGATGGCTCTGGAAGAGCTCTGGGGAGCGTGGCAGAGGGGGAAAGGGATGGGATGGGGGAAGGCAGAAGACTCTACAGAAGGAAAAGTGTTGAAGATGGCAGAGAGAAAGGCAAGAGCTCCAAGGAAATAAAAGATGAGGGGAAGGAGGAGCTAAAAGAGCTGCAGCAAGTGCACCTTTTGTGAATTTCTTTATAATCTCACTCCTTGGTTGAGACAAGAAAGCATGGGATGGATCCGAAAGCTTTGAATCCATCTGCATCCCCCTGGAAGGATGGGCCATGGCCATCAGCATTCAGTGTGAAACCAAGAAATAATTTGGGAAAATGAGTCAAGGAAGACATTTCTATAGGAAAAAAAAAAAAGTAAAATAAGAGAGTGAAATAATGCCTTGAAAATGGCTGCACTTTGTGTAAAACATTTCCAAGAGATGGCCAGGAAAGGGAGTCTGATCCATTTGGGAGCTTGCAGAAAGCACCAGGCATTTGGTGGGTTTATCTGCAGGAAAAGGTCCTGGCTGATACCTGGGGGCTGAACACCCCGACATCAGAAACCTTGTGGGAATGAGGGAATGAGCAGATGGAGCAGCTGGGGAGCTCAGCCTGTTCTGCTGGGCCTGGGCAGTGCCGTGGAACCCAGAGATGGAACCCAGAGATGGAACCCAGATGTGAAACCCAGAAATGGAACCCAAACCTGGAACCCAGAGATGGAATCCAGAGATGGAATCCAGACAAGGAACCCAGACCTGGAACCCAGACATGGAACCCAAACAAGGAACCCAGATGTGAAACCCAAACAAGGAACCCAGACAAGGAACCCAGACAAGGAACCTAGACATGGAACCCAGGCAAGGAACCCAGACCTGGAACCCAGACAGGGAACCCAGACAAGGAACCCAGACAAGGAACCCAGACCTGGAACCCAGGCAAGGAACCCAGACCTGGAACCCAGACAGGGAACCCAGACAAGGAACCCAGACCTGGAACCCAAACAAGGAACCCAGACATGGAACCCAGACCTGAAACCCAGACATGGAACCCAGACCTGGAACCCAAACAAGGAACCCAGACATGGACTCTATTGCTGCAATGTTTCCCAGCAGTGCTCGGCGTTGTGTCACAAACCCAGAGGGGGCAAGGCCAGAGCGACAGGAACCCAGCATAAAAATTAAAATGAATTAACTTAATTAAAACCGAACCCAGCACAGGTTCAGGACCCTCCCTGGTGCTGGATGGCGCGGAGCACCTTGGAGAAGACGCTTGGCTTTGTGTCTGTCATGCAGAGGGGAAGGGAGTGAGTGTCCCCAGGCAGGGCACAGAGTGAGTGTCCCCAGCCAGGGATGGAGTGAGTGTCCCCAGGCAGGGCACAGAGTGAGTGTCCCCAGCCCTCTGCTCTCAGATTCCACCCTGGGAATGGCAGCAAACATTCCCTGACCCCAATGTCACTTGGCTGTGCTGGCCTCGGGGACAAAGCCACCCCAAGTGTGAGCACAGCACGAGGGGATGCAGCTGCTCCTGGGGGACAGCACTGAGGGCCCCCTGAGCTGCTCTCTGAGGGGCAGGGGCATTTTCAGTCGTGTTAATGCTGAGCTGCTTTAATCAGGGCCAGGGGGGAATGCAAGGCTCCCCCTGAACAGCCACAGGGAACAACCCAGCCCAGGGGAACTGAGGTTCCCATGGGGTTGAAGGGGATGAAACCCGTCCCAGTGGGTCCCATCTGCTACAGGAGGGTGACAGAGATTTACTGAGTCCATCAAACCTCTCACTCTGCTGCTCCCTGAGCCCTGTCAGGCCACAACCACGGCGGGCTTGGCCCTCTTTGCATCCCCCACTCCCTGCCCAAAGCTGGGCACAGGGAGCCCACAGCTGGGGCAGAGCTGAGCTCTCCTGAGCCACAAGCAGCCTTCCCGCCCCACAGAACTGATCTTCCCCCTCTTGCTTTGCTGGTTTGACAGTCTGCTAACGAGGTATTTTAAAATAAAAGCGAATTTCCTCTGGTATCAGCAGAAAAACAACAAGCACAGCCTAAGGAAAGCCTTTTTCTAACACACAGAAACCAAGACCACCCAACAGCAAGGGCAGAGATGACAAATGCTGCTGGAAATTGCTTGCACCAATTTGGCCCCCTCTGCAACACCCAGGAAGGATGATCTTTAATTGCAACCCACAGACACGTTGCTTATGAGCTATTTTTCTTTAATTTTTTTTTTTTTTTTTTTTTTTTTTTTTTTTAAGAAATGAACAGCAGCATTAGACCAGTGCTGAATTCCTGAGGCGCCCTCTGAGTTACCTGGAGCCCAGGTTTAAGACACACATCAAATTCAGGGCCTTGCATCCATTCTGGTTTGAGTTATTTCGGTTGGGCGGGATGGAAACCACAGGAACAAAAGGCTCCTCTTGTTCCCCACCCAAACCCCAGGCCTCAGGAAAGACCTGCCCAGCTCCTCCTTCAGAAGGGGAACAACCACCAGGAGCATCACTCTCAGGAGAAGGCTCTGGAAAGATCGAGGAGATGCAGAGTGCACCTCTTGTCACTTCAGAGACAGCTGCGAGGTGGATTTGTGCTCTTCGCTCAAACCACGCACTCAGAAAAGAGATCCAGGTGACTGCTGACTCAAAGGCAGCTCAGAAATAGGAAATTAATGCACTCCAGATCCGGAGGGCCGAGTTTTTACAGCGGCTGTGGAAAATAAACTGAAATCCAGCTCCATCTGCTCACCTCCAGTGGCACCTTGCCATCATTGTAAAAAAACTCTGCACAAGCGTTGAGACACGAGAAGAGAAATAAAAGGAGACACTCACCCTCCTTCAAAGATCTTGATCCTCACCGGCTCCCCTCGCTTGGTCACCAGAGCCTCTTCTTCTGATTTTCCCCTTTTCTCCTCCTCCTTCTCAGCTCTAGTTATATCTTTTCGACCTTCATTAGAAAGGAGCGAAGGCAAATGAACCTATCTCCCCAAAAGAGCAAAACAATCCATGATTACAGACAAAATCACTGGCAGGCAGGCAGACACAGAGCAAACAGCCCCAGCAGAGCCAGCCGAGGCTGAGGGCTGGAACCGGGGCACCCTCCCAAACAAATGGGGCTTTGCTCCTGGATTTGGGGCCCTGAGGGTTGGGTTGTGTTTACTGTGACTCCTGACAAGTTTTGGGTGTTTTTTTTTTTTTTTTAATTGTTCCCTCCAGGTTATCCAGCTCTTGCCAACTGGGAAAATGAAGTGTGGAGAGAAGTTTGGTGGCTGGGGTGACTCTGAGCGTGCGGGGTCTCTGTCCCCAACTCTCTGTCCCTGGATAAATCCCTCTCTCTGAAATACACGCCTGAAAGGTCTGGAGAGGAGGCATCTGCAGAGCTGGCACACTGTTGTGTTCCTCTGGGGAAATGGTTTTTCCCCAGGAACCCCCCAAAGCCTGTAACCCTTAATTTAACCCCACCTTTCCCTTATCTCTGACCTATTGGTTCATTGCCAGCTATCTGTGCTGGGACAGAGAGTCTGGATAAACCCCTGCTCATCCTTGTTCGTCCTCTTTGCCCCCTTCAGGAATAAAGCCTTGGAATCCCCTGAGGTAAGAGCCTCTTTTGAATCTTTTATCCTATCCCATGAGATATTCCCCACAAAGCTCCCCAGAAACTGAGCCAGCCCAGCAGCCCAGGGGGGCGGGCAGGGGGGTAGCGCTTCAGTGCACTGAACCTCCAGGTTTCCCCCACATTCACACACACACACACTCAGACAAATTTGGATTCCAGCCACCCCAGCCTGCCGTGAATCAGCGGCCAGGCAGCACTCCCAGGTGATTTCCTTCCACTGCCACCCCGCTGCCAAGGGCGCAGCGCAGAGAGAGCCACGGAACCCGCGGGAGAAAAGAATCCTCAACCTCCTCCCCACACGTTTCCCAGGCTCGGATCTGCTTCTTCACTGCTAAACTGCCACTTGTTGATGGAGGGGGGGGTTTGTGTCTAAACCTTGTCTAGCCCAAGGTTTAAGTCATGCCCTGACACCTCACCTACACGATGAACGTTGTTACAGCACGGACCTGAACATCAAAGCTGCCTCTGTGGGGCTGGCTGGGATGAGGGAGAGCTCCCCACACCTGGAGTGAAACCTTGGGATGTCCTAAATCCCGGGACAAACCCAGGGAGAGCTCCCCACACCTGGAGTGAAACCTTGGGATGTCCTAAATCCTGGGACGAACCCAGGGAGAGCTCCCCACACACCTTGGGGTGTCCTAAATCCTGGGACAAACCCAGGGAGAGCTCCCCACACCTGGAATGAAACGTTGGGATGTCCTAAATCCTGGGATAAACCCAGGGAGAGCTCTCCACACCTGGAGTGAAATGTTGAGATGTCCTAAATCCTGGGACAAATCCAGGGAGAGCTCCCCACACCTGGAATGAAATGTTGGGATGTCCTAAATCCTGGGACGAACCAGGGAGAGCTGCCCACACACCTTGGGGTGTCCTAAATCCTGGGACAAACCCAGGGAGAGCTCCCCACACCTGGAATGAAACGTTGGGATGTCCTAAATCCTGGGATAAACCCAGGGAGAGCTCTCCACACCTGGAGTGAAATGTTGAGATGTCCTAAATCCTGGGACAAATCCAGGGAGAGCTCCCCACACCTGGAATGAAATGTTGAGATGTCCTAAATCCTGGGACAAACCCAGGGAGAGCTCCCCACACCTGGAATGAAACCTTGGGATGTTGGTCCCCTAGAGCATAACAGGAAAAACCCAGGGAAAATTCTCCACACCTGGAATGAAATGTTGGGATATTGGCCCCTAAATCCTAATGGGACAAACCCAGGGGAACTCTCCAACCTGGAATTAAATGTTGGGATGTTGCCCTGCTACAGCCTAATGGGACAAACCCAGGGATCTCCAGAGAGAGGAAAGCAGGTGCCTTTCCCCCAGGTCACTTCTCACACAGTAACTCTGACATTCAGCCACATCCATATCCTGGATGAGGATCCTGGATGAGGATCCTGGATCCATATCCTCACGTTATCTGTCATTTATGGAAACAGGCATCTGAGAGCAGTTCCTGGAGGGGTTTTGGCCTGAAGGCAGCCCCTGAAGCCTGGAGCAGAGCTGGTCACCCTTGGCTCTGGCAGGAGGGGCAGCTCCCCAGGTGATTCACCTGCCCCACCTCAGCCTTGTCCGTGGGGGGGATGAATCACCCCAGTGGAGCCTCTTTGTCTCCCCTGGTTTTGGGGGGAAGCCACAGAGTGAGCAGCTCCAGCAGAGACCTGCAGAGTGCAGTGGGATAGAACCCAGCCCTCCCAGCTGCTGGAGCTGCCAGGGGAGGCTCTGCAGGGGGAGGGATGGACTCAGCTCAAAGGTCGCTTTGCAAAACCGGGGTCAAGCATTTCAAATTTGCCCCGGAATTTCAGGAGCTCAGCTCAGAGCATTAAATGCACCCAGGCTGCTCTCTGCCCTTGGGGCCAGACCTGCCCCACGTCCACACCATCCACACACCTGTCCTAGAAGCCTCCTGGGAATTGTCCCTGTGCAGTCCCATGTCCCTAAAAGTGGCAGGAATTTCCTGACAGAAGGCTTGGGGCAGAACAGTGCCAGGAATCATTTGAGCCATTTAACAGCCGGAAATGGTCTTGAGCTGGTGGCTCTGGGCACGGAGATGACAGTGAGGAAACCAGCGGAAGGAGACACTCAGAACCCTCAAAGATCAAACTTTTAGGGTTGTGACTTCACCTCCTGATAGGAGCTACGGGCTCAGGACACTGCTAGGGACAGCCTTCCCAGGTTCACTGAGGAATACAAAACAATTGACTTGCTAGATGCAGCACGAGGTTTATTTATTGCAACTTTCGAAAGCACAAAAAAACATTGACAGATGAAAGGCACCAGAGAGCCGAAGTCATACAGTCACTACTATCCCCTTTTACAGTCTTGTTCCAATTTACAGAGTGTGCAAGCCCCAGTACAGTGTCACCAGCCATCCCTACATGCACGCTGGAGCCCACTCCAGAATGAATCCCAGAATCATCTGCTCAGCAAAATCCCACTGGAAATTTGAAAACCCCAAGCCAAGGACGGAGACAGCACGTACAGAACTACTGCTTGCTGCATGCACGACTGTACAAAACACCAGAGCTCCTGGCATCTCCTGGGAGACCCACTGACAACCTGGAGTTACCTAGAGGAAGGGATATTGAAGGGAGGGAGCCAGAGCAGGGTCAGCTGAGGGTTGGATTCCCAGCCCTGGAGTGATGCTACTGCACATCCTGGCAGCCGCTGCTTCCCCCAGCCATGCCAGCCGTGCTTGTTTTAAACACTGCACGGAGGATTTTCACTCCCACTGCTCACAAATTAGTTCTGTGCTTGGCAGGAATTCAATTTCAGTTCTCGGGGGGGGGTGTTTCTGCCAGCCAGGAGGGGAGGAGGGCTGGGTGTCAGATCCCAGCTGGGTGTCAGATCCGCTGTTTCCCAGGTGAACTGGGCAGGGCAAACTCTTCCTTGTGCCAAGGGGAGCCTGAAGCTGCACCACCAGACAGCTTGGAGGGGTTTGTGGAGAGGGTTTGGGGAGGCTCTGGGGGAAATGCATGCAGTGAAAATGCAGATTTGGATGAGTGAGGGTTGAAGCGTTGCCGTTTAGCCTCTGGACACACCCTGGGTGTGGGTTTTAGCACCATGGCAAAGAGCAGAGCTCAGAGCAGCACAGGCACTTCCTTTAGGGATTGAAAGTGAGGGATGCTACGGCACCCCTCAGATAAAACCCTTTGGAAAAAATAGTGCATAAATCTCAGCGTGGTTATTGCACTGCTCAGGTAATTATCTGCCCCTGTGTCCCTAGAAATCTGTCTCTTGGATTTCTGCAGGAGAGCGATGGAAATGCTGAATAGAAATAAAGATTTATTGAATCAAAGCGACTCTACTGTGTATTTTAAGACATATTTATAAGCAGCAGCTGCAGCAGCGATTATGATAAATTTAATATTCAAAGTTCATTTCATGACACAGAAATAAAATGAATAATCCATCAATATAAATTGACTTGAGATGAATATCAAATTGCAAAAATCTTTAGAGCGATTCTGTTTGCTAATCTACATGAACATGATCTGGATTAAAGGGATCTGTTTGGCTCAGCATTAAGCAGGAGGGGTAAAGTCTGGCGTTAAAATGAGATACATAAAATTAGGCAGCTCACAGGGGGGTCTTACAGACTCCTGTGCTGATGTGGGCAATGCCTTGGGGGAGCTCTGCCCCTGGGAAGCCACTGTGAAATCTTAACTCTAGATCCAGGTACAAAATATCCTTAAATACCTGGCAAAGCAGGTGGGCAGTCATGGACCAAACAGACCAAACCACAGGGGTGTTTAACAAAACGTGTCTGACCCCCTGAGGCACTTCCATAAATGTCACTGCCAGCCTTTGTGCTCCTTCAGGGGCCTAAATACACTTGCAAATCTCCCTTTAATATTTTTTTTTCTCAAATACTTTTAAGCATGCCTCTCCATGTTCATTAACGTGAGATGAGCAGATGCACAACCAGACAGAATCCCATTTCCCCAAGGTAATCCTTTTTTTTTATTTTTTTTTTTTTTCATTTCTAACATGCAAAATGTAGGGAATTATAACAGCGTTAAAAAAAAAAAAAAAAAAAAAAAAAAAAGAAGTTGTAAAGCTGTTAGAAATATCAAGACAAATGCAAATGAAGTCTCATCCATTGTGCTGGAGTGGTGGTGGTTGGTGAGGTGGTGGTGGTGATTCCTACTTTTTTTGGGGTTACAAAGCAAGTAGGAACTGGAGAACAGCAGCCTGGCCTCGGGGCAGGCTCTCCTGCCTCCTGGGCTGGGGTTTCAGTGGGGTTTGGGGTTCTTCACCCTAAGAGCTTCACTGAGAACAGGCGCTTCCCAGAGTAAACCCCGACCAAGCTCAGCACCGCCACGCCCCGGCCCTCAGCCCCCTCCACCCAGGCATCCAAATGGATCAGGAGAAAGAGATAGGATTGCATTACCTCGGTCATTTTGGGCTTCCTGGAGCTGGCCGGGACCAGCCTGCCCGCCTCGGGGCGCGGAGCGGTGGCCATGGTGTAGGTCTCCTTGCTCACCTTCTGCTTGGACCTCAGCAGGGCCAGGGCTGCCTTGGTGGACACCCCGGGCAGGTTGGGGTTGTAGAGGCTGATGCACCAGCTGGCGTACACCGAGGAGCGGCCGTCCGCTTGCTGGGTGTGATTTGGCTTTATGTAGTTCAAATAGCACCAACTGACATTAGTGGTTGTGTGGAGACTGGGGAACTGCAGGACCTTCTTGGTGTCTGTGCCTTCCCGAGCCTTCCCCGCGCCGGCGGCGCCCTCGGGCACGGGGGCAGTGCTGGCAGGGGTTGGTGGAGGCTGCTCCACCAGTTCTTTGGAGTCTTCCTTCTTCACGGGCTGCAGAGGCTCCTGGCTGAGGAGCTGTTTGCCAGCTGGCTGCTCGTACTCCTGCAGTGCCTCAAAGCTCGGGGAGCCCGACCGGGACGCTGCCTGCTGGGAACTGCTCGGGGTTTCCTTTGGCTCCGACTGCTCCACGGACACGCTGGGTGGTGTCTCAACCTCGACCCTGTCTTGGCTTTCTGCAAGGAAGTGAGGTTTATCCTGCTTTTTCCCTTCCTCTGTTGCACTGGGTGGCTTCACCACTTCCAGCTTCTCTTCTGCTTCAGACACTTCCTCCTCCTTCACTCTCTTCTGCTGCTGTGTCTCCATCGTCAGCTCCAAGCTGCCGGCTGGGGACAGCATCCTTTTGCTCCCCCCAACTGTGGAGGGGCCCCCCTCCAGGCCAAGGACACTGTCTGAGGGGCAGGTGAGGGGCATGTAGCCCTTCCTTTCTGGTAAGGGCAGGGGCACTCTCAGGTAGGGGCTCTGGAAAAGGCTTCTCTGCTCCTCTGTGATCATCTGGGCCAGGTCAAAACCCAGCCCGTGGACATCAGCGCTGCACACCAGGGCGCCCTTGGGCTGGCGGTCGTCGAATTTGGGGAGGACGATGGTGGAGGAGCTGCACTGGGATTGCGTGACCAGGATCTGGGAGAGCGTGGTGTACATGGCGCTGCCGTAGGAGGGCATGTTGGTCTGGATGCGAACGGGGACAACCAGGGACACCATGGGCTCTGTCCGGGTGGGGACAACCAGCTGGGTGACGGTGACAGAGAGCGCGGGGCTCGCTGCGCAGGTCAGAGGGTGCAGCCTGCTGTCCGAGTCGTAATCCGTGCACGGGGACAGGCTGGAGCTTCCTGCTGCCGAGAACAAACTGGATTTGATCTGTGGCAAATGTCCGCCGGCGTCACCTGGCAAGTGGAGGGCAAACTGGGACTGGAGAGGCAGGAAGAAGGCTGAGGGGATCGGGGAGGAGCCGGGGTAGTGCACGGGCAGGAACGAAGGGTGCCTGAAGGACACCTCGGCGGGGTGAGACATCAAGGGAGGAGCGATGTGGAGCGGGCCCGGGTGGATGAGCGTTTGCGGGAGGGGCAGCGGCGGGGTCTGGAATATGGAGGGAGGGATCTGAGGCATGGAGAACTGGGCAGAGAGGATGTCGGACATGGTGTGTGCAGCGAAGAGCTCTGCAGACTGCCCCGGCTGCGGCAGGAGGTGCTGGTAGGGGAATATGGAAACCTGGGGGGCCATGAAGTGCTTCTCGTGCAGCGTCAGCTGTGGCACGGGGTGGTGGAACACCTGCAGAGCCTCTGTGTACGGCGGGCTGTAGGATGGCTCGGGGCTGTCCTTTGGCTGGCTCTTGTCACTCGGGTAGGTGCCGTGAGAGGGCAGAGGGGAGGACGAGGTCGGCTGATGGGGCAAACTCGTGGCAGGAGATTTACTTGAAGAGGGAGCCGGATCCTCTGTGTCAGGCCAGCCGGGCGGGGCCGGGTCCGGCTCGTGCTCGGGGTGCCTGGTGAGGGACGCCTGCCGCACCAGGAAGCATTTCCTCCTCTCCTGGGGGGCTGAGGAGGTGGAGGGGCCGGGGGTGGAGGCAGGAGTGGATGACAAGCTCCCGTAGTCGAAGGATTTACTGCGAGTCTCTGACATCTGGGAAGGGTGGGACACGTTGGGCGTCTGCTCGGAGGCGGATCTCCGCATTTCCCTGGAATGGTGATGGTGGCTGGGGACCATCAGCATATGGGAGCCAACGCCAGGAGGTTTGGGGTGAGATTCAGAGGGCTGGCTACTTGACTCTGGCTTGGTGTGGTCATCTCGGTCAAAGGAGACGGAGTGGCTGGAGCCGTGGGATAGGCTGCTCTCCTGACTGGGGCTCCGGGTGAGAGAGACGGACTCAAAGCTGGACTCCCCGGAGGACTGGGCCATTTCTGCCAGCCGGAGCCGCTTCTTCTTGGGTGGGAGTTTCTCTGCAGGGAGCTGGGAAAGAGTCTGGCTCCTCTGCGGCCACTGGAATTCCTCGGTTTTCTCTGGCTCCTTCGGAGGAGGTTCTGGCTCTGTTTCTGGTCTGTCCGGCTCTTCCGTGACCAGAATCTCAGGGACCTGGATGTTGGGCTGGCGGACCAGCCTGGGCTGCAAGGAGTGAGGGGGGCGGCTGTGCTGGGGCGTGGGCTGAGATGGGAACTGAGACAGGGGCTTGTCCTCTTCCAAGCCGCTGGGCTGCTCGATAGAGTCTGACTTCTCGAAGGAGCTCGTGTGCTGGATGACAGAGATCTCCTTGGAGGTCGTTCTCCTCTCCTTGCCCTCCGCACTCGAAGCCGGCTTGGTGTTCCTGGAATGGAAGCTGGCCTCGGAAGGTGCGGCTTTTCCCGAGTCTGCTGGTGACTTCATGGATTCACGGGTCAGGTTTAGAGCCACGTCAGACGAGGCCGGGTTTGCAAACTGAGCGCGCGGGCCAGTGCTGGAGGAGGAGGTGTCAGACATTTCGAAAGCTGGAGGTTCCTCGTCGTCCCCGAGGCTCTTCTCCTTCCGCCTCTTCCGCAGCGGGGTGAGCTCCAAGGTGCTGCCCAGCTTGTAATGCATCATCTGGGGCCAGACGTCGGGATCCGCCGCGCCCTTCTCCGGCTCCGACGAGCTGTGGGACGTGGCAGAGCGGGGCTTGGAGAGCTGCAGTTCTGAGCAGTAGTACTTCTTGTGGGCCTCGTAGTTGTCCCTTTTCTTATAGCGAGCGCCGCAGACGTTGCACTCGTACATGAACCCTTTCGCCTTCGGGCCCTTGCGGGACTTTTTGGTAAGATCGCTTTCCTTGGTTTCGTGCTCCTCAGGAGCTTTGGGAACGGTTTCTTTGCTGGCAGAGCCGACCTCCTCCGAGACGTATTCCACTCCCAAGGGTAGCTCGATGGCTGGCTGGCGTTTCAGCATTCGAGGGTGGGAGGAGAACGCTTGGCTGCGGCTTAAGACTTCGGGCTCCATGATGTGATCATCGAATGAGTAGCTACCTCTAAAGGTGTGTGGGGAGCTTATAGTGCATGCAGCAGAAGGCATTGAGTGGCTTCTTAGGAGAGGCACTGTCTCTGTGGCACTGTGGGATTGCTGAAGTGACAACAATGATTGTTCGGGCTTCATTTTTTCACCGTGGGACGCCAGCACTTTGGCTGCATCCAGCTGGCTGCTGGAACCAGACTTGATATCGAACTGGAACGGTTCTCTGTACGCACCAGACTTTGGGGATTCAATGCTGCTACGCCTCGACAGAGAGCTTCTTCTGGGCTTCACGCTGTCGATTTCACTGGTGTCCACGACGGCTTCGTTAATGGTAATTAGCTTAGTGATGTGTTCGATCACCTGTGTTCTAGGCACAGACATCGGGACCATGCTGGGCTTCTCGTCGCCGGACAGGTGTGGGAACCCCTGGGTTGTGTTGGCAGCCAGCGCCGCCGTCCTTTGCCCAATCCTCCCACACTTCCCGAAGATGATCTCGGCGTAGGATTTGGCGTTGGTGTTGGGAGGGCTGATCTGCTGCTCCGCGCTCTCGGATCTGGAGAAGTACCCGGACTCGGTGCTGCCTTTGCTGCCGGGGCTCAGGAAGGCCTGCTCGTCGATCACCTTCTTGCGCTCGCTCAGGCGCAGCGCCAGCTTCTGCTTGATGGTGTGGGTGTCCTCGGACTTATGGCTCAGGGCGTGCTCCGACGACGGCTCCACGAACTGGGAGCTGTCCTCGAGGGACTGGGACATGCTGGAGTGGGACAGCGAGCAGCGGTCGTGGCTGGAGCCTTGGCTCCCCGCGCTCAGCAGGCTGCTGGAGAGCAGGGTGTGCTTCTGCCTGGGCGACAGCTCCACGGCGTGCCCCGACATGGCCGCTGTCTCCTCCTCCGAGTCCGTGCTTTCCCCTTCCGTCGGCTCCTCGAAGTCCTCCCCGCCGATCCGCTCCATCTCCAGGCTCGAGGGGTACATCTCTGCCCCGATCCCTGAGGCCAGCCCGGCTTTAATCCGGTGAGCGTGGGACTTCCTGTGTTTGTACAAATTGCTCTTGGTCTTGAAGGAGAAGCCGCAGGGAATGCAAGGGTAGGGCCTCTCCCCGGTGTGGGACCTGATGTGTTTCTGGAGCACGCTGGGCTTCGCGCAGGGCCTGCTGCAGTACTGGCAGATGTACTTGCCCGGCTTCTGAGGCTTCTTCTCCTTCTTGTGCACCTCCTCAGCTTGCTTCAGGGACACCTGGGCGGGGCGGGGGATGAAGACCTTCTGCACGGCCGGCATGTCCTCTGTGGGAAGGATGGGCTGGGAGTGGGAGGGGAGGAGCTGGCCGTGGTGGGCGTGCAGCCCGGGGGACGGGAAGGAGCCGGAGGGCCCTGGCCTGACTGGATCAACTAGCTGCCATGTGGGACCTTCCAGGACATGCTCCGGCTTCCCCGGGGACATAAATGCTGGTGCCAGTGCGTGCTGCTGAAGCTGCGGGGCGTGGGCGGGGTGGTCGAAGGAGGAGGAGGAGGAGGAGGAGGAGGAGGAGGGCTTGGGTTGTTTCTGGTGGCCGGGCTTCTCCTGAGGCTCCTCTCGTGGAACGGGCAAAGAGCCGGAAAAGTGCTGCTGCGAGATGATATCTCGGAGAGGGGTTCCTGGGGAAGGAGCGGAGCTGCCCTGGTACGTAGTTGGGGTTGAAATACTGCCTTGGAAAGCCTCTCCTTTGGGAAGCCTCTTTCTTGGACTTTCCTCAGCCTTTTTTGTGCTCTTCTGGCTTTGTTCAGGATCCATGACCTTAAAAGGGTCTTTGAATGCTATTTCGGGAAGGTTTTGGCAGGCTTCATTTATGAATAATAAAGGTCCCCTCTGTAGATTCCCTGTTTTGCCTGCATTTGCTACGGAGCTGGAGCCGCCGGGAGATGGTTGTTGATTTAAGATTTTACTAAAGTGTCACTAGTTGCTATTTGATTCAAAAAAAAAAAAAAAAAAAAAAAAAACTTTTCAAGGTCAATAAAGTTCACATTGGTAACACATGACAAACTACTTCAAAGAGAGAAAACTTTCCAAAACTTTCAGTCCAAATATTTTCCTTGTGAACTTGGTTAAGGCTTTAAACCTTGCCATTTTATTTCAGTTGACAGTGGCAAGCCTTCAAAGTCAAGATGCAACCCACAATGTGTCTCTTGTTTGTTATGCAAACCTTTGAAAACTTGAGACTTTAGTGCTCATCTCAGAAAGATCCTCTCTCTTTTTTTTTTTTTTCCTTTTCCTCTCTCCTGTGCAAGGAAAATAACACTGAACGGTGGATGTCCCCTGTGTCGTCCTTCTGTTCCACTTTGGAGTTCAAAAGCCTTGGAAAAGTATTTCCCACATTTCTGTAATTACATCCAAAAGAAAAAAAAAAAAAAAACAAAAAAAAAAAAAAAAAAAAAAAAAAAAAAAAAAAAAAACAGACAAAAAAAAATTACTTTAGCTTTTGTGTGTAAGCAATTAACCGCTGCTCCTTCTTGGGGAGGGGGGGGTTTAACAGTAAATATTTTGCACACAAATAATTCAGAACAACTCGTTGAATGCCTGCCATTCACAAGACATTACTTTTAGTGACAACCTAAACATAAATTGCACTCGGTCGAACCTCAGGGACTCGGTTTAACGCTCACAAAACCTGGCTCTGAGGCAGCAACCAAAGACAGGAACTTGAAACAGAGACAGTTTGGAAAAATGAATTAAAACTCTTTCAAACTCGAGTTCCTCCTAATCTCCTGCAAACATGTAGGGGTTTAGAGTTTTTGTAATTGTGTTTCCCTTCCAAACTGACTGACTCCAAAGCTCTGCCTCACATCCCTGACAAATAACGAGGCATCTTCTCTGGATAAAAGCTGCTCTTGAGCTGTGCTAATCTTCAGTGTCACCTACAACAAAGGCAGGTAAAAGAGGAGCTTTTATTGAAGTGCTGCTGCTTTAATTTCCTGCCTCTTGTCACCAAAACGAAGGTAGAAATCCAATTTCTGCGGCACACACGAAACAAAGGTACAAATCCAATTTCTGTGGGTTGTTCCCTAAAGGGAAACCCCCTTGGAATGAGTGTGGATGGGACCTCTCAAAGCCTATTAACCACCCTGGTCAGCGAACACAGCTCATGGTGGGACACTCCAGGAGGGAACTGCACTGGATGCACTGGGATCAGCCAGTGTCCCCAGGAGATGGAGTGGAAGATGGGTGGGATGCTGTGAGGGAAAAGAGGGGTGGTGCTCTTTTAAATGAAGTGGATTGATGGGTGTGATTTCTGCTGACAAATGGATTTATTGTCCTTCTTTCTGAAGGTGTTGCCTGCCTTGAGGTGCAGTGCCTTGCTAGGACAGCATTATGCTGGATTAATGAGAGGAAATGGCTCCAAGCCCTGTGCTCCCAGGGGATGGGGCTGAAGTGCCAGTCCAGCAGAGCAGGAAGGAGCAGGGGACTGAGATCTGAGCTCAGTGACGGCCCAACTCCCTCCTGAAGGGTGAAGAGCCAGCAGGAGAAAGCACAAACTGCTCCAGGGATTCCTCACTCCTCATTCACTCCTACAGCCCTGTGGGCTCAATGAGCAAAGGGACACGGAGTTCAAGGGGATTTAGATTAATTCAGCAGAGTTCACTCTCATTCACTCCTCATTCACTCCTACAGCCCTGTGGGCTCCATGAGCAAAGGGACACGGAGTTCAAGGGGATTTAGATTAATTCAGCAGAGTCTAATGATGCTGGGCCACCCTGGGACACACCGTGGCCAGCCCGACTTCACAAACTCTCTGAAAACTGTCACCTCAGATGGCCAAATTTAGGGTGCAAGTCCTTGGGCACAGCTCTCCCACGGAGAGAGGCAGGGACCCAATGGGGACAGTGGGGGCTCAGCTGAGGGACGCTGGCTCCCCTGAGATGTCATTTTTTACTGGCTGGCTTCTCTTACTGCCCACCTGTGTCACCACACCTCAGGGAAACGACACAAAATCAGTCCTAGCCTTCAGCTTCCCTTCTTTTTCCTCCAATCCAGGTCCTGCTCCCTTCCAGCACCAGCTTCAAACTTCCCAGGACCTGCAGAGCACCTGCTCTTGCCCTGACTTGCTGAAGAAGTCAGGCTCATTGCTGTGAGAAGGGTTTAATTACATTTTGAAACCCCTCTTCAGAGAGCCCTCACTGCTGACTAACCCTGTCCGTGGTCTGGGCTAGACTTTGAGCCCAGCATTTATTGAAGATCAAAGACACTCGTGGAGCTGATTTATCACCCTGATTTCTGCACGGGTTGCTGGGGTTTGCCCCACTCGTGACACACAGAGCTTTTGAACTTGGGAGAATTGGCTTTAAGCAGGGACTGAGAACATTCACTGGGCACAAGTGAATTTAAGCAGGGATTTTTTTTTTTTTCAGCAAGAGCAGAGTGAGCTGCCACAAGCTCCAATATTCACATTTAAGAACTCCCAACTCAACCTGAACAGCATCATAATACTGAATTTTCTCCCACAGGCCACATATCAATTCCGAAGTGTTTAATAAGTAGGCTTGCAAAGAAAATACTCGAGTTAATTCAGTATCACCCCAAATGTTCAGACCATCCTCATTCTCCTCTGAGGAACACATGGACCCCAGCTGATTTTTATTACTGAGGAATTCTGCACAAAACTGAACAATTCAAGAACAAGCCCACAAACAAACACACCTGGCTGCCTACAGCAGTGAGCAGGGCCGTTCTGGGCCAGTTCAGGCTACTCTGGACATCTTTATTCCATTACTGGGAATGAGGCTCCTGGAATGCCAGTGGCAAAGGATAATTCTCCTGGCTGGATGCAGTTCATCCAGGCTGAGACTCCTCCAAGGCAAATTTAACAGTGCAACAAAAAAATGGGAGGAAAAAAATGAACCCTGGGAGGGTTTCTCTGCTGAGGATCCAGAGGGAAGGAAGAAGAAAAGGGGAAATTCATTGGGATCTGCAGCTCCTCCCGAGGGGCAGCTCCCATCCCTGCTCTGGGACAGGGACAGCAGCCAGGGCAGGGCTGGAGCTGGGCCAGGGCAGGCTGAGGCTGCAGAGCAGGGCAAGGTTCTTCCCCCAGAGGGTGCTGGGCACTGCCCAGGCTCCCCAGGGAATGGGCACGGCCCCGAGGCTGCCAGAGCTCCAGGAGCCTTTGGACAGCGCTCCAGGGATGCCCAGGCTGGGATTACTGGGGATCTGGGCAGGGTTTGATCATCTTTGGGGTCCCTTCCAGCTCAGGATATTCCACGATTCTACAACCCTACACTGTTTTTATTCTCATTTTCCTTCAGCATCCTGAGCGTGGCACCGGAACAATGACAGAGAATCCCAAAGGAAAAGCCCCATGGATTACAGGGCTTCCAGCTGCTGCCATCACATGTCTGCAGCCCAGTCCAGGGCACAGCCACTGAAACTGGGGATTCCACCTTTTATTTCTATTCAAACAGGATTTCTCACTTGAGATGCAGTGGAGCGAACTTGGCCAGAAACTCCCGTTCGGTTCCCAGTGCCAGAAACAAGGGCTGCCCCCCCCCGAGGGAAGAAATCAGTGACAGAATTCCCTCTGGCTTCAGTGGGACCAGACTTTTACCCTAAAGCCTGAGAGAAAGTGCTCAGAAAAATGCTCTTCCAGAAAGTCACAGCTGTGGGGATTCTGAATTACTTCATTATGGCTGAAAGGAATTTGTGCGGAGGCCCAGGCACACATTTGCCCCTAATCCGAAATATCTCCCAATCCTAAATATCTCCCAATCCTAAATATCTCCCAATCCTAAACCTCCCCCAGTTCTAAACATCTCCCAGTCCTAAACATCTCCCAATCTTAAACCTCTCCCAATCCTAAAACTCACCCAGTTCTAAATATCTCCCAGTCCTAAACATCTCCAAATCCTAAACCTCTCCCAATCCTAAACATCTCCCAGTTCTAAACCACACCCAATCCCAAACCTCATTCTTAATCCTCACCCAATCCTAAACCTCACCCAGTTAAAAACATCTCCCAACCCTAAACCTCTCCCGACCCTAAACCTCTCCCAGTCCTAAACCTCTCCCGATCCTAAACCTCTCCCAATCCTAAACCACACCCAATCCTAATCCTCACCCAGTTAAAAACATCTCCCAACCCTAAACCTCTCCCAATCCTAAACCTCACCCAAGCCCTCCTGGCGGGTTCAGGAAGAGCTGACCAGTTCCAAGGCTCAGGCTGGGCCCTCTGTGCCTGGGACCGTCACCCCAGGTGATGCACACAAGCTCTTCCCCACCAGACTTGGGGCTGAAACCCCTCAAATGCAAATGGTGTCTAATCCTTTGTGCTGGGGCAGTGGTGGTTGGTGGGGTGGTGGTGGTGGTTCCTACTTTTTGGGGTTACAAAGCAAGTAGGAACTCTGTTGCATTCCTCTGGGGAAATGGTTTTCCCCCAGAACCCCCTAAAGACTGTAACCTGTTAGTTTGACCCAGTCCTTATCTCTGACCTGTGGCTCAGTGCCAGCTGTCTGTCCAGAGCTGGAGAACAGCAGCCTGGCCTCGGGGCAGGCTCTCCTGCCTCCTGGGCTGGGGTTTCAGTGGGGTTTGGGTTGTGGAGCCAGGGGTGTGTATTCTATTTTCATTTGTTAAAAGCAGTTGAGGAGGTGTTTTTTTCTTTATCTCTTGTAACTCAAGGGGGGAGAGGCCAGACGCCTCCTGATAATGGGCCATTAACACCTCCCCAGGCTGTGCCCTCCCCAGAGCAGGACATCCACATTCCATCATCCCATGGTGAGATGCATCACATCCCCCTGGCAGTGGGGGAGCCAGGCATTCCTACTGGGATAAAACCGAGACACAGGAACACGAAAACATCCGGCTTTCACCCGATTTCTGGGAGGAAGACTGGACCCCATCTCACCATCACCAGACCCCTCCTCACCATCACTGGACCCTTTTGCTACAGGATCATCTCTACTCCACCAGAACCACCTCTGCCACTCCAGGAGGACTCACTTTGGGACTGCTCCCAACACCCTGACCAACAGGGTGTCAGGTTGTAGCTCTGACTCTGTCAGGGTTTTCCAAAATTGTTGTTTGTTTGTTTGCTGGTTTGGCTGGGTGGTTTTGTTTTTTCTACTACATTTGTATTGTTAATATTCCCAGTAAAGAACTGTTGTTCCTATTCCCAAAATCTTTGCCTGAAAGCTCCTTAATTGTAAAACTGTAATTTGGCAGGGGGTGAGGGGTTTACATTCCCCATTCTAAGGGAAATCCCAGTTTCCCTGGCAGATACCTGCCTTTCCAAACCAAGACAGTGGGGTTTGGGTTCTTCACCCTAAGAGCTTCCCAGAGTAAACCCCGACCACGCCCCGGCCCTCAGCCCCCTCCACCCAGGTATCCAAATGGATCAGGAGAAATGCTGGGCCTGCCACCTGAGCTCCAGCTGGGAACGTCACTGGGCAGACATCAAGATTTTCCAACCTTTCCAACCTTTCCTTTGTGGAAATTTGTCACGGCCCTGCCTTTCCCAAACCTTTCCAACCACAACAGCATTCTCTCCTCTCCGTGTACACCCAATTTTAGCCTGGTTTTTAGGGAATGCCAGGCTTATGGGGAATGTCTGGTGGGCCGCTAGAAAATCCACCTGCTTATCAGTCATGAGAGCTGCGATGCCAAATTTTAGACAAATCTAATGACCAACAGTATTTGACATTTTTAAAGTATTCTAAATAATCTAAAACTTGCAAATTTTGTGCAAGTGAGGGGAGTAGGCACAGCACAAGCTCCTATTTCTGTTCCACTGAGGGAAATGGCAGCCACTGAAATGCTGTGGAATCCAGCATTTATCCCTTTAGAGTTATTAGGGATTAATCAATCCCTAACTATTATTATTATTATTATTATTATTAGGGATTAATCAATCTGGAGGTGCACACCTGGGGAAAACAAATACCATTTTTTTTTTTTGCAGCAGCAGCAGCTGATGTTGTTCCTCAGTTCTTACAAAAAAAACCTTGAGCCTGTGTATAAAAAGAAGCCCAGGGGGGAGAGTTTGGTGCTACCTGGAGGTCGTGGGAGATCCCAAATCAGCTTTGAGCAAATGAAGTGATTGATGAAGAGAGGGATTTAATGCAAATGAAGTGATTGATGAAGAGAGGGATTTAATGCAAACAGCAGCAGGGGCAGATCCCCTGCAATCACTCCATGAAACTCAGCTCAGAAATATAAAAATGCAGCTCTGGGAGGGCTCACAAGGCAGAAGTTTCTCGAATTAATTGAGGTTGAAAGCAAAATAAACTGCACAAAGAGAAGGGCAGGTCGAGTCCACAGCAAAGGGCAGGGAAGGCACCCAGGGTGGAAAAAGCAGAAGTTACTCACAGTGGACGGGGGAGTGTGGAATTTTGGTGCTGTCCCTCTCCTGTTTGCCCAGGGCTGAGTTCAGTCTGTGGAAGGAAGAGCAGGCTGGGCTCAGAGCGTGTGCAGGTATCACAGTCCCACCTGGGCAGGGCCCTGCTGGAGACAGGGCCAGGTAACCACAGCAGGGCACAGGCAGTGCCACAGCTGGGGGGCCCCTGGGGCTGCACCCACCTCCCCGGGGTGGCACTCAGAGAAAACACAGCGCTGCTGTTCCTGTCCCTGTCCCTGCTCCAGCCCAGGCCTGCCTCCTCCTGCACTGGGTATTCCTCCTGCTGGTTGGCCCAAGTGTTCCTCCCTCTTGGCCCAGGTGGTCCTGCTCCTGGACAAGGCATTTCCCCCTCCTGGCCCAGTTATTCCCCCTCTTGGACCAGGTGTTCCTCCTCCTGTATTCCATCTCCTAGACCAGGTATTCCCAACTCCTGGCCCCAGGTATTCCTCATCTGAACCAGGTATTCCTCCTCCTGGACCAGGTATTCCTCATCTGAACCAGGTATTCCTCCTCTTGGCCCAGGTATTCCTTGTCAGAACCAGGTATTTCTCCTCCTGGCTCAGGAATTCCACATCTGACCCAGATATTCCTCCTCCTTGACCAGGTCTTCCCAACTCCTGGACCAGGTATTCCTCATCTGAACCAGATATTCCTCATCTGAACCAGGTATTCCTCCTCCTGGCCCAGTTTATCCCCCTCTGGACCAGGTATTCCTCATCTGAGCCAGGTATTCCTCCTCCTGGACCAGGTATTCCTCCTCCTGGACCAGCTTATCCCCCTCTGGATCAGGTATTCCTCATCTGAACCAGTTATTCCTCCTCCTTGACCAGATATTCCTTATCTAAACTGGGTATTCCTCCTCCAGGCCCAGGTATTCCTTACCTAGACCAGATATTCCTCCTCTGGACAAGGTATTCTTTATTTGGCCCAGGTATTCCCTCTCCTGGCCCAGCTATTCCCCGTGATGGATCAGTTATTCCTCTTCCTGGCCCAGCCCTGCCTCCAAAGCTCACATTTAGTCTCGAGTTCTGCATTTAGGCCACCTTTGGTTTCAAGGAAATCATTCCATTTCTCCCCACTCACCTTCCACAGACCTCCCAGCACATCCCAACACCTCCTGTGAGGAAAAGCTGGAAGAGCTCAGCCTGAATAACAGGATCTGGATCCCAGATCCCCTTCCAGGGCCCAAAGAGGCTCCTAAAGAGGGACTGGGGACAAGGCCTGCAGGGACAGGACACAGGGAATGGCTTCCCAGTGCCCAGGGCAGGGCTGGCTGGGAGCTTGGGCAGGAATTGTTCCCTGGCAGGGTGGGCAGGGGCTGGGCTGGGATTGCCAGAGCAGCTGTGGCTGCCCCTGGAGCCCTGGCAGTGCCCAAGGCCAGGCTGGACACTGGGGCTGGGAGCACCTGGCACAGGGGGAGGTGTCCCTGCCAGGGCTGGGGTGGGATGGCATGGGGTGGGATGGGATGGGATGGGATGGGATGGGATGGGATGGGATGGGATGGGATGGGATGGGGTGGGATGGGATGGGATGGGATGGGGTGGGATGGGATGGGATGGGATGGGATGGGATGGGATGGGATGGGATGGGATGGGATGGGATGGGATGGGATGGGATGGGATGGGATGGGATGGGCTTTAAGGTCCTTCCAGCCCAACCCATCCCAGGATTCTGGAATTCACACATTTGGATCCTCAGACTGGAGCAACAGCTGCTCGAGTCTGCCGTGGATCACCGAAGAAAACCCCCGGGGCTAAACTGGAGAGGTTTGGGTTCAATTCCCACTTTGGTCACACATTTCCTGTGTGAAACGGGGCAAGTTCATCCCTGCCAGGCCTGAGTGAGTCCCCATTTCCAGGCGGGGACACTTCCCTGTCCCACAGCTGTGCTGTGACTCAGCACTCAGCGTCTGGGGGGCCCTGGATGCTCCGGGAAGGGAGAGACCCACCGAGACAAACAGGGATCCTCCTAACTGGAAACAGATGGGGAGGCAGCCAGGAGACTTTCTCTGCTCATTAAAAATAAAAAAAAATTAAAAAAAATCCGGGATTAAAAGGCTGTGCTTATTCACTTTTATTTTTATCCCACAGGGTTTCAGCAGGTTTTTTTTTTTTTTTTCCCTCCCACCTTTCCAGGCAGAGAAGGGCCCTGAGGAAAACGTGAACAAACCCGGCTCTGCGTTTGTTCAAGGCAAAGGGTTAACCCCGAGAATTTTCATCGCTTCAAAGAGGTTTTTCCAGAAAGGCATTTGAGTCACAACAGAGAAATTATTGCAAAATCTGCATATTTGAGAGATAAATATTCCCAGAAATATCACCATCAAAACTAGAAGGGGAGGGGAAAGGAAAAAAAAAAGAAAAAAAAAAAAAAAGGCAGCAAGGCCTGTTCAGGCTGAGGAGCAGCAGAAGGGCAGGGATGGAGTAAAGCATCAGCACTTCCATGAATTCCCTGGAGCCAGCACTTGGCTCTGCCCAGCCAGGACAAGGCTCTGGCTCAGCCTCCCAGCTCCCTCCCAGCTCCTGCTGCTCCGTTTCCATCACTAGAAGTGGGATTTGCAGCCTGGCTCCTGCAGGCACTGCCAGTCCACTCCCTTTACTCCAGAGGGCTTCCCAGGGGTTTCTTACAGTTATAAGGAACACTGACCCTGTTTTCTTGCAACCAAAATTCAAGAAAATCGGCTTTTTTAGAGACATTTAAGATGACCCTCGTGGTCCAGTGCCTGTGACTGAGGAATTCTGAGCATTCCCATCTCCTCCATGGGTTTGTGCGAATCCCTGCTGCTCTCCCTTCTCACTGTTTAAAAGTCACTGCTTAATATTTTTAAACTACTCCTGCCTAAAGATTCCTTCAAAATCCCTCAGGACTGACCACTCCGGGCCTGCCAAACCCAGGATGGGGGTGGGCAGCTCGTGGTGAGCTGGTGATTCCATCCAAGGTAACCCTGAGCACAGGGAAGGCAGGAATTGCCTTTCCCTGGAAATGTGTTCCCCTGCAGAGGCTCCTGGTTGAGCCCAGGGATTGAGAAACCTCCCAGAATGTTTCTGCATCGTTTCAAACCACAGGAGTGGGAAAAAAAAAAAAAAAAAAAAAAAAAAAAAAAAAAAAAAAAAAAAAAAAAAAAAAGGGCCAACTCCAGTTCAGAGGGAGTTTGGGATTCCTGCTCAACCTCAGGATTGCAGCGGGAATCAGCGGGGAAGGAGTCGATCCCACAGCCCTGGTTCCATGGCCAGGAGGCTTTGGAGGGGTCAGTGGGAACAGCTCCCCCTGACCCTCCCTGGATGAGCCTCTCCTTGGAGCCTGCCCTGATCTCCTTCTGTGGATACCCAGCAATCCAGGGATTCACTCACCAATCCATGGATTCACACACCAATCCAGGGATTCACTCACCAATCCAGGGATTCACACACCAATCCAGGGATTCACTCACCAATCCAGGGATGCACTCACACCAATCCAGGGATTCACTCACCAATCCAGGGATTCACTCACCAATCCAGGGATTCACACACCAATCCAGGGATTCACACACCAATCCATGGATTCACTCACCAATCCAGGGATTCACTCACCAATCCATGGATTCACACACCAGTCCAGGGATTCACTCACCAATCCAGGGATTCACACACCAATCCATGGATTCACACACCAATCCAGGGATTCACACACCAATCCATGGATTCACACACCAATCCATGGATTCACTCACCAGTCCAGGGATTCACACACCAATCCAGGGATTCACTCACCAATCCAGGGATTCACTCACCAATCCATGGATTCACACACCAATCCATGGATTCACTCACCAATCCATGGATTCACACACCAGTCCAGGGATTCACTCACCAATCCATGGATTCACACACCAATCCATGGATTCACTCACCAATCCATGGATTCACACACCAATCCATGGATTCACACACCAGTCCAGGGATTCACTCACCAATCCATGGATTCACACACCAATCCATGGATTCACTCACCAATCCAGGGATTCACTCACCAATCCAGGGATTCACTCACCAATCCAGGGATTCACACATCAATCCAGGGATTCACTCACCCAAAAAAACACAAAGAAAAAAAACACACACACACACAAAAAAACCAACAAAAACAAACAAACAAACAAAACAAAACAAAACAAAACACCCCCAAAAAATCACACACACAAAAAAAAAAAAAAGAGAGAAAAGAAAAGAAAAACAAAGAAAAAAAAATAAAAGCCCCCCAATAAGTGCCATAGGTTGGGGGCTGCATTGTTTGGCTCAGCCCCTGCTTTCCTGCCTGTTGGTTGCTGTGGGAGCTGGAACCAATCCATAATGGGGAAAAAAATGAGGAATTTTGGCGTGTTCAGCAAATACCAGAGGAGAGGGACACTTCTGGCAGATTGCAGAAGTGCCCAGCACTGAAGGGCTGCTGGGGGGCTGGGGCAGGGGGGCTCTGCCTCGATCCATGTTCTGCCCATGCAGAACCTTCTTGGGTCACGATCCAGAGGGGTTTTCCCTAAGGATGCAGTGGCAGGGCACAGCCAGGCCGGTGATGTCACCTGCTGGGCACAGCAGCTTTGTAGCACCCAACAAAACCGAATGAGGGATTGGAAGGCAGCGAAAACAATGAAAAGGAAGCTTTTAACATGCAAATTCCAGCTCTGCTCCTCGACAATTTCACTCTTGCACAAACCGCTCTTTGTCTCGTTAACGACAAAGCAGAAGCAATTAGGCAAAGTGCAATAAGACTTAAACAGAATGGAATTAAAACCGACTCCGAGATTATTGTACAACCCCACTGAAGGGATCCCTCCAACTGAGACCACGAGAAGCTGCCAGCTTGCTCTGGGTGCAGAAGGGAGGAGCAGGAATGCTGCAGGAAACATCTCCCTAAAAACCACCTCTCCACTGGGAGAGAGGCCACGGAGGGCTGGGAGCTGCATCAGCTTCACCCCTCTGCTGAATTCCAGCCCAAGCCCTCGGCAGGGCTCCCTCTCTTCCTCCTGGGATGGGGCACTGGGGCACAGAATCTTGCAATGGGATGAGCTGGGAGGGACCTAAAATCCCCCCCAGAGCCACCCCAGCCCTGGCAGGGACACCTCCCCCTGTGCCAGGGGCTCCCAGCCCCAGTGTCCAGCCTGGCCTTGGGCACTGCCAGGGCTCCAGGGGCAGCCACAGCTGCTCTGGCAATCCCAGCCCACCACCCTGACAGAGAGGAATTCCTGCCCAAGATCCCATTTCAATCCATTCTCCATCAGTTGAAAGCCCATTCCCTGTGTCCTGTCCCTGCAGGCCTTGTCCCCAGCCCCTCTGCAGCTTGGGCTGCCCAGAGCTGGGATCCTGGGTGGGAATTGCCAGGGAATCCCTTTGTCTCCCCTTTTTATCCCAAGGGCTTTGGCTTCCCCTTTGTAGGGAGTGATCCCAGAATCCTGGAGTGGTTTGGGTTGGGAGGG
Source organism: Phylloscopus collybita (assembly GCA_027886175.1). NCBI lineage: Eukaryota > Metazoa > Chordata > Aves > Passeriformes > Phylloscopidae > Phylloscopus > Phylloscopus collybita. The sequence goes on along the minus strand of JAJNNQ010000059.1, from coordinate 1,445,665 downwards.
ACCTGAAATCCCCCCCAGAGCCACCCCAGCCCTGGCAGGGACACCTCCCCCTGTGCCAGGTGCTCCCAGCCCCAGTGTCCAGCCTGGCCTTGGGCACTGCCAGGGCCCCAGGGGCAGCCACAGCTGCTCTGGGAGGTGTCCCTGCTGGGTCAGGGGTGGAACAAAATGAGTTTTAAGATTTTTTTTCCCCACCCAAACCATTCCATGATTCTGTGATTCCAGACCCTATGATCTCACCGGCCACATCAGCATCTGGAATATTGATATTTTCCTAGGAAGTCTGGCAGGGAATCCAGCCCTGCCCACCAGGAGCAGCCACACCAGGGCTCCCAGGCTGGGATGGAGATGGAAATTTGGGATTGAAATCTGTGGACAGACCAGTGAAGATGCCATAAACTGCTCTGGGCAACTCCAGCCTGCAATTCCCACCCTGCTGGGCAGGAATTTTTCCTTTCCCTGCTGCCCTGCAGTACCACACTGCAGGGCTGCCCTCTCTCCATGAGCAGAATTCCAATTTCAGAATTCCAGCTTTGTGTTAACCAAGTCCCAAGGTGCTCTAAAGGATAGAAGGCACTGTAAAAGTACAAATTTCATAAATTCCCTCAATTAGGACGGTGCAAAAGCATTTTTGCTTGGGATTTTTTTTTTTTTGCTTGGGATTTTTTTTTTTTTCCCTCGGGAATCCCTGAACCTGTGTGCAGCCCTTGAAAATCAAAATAAATCAGAGTTTCCACTTTCTGGACACAGCAACAACACACGGTATTGTGTTGTGCCAACCTGAATCTTATTTAATTAAATATACAGAGGAGATGCTGAAAGATTTCTGTTTGAACAAAAAAAAAAATAATTTGGATCTGAGTGGAAATTCAACAAGGCAACTTCCCCAGCTGCTTCGGGACCAAAGGCAATGGGGGTTTTCCCCATCCTCCATGAAAAGAAAGGCAGAAAGAGAAATAAACAATTCCTTTTATTCCCTACAGGCAAACCCCGAGTTCCTGATCCTTTCTCCAGGCTGGAAAATTTCCCTTTTCCAGAGCCTGGCGGGGAAGCACATCCTGAAATTCATTTACATTTTGTCACAGAGAACGGCGACGGTGACAAACCCAGAAACACGAATTGGACACAGCCAGCAAGTCCCTGCCTGTCCCCAGTGCCTCTGCTGTGCCCCCACTCCGTGGCAGGGGAGCTTTGGGGGGAAATTTGGGTTCATTAACACAGCTTTTCTCCAGGTAAATATTTTCCCAGGCAAGGTGGAGCTGCTGGAAAGGGATTCATCAGGGAACGCAGGGCCAGCTGCACCAGGTGGGTTTGGTTTTTTTTTTCATTAGCAAAACCCCTCATTTCCAAAGGATAGTGTGGCTATTTATAGATTTTTATATCTTTATTTATGTAGCTGTATTTTTATCCTGTAGTCTCCTGTTCTCACACACACACCTCCACGTGCAAAAATTAATTTTGGGGTGGATTTTTTTGTTTGTGTTTGTGTTTGGTTTTGTTGGGTTTTTTTTGTTTGTTTGTTTTGTTTTAGGGGTTTTTGTTTGTTTGTTTTTGTTGTTGTTTTTGGTTTTTTGTGGTTTTTTTGGTTTTTTTTTGTTTGTTTTTTTGTTTGTTTTTTTGTTTTGTTTTGTTTTGTTTTGTTTTTTGTTTTGTTTTTTGGATTTTTTTTTAGTTTTTGGGGTTTTTTTTAATTTAAAAATTCCCAGCCAAATCCCAGTTCTAGGCAATTCTAGACAAATCCCAATTTCAGACAGCTGAAGGAAGGGTGTGAAGACCTGTCCTCCCCCTGGAAAATCCTGATGTTCCCCACGCCAGATCCAGCGGGTGAAAACCTCACATTTTTGGAACCCTGGAGTGCACACAGAGAGAGCCCAAATAACTCTAAATCAAGATATGCATTTGTTTAACAGGAAGGGGAGAGAAAGCATGACTGAGTTTGGAGGGAATGTCGGGAGCTTTGCAGGGAGAGCAGAGTCAAGTCTGGGCAGTGTTTGCTCCCTTGTCATCACAGGCTCCACAGAACTGCCTTGTCTGCCCGTACAAAAATACACCTTGTGCCAGGGAAACAGGCAGGGCTTAACGAGCACCAGAACGTGTTTTGGGTCATTTCCAGGTGATTGGCCTCTTCTTAACAGATCCTTCTTGTAGATGAAGGCAAATATTTGTGTAGGGACCCCATTGGCTGCCCGGCTCTCTCTTCTGGTTTTTCCCCTCATAAACCTGCTCCTCAGGAATCCGCAGCACCAGCACTGGCTGGGGCACAGGACAGAGCCCAGAGTGGGATTTTCCACATCCTCAGAACCCCAGACAGGATCCCCTCCACACCAGAGAGTCCCCACTCCTTCAATCCCACTGCATCCCTCAGGAATCCCCCATTCCTGACTCCCAGACAGGGAAGCAGCCTGGCCCAAATATTTCCTCCAGCATCTTCTGCTTCCAGTGGATTGGGGTGGCTCTTGGGAACACCTGAGGTGGATTTGGATGGGGAATTCTGCACTTTGGTGGGACAAATATCCTCAACCTCCAGCAAAGCTGCAGGGCAAACAACCATTTGTTGAACAATTCCATATCAAAGTAAGAACCTGGAGGCCCCTGCCTGTGCCTGGGATGGAACAGCCATTCCAAGATTTGAATGCCAGTTTAAACCCCAAGAATTCCTGGTGCTGCCTTTCCCTTGCTCCATTCCTTCAGACATTTCCCTTCCCTTTATCCCTGTAGGGGTTTGAGGGCTGCAGATGGGAACAGAGTCCGGGGTGCAGCTGGGAGGACAGAGCCACACAGGTGAGGCCACCCCAGCACCTGCAGGTGACAGGGGGGTTGGGGTGAAGGATGAGCAGGAGGATTCGCCCCAGGAGAGACCCCCCAGCCTCACCCCATTCCCAACAAAGCCCCGTTGCCACACCATGGGAGTGGTGATCTTCATCTGGGGCCACGGGAACGCACCGAGGGAGGATTTGTGTTTGCTGCATCCACCTGCTGGGTCTGGACCTGGAACCATGGAATGCTTTGGCCTGGGGGTGACCTTAAAGCTCATCCAGTCCCCAGGGACACCTTCTGCTCCCCCAGGTGGCTTCCAGCCTGGCCTGGGACCTTCCAGGGGTGGGGCAGCCCCAGGATTTGTGAGGAACAACTCGATTTTGGTGCCTTTTGTTGTTTGTGTTTACTGGTGGTGGCATTACCTGCAGATGGCAAACTGAGAGGTGACGCCAAAAGTCACCACTGAGGTCAAAAGTTGTATTCCATAATTTCCCCTGAATCAAAAGGAAACCAGTCCTAGCTCCACCCTGTGCCTCCTGGCAGGATCCCAGCTGTGCCTGCTGCTGGCACATCCAGGGGCAGGACAAATCATCCCAACAAACCCAACCCCAGGAGCAAAGTGCCACCTTCGTGCAGACCAGGAGAGCCAGACCATTCACACACAAAAAAAAAAATCCCCTTTTCTAACCCTGCCAGACTCAGGGAATTCATTCCCAAGGATCAGCCAGCGCTGTGTGCATTTGTTATCACGTCTCTAATGAGATGAGGTGTGAGCTTCTGTTTAATTGGAAACGAGCTCACACTGGTGACCAAAAATACCTTAAAAACACCTCCCAGCACTTCCCAGCTGAGCTCAGGGCTCAGAGCTGGAATGGCATCAAGGAAATGATCTGCAGGTTGAATATTAAAGATTTCAAAGGAAATAAATATATTTTTTTGAAGCCATTCCCTAGCGAAGACAGTGGATGTCTGCCCCTGTGGATAGACATCCAGGAAATCTGAGATCACATTCCTTCAGCTTAGCACAGGGCTCAGTAAAAGATAGGCTTCAAGACGTTCATTTGGGGGTATTTTTTAAGGAATTTAAATGTGTTTGTCAAGAAAAAAAAAATGGACAAATATTTCCCTTAACACATCCAATCTGTTTTATTTATTTAAATGTGTGTTACCTTTTTCTAAGAAATAAAAAAAAAAATAAAAAAAAAACCAGATCTGAAACTTGCAGAGAACCCAGAGCCAGAAATTACTCATGTACTCAGCTACTGATCCAAAAATCTTCCTGCTCTGCAGAGCTCTGAGAGGAAGAATGCTTCAAAAACCCTCCCTGGGATGAAATCTTTGATGGAATAGCTGAGAGATCACCAAAAGAACCGATATTTCCATGCAAGCAAGAAATTCTTCAGTCAAAGATCACAAGCAGCCACATATCTGAAGTGGCTGCTTTAAAAAAAAAATAAACCAAATAAAAACACTTAAACCCATCAGCTGCTGGCAGAGTGGATCCTCAGCCCCCTCTGACTGCGCCAGGTCAGTGTCTGAAACACCACAAGGAGTTTTCGAATTTTTGTTCAGATTCCTGGATTAAATCCAGGAATCCTCACAGCTGGATTCCCAGTGGGCTTCTCCCAGAGCAGAATAACAGGGTGTTTTTTTGTTGTTTTTTTTTGGGGGTTTTTTTGTTTGTTTGTTTTTTGTTGTTTTTTTGTTGTTTTTTTTTTTTCCCCAAATACCATTTACCAAGCACAGCCCTGAACCTTTAACCAGCGACTCCTCCTTCAAGGGGATGCTGCAAACCAGCCCTGAGCACAGAGACCCCTCAACGACCCCCAACAAGCTGGGTTTGGGTCCAGGGAGGGACAATTCCCTGTGGAGAAGCAGCCAGTGCTGCAACAAGAACTCTGCCTCTCCCTCCGTGGGCAAAGCAATGCTTGGCAAGTCTGAAATTGCCTCCAGACTCTTTAGGAAAGGTTAAAAAAAAAATAATTTAAAAGCACCAAAAAAACCACCCCTCTCCAGGGGCCAGCATTCCTGCTCGATGCCTGAGCATCAAATAAAGGGCAGCTGCAGGTCCTGACAGGCACGGGGCAGAGCTCAGCTCGGGGGTTTTGCACAGAGCTGGGGGTTCTGCTGCCTGCAGAGCAGCTGAGCAGGACATTTCTGTCACAGCGAGGGCACAGCAGCGGGGACAGGCCCAGGGGAGGTGTGGGGTGAGGTCCCTGAGTGCCCCTGGACAGGAGGGGAACTGGGGAGGGGAACTGGGGGATCTCAGGCAGGGCAGCAGGGATGGAGCGAGGGTTGGGGGCTTTAAAAGGAACAGTTGGCACAGTGAGAGCCACCCTGAGCAGCTCCAGCCCTGTGCAGGGCAGGGAAACTGGGATTTGTGCCCGGGGCTGGTCATCAAACCCAACCGGTGACCAACCGGTGACCAACTGGTGACCAACTGGTGACCAACCAGGAACCAACCAGGAACCAGCCAGGAACCAGCCAGGAACCAGCCAGGAACCAACCACTGGCCAACTGGTGACCAACCACTGAGCAACCAGTGACTAACTGGTGACCAACCAGTGACCAACTAGCCAGGGTTGACCAGCCAGGGAACAACCAGGGACCAACCAGTGACCAACCATTGACCAGCCAGTGACCAACCAGTGTTAAACCAGTGTTCAACCAGTGACCAACCAGTGACCAACCAGTGACTAATTGGTGACCAACAAGTGACCAACTAGCCAGGGTTGACCAGCCAGGGAACAACCAGGGACCAACCAGTGACCAGCCACTGACCCAACTGGTGACCAACCAGGACCAACCAGGAATCAACCACTGACCAACCAGTGACCAACCAGGGACCACCAGGGACCAACTGGTGACTAACCAGTGACCTACCACTGACCTACCACTGATCAACCACTGACCAACCAGTGACCATCTGGTCACCATCTGGTGACCAACCAGGGACCAACCAGGAACCAATCACTGACCAACCACTGACCAATCAGTGTTTAACCAGTGACTAACCACTGACTAACCACTGACCAGCCAGTGGCAGGGTGGGGAATGAGTGGCAGCAAGAGCTCAGCTCCCTGAGGGGTGGTGCCCAAGGGCAGGAGGCTCCTGGGGCTCCCCTGAGCTCAGCAGTTCTCTCCCTACGCCGCAGGCTCCGAGCTGTCGGCAGGATGTGGTCCCACACCTCCAGCAGCACCCCAGGGCTGGCAAACCCTGCACAAAGCACAGCTTGAGGGTGGCTCAGGTTCCCCCAGGAGCGCTCCAGCCCCTCAGGATCTGGCAGGAGCCACCCAGGGGTGTCCCTGGTGGCCTCGAAGGCGGTGGCAGCTCCGGGCGCGGTTCCACCGCCCGCAGCGCGCGGGGCCGAGCACCAGGAGGTGGTGCTGCCAGAACGGTGCTCACACACCCCAAAAGAGCCCGACCTGAGCTGCCTGCAAGGTGCTGAATCATCCCCGGGGCTGCAGGAAACCCCAGAGCCCTCCTGAGCTGCTCGCCACACAGCCACAGGGGGACAGGCCCGGGGAACGGGCGCGGCTGGGTCACCACGGAGGAGCTCACGGAAATGACAGCCTTGGGTTCCCAAAAGCTTTGTAGGGTTTTCCTCTCTGAGCCTTTTGGGCTCCTCCGTGGACAAGGAGAGCTGCAAACGTGGCCCTGCTCTGGTGGCACAGGGAGGATGGTTGGGAAGGTGAGCAGAACTCTGAGCTCAAACCCAAAGAAGAGAGAAATGTGCAACACGAGCAGCCTTGGTCTCGTGGAAGGTGCCCCTGCCCATGGCCTTTAAGTCTCTTCCAGCCCAAACCATTCTGTGAGCCCACAACGCCTTTATTTTCCAAGGGTTTTTGGCCCCTTTTGGGTTTGGTTTTTATTTTGGCTCCTAAAAGTCAGTTGGGAAGATCCCCTCCCCTCCCCCAGCAAACGTGTCAGACTTACACCCACACCAGTTTAAGGGAAGGGGCTCACAACTGTAAAAAATAATCACCCCAAATGCATTAAATTAAAAAGGGTCATGGCACAAGGGGTTGGTTGTTTGCCCAGGGGGGAGAATAGCCCCTGCAGGTCTCAGCTTTTGCTTTGTGAGCTGTGCAGGAGCCCTCTTGAGCTCCTCAAAGTCACCAGCAGTGATGACCTGGAGTGAGATTAGCCCAGCATTTATCAGGGGAACTCCTCTCTTAGCCCCAGAGCAGGAGACAACACTGGATATACCTGGGGAACACTGATGCTCGGGGCACTGCAGACAGGGAATTTCAGCAAAACAACTCTGCTGAGGTCAAGGGCCTTGATTTTTTTTTGCAATCAGCACTTCCAGGAACATGAAAATTTTCAAAAGGTGGTGCCACAACCCCACAGGGTCCTCAGAGATCCTCGGACATTGAGCCCAGGATCCAGCACAGGGCCTGACTAAGCCTGACCTGCTAAGCCCAGGCTGCAAAACCCCCCCAGGCATTTCTGCATCTGGCTCAGGACTCATCCTTAAGCTTCAATTTCTTCAATGAAAACAGAAAATAGTCTGGATTTAAAGGCTACAAACGGTGGCAGAAGCAGCAGCTCTCAGTGAGGATGTTCCTGTGATCGATTTCTTCTCTGCTAAGATTCTGTTCCCTTTTTTTTTTTTCCCTAGGCTTTTTTTTTTTTTTTTTTTTTTTTTTTTTTGTCTGGCTTCACTGCCCAGACCTCTAAAGCTCAATACCAGATGTTTTTATTGCTGTTGTTGGTTTTGCTCTTCAAGGAGAAATACCCCAAGTCCCAAACCCCAAAGGCAGATTGCTGTGGGGCCTCCCTAAACCCAGCAATTCTTGTTGTAATTCACTTACAATTGCTGCTGGAGATCTTTTTTTGGGGTAAGAGAAACACTTTTGGGGCCTTGCACAAACCAAACCACGGGGAATTCCTGCAAACCTGCTGCTTTTCAGATTTCTCTGCATCTCACACAAACCCTCTGGCTGCAGCTGGGTCTGTGGTCTGCACAGGCCAACTGTGACACTCTGGGATGGGTCTGGATGAGCAGCAATGGTCAGAAACCATAAACCAGCACAATTTTCTCTGGTCATGGAGGGCCCACAGTGCTGAAGGTCAAACGGAAAAAAAAAAATAATACAAAAAAAAAATTTCCATTCTTTGCCAAGTATTTGATATTCCTGTAGCCACAACTGGCTGGCTGCCAATGGCAAAAATTTGTGGGTTTTTTGTTCTGGAGCACCAAGACTTTTAAAATTATGTTCTTAAATAGTGGATGATCCAGCCCAGCTCCTGCACCCCCAGCAATCCCAGCCTGGGCATCCCTGGAGCGCTGTCCAAAGGCTCCTGGAGCTCTGGCAGCCTCGGGGCCGTGCCCATTCCCTGGGGAGCCTGGGCAGTGCCCAGCACCCTCTGGGGGAAGAACCTTGCCCTGCTCTGCAGCCTCAGCCTGCCCTGGCCCAGCTCCAGCCCTGCCCTGGCTGCTGCCCCTGTCCCAGAGCAGGGATGGGAGCTGCCCCTGGGGAGGAGTTGCAGATCCCTGAATCATTGGATCATTGAATCACAGAACTATAGAATGGTAGAATCATGGAATCATTGCATCATTGAATCACTGAATTATTGAATCATTGAATCCCAGAATCCTGGGAATGGTTTGAGGTGAAAGAGACCTTAAATCCCATCCCATCCCACCCTCTGCCATGGGGAGGGACACCTTCCACCATCCCAGGGTGCTCCCAGCCCTGTCCAGCCTGGCCTTGGGCACTGCCAGGGATGGGGAAGGTCTCATTCCCCTCCCCACCAGGCAATGCAATGAATGAGCTCATCAGAAGGGCTGCGCTGGAGCTCTGGGCAGGTTCCCCTCCTCACTTGGGGGGGGGTTTATTTCCCTGGGGTGTTTCATTTTCGCTCTGTCATTTCCTTAATGAAGATGAATGAAGGAAACACCGTTTCACAGAGCCTGACCCCCTGCAAATAAAACCAATTCCCCTCTGCTCAGCCTCTGCCTCTGGCACCCTTCGGCCTCGGCAACAATTCTGGCTTTTTTAGCTCTTTTTGCTGCCTTTGAGGTGGCTATTCCTGAAATGCACAGCAAATCAGAATCAGCCCCAAACTTATCCTTTGCTCCTTGCCCTGCTGCCAGTTCAGAGCTAAACAAATTCACTGAGCAGCTCTTGTGATCTCAGGCTCCCAGGTCCAACGCCAGCGAATCCTGGGCAGCCCCACAACACCAAAGGCACCCCATCTCCGTGGTGCAGCTGTCTTGGGTTATGGAACCAAAAATGTCTATTCTGTTCCATCTGCTAAAAGCAGTTGGGGAGATGTTTTTTTTCTTTATCTCTTGTAACTCTGGGGGGAGGGGGCGGTGCCTTCTGATAAGGGCCCAGCTGTTCACACCAGGTGGGGCAGTGTTCCTTATCTCTGTCACCACCCGCCCTCCCTCCAGGGGATCTCTGCTGCTGATGGGCCATGGAGGCTCAGCAGGGACAGGACACATTCCATCATCCCACTGGGAGAGGCTCCACCCAGTGGGAGGAGCCAACCATTCCTGCCTGGATAAAAACTGAGACTCAGGAACAGCAGGGATCTGGTTCCACCGGATTCCTGGAGTGAGAGTGGGACCTTCTCACCATCCCTGGACCCTTCTCACCATCCCTGGGCCCTTCTCAGCATCCCTGGACACTTTTCTCTCACGATCATCTCTGCTCCACCAGAACCACCTCTGCCACTCCAGAAGGACTCACTATGGGCTGCTCCCAACCCCCTGACCAACAGGGTGTCAGGTTGGAGCTCTGATTCTGTCAGGGTTTCTAGGATTGCTGTTTGTTTGTTTGTTTTTCTCTACTACCTTTGTATTTTTTTAATATTCCTAGTAAAGAACTGTTATTCCTACTCCCATCTCTTTGCCTGAAAGCCCCTTAATTGCAAAATTATGATAATTGGGAGGGAGGGGGTTTACATTCTCCATTCCAAGAGGAGCTCCAGCTTTCCCTGGCAGACACCTGTCTTCCCAAACCAAGTCAGCAGCTGAAACCCAGGGCCCTGGAGCAGCAGTGCCTGAGGAGAGCTCAGCCCTGACGTCCTGTTTTGCCTGCTTTGATCACGATAAGCCTCTCTCTTTTTTTCCATTCACGGTGTAAACAAGCACTGATGGTTTCCTGCCACCTCCCTTCCCTGCAGCCGGGGCGGTGCAGCCTCCTCACCTCTTCCAGCAGGGGATCTCTGCCCACCTGCTGCAGCCTGGGGCAGCCCAGCAGGCTCAGAGGAGAGGTCCTGAGGGTGCTGTCACCCCCTGAGAGGCACCTTCACCCCAGGAGGGGAGGAGGTGGCAGCGTCCTGACCGACACCCAAGGCTCTGACACTCTGAGGATCCCGCTGGGGGTTTGTGGGCATCACCACACGACTTCCCAGCCCTGTGATGGTTTTCCTGTTGTTCTGCAGTGAGCTGGGCATGTCTCCCCAGCGCCAGGGCTTGTGGCCATCTCTGGTGTGCTCAGGGTGGGGTTGTTGGGCTGTCCTGGGTGGGGGCAGGGGTTGGGCTGGGTCATCCTGGGGGTTCCTCCCAGCTCAGGACGTGCTGATTGCGTGAGCTGGGGCACCCAGGGGTGTCAGCACAGCTCCACTCTGCGCTGCCTCCTCGTGAAGCACAGAAACTCTGCCCCCCCAAATCTGCCCCAGATCTGCCCCTCAGCAGGTGCAGAGGAGGGGAAAAGCCTCATTGGCAACTTCAGAATTTGGCACAACACCCCCTGGGCACTGACTGGGCCACAGCTCTGGCTCAGCTTCTGATTCCCTTTGCCTGGGGCACCAGTGAGGGCACAGGGCAGGCTCCCTTTGCCCAGGTGAGGGCACAGGACAGGTTCCCCCAGGTGAGGGCACAGGGCAGGTCCCCTTTGCCCAGGTGAGGGCACAGGGCAGGTCCTCTTTGCCCAGGTGAGGGCACAGCACAGGACAGGTCCCCTTTGCCCAGGTGAGGGCACAGGGCAGGTCCTCTTTGCCCAGGTGAGGGCACAGCACAAGTTCCCTTTGCCCAGGTGAGGGCACAGCACAGGGCAGGTCCCCTTTGCCCAGGTGAGGGCACAGGTTCCCCCAGTGAGGGCACAGCACACCCTGGATTGTTCCTGGAAGAGGAAGGAGGAAGCACAACCTGTCTGGTCAGCACTGCAGCCACCACTGGCAGCACAAGAGAATCTTTTGTGGGTGCAATAAAGGTGACCTGGGGGGGAGTACAGGTGATCCTGCACCCTCCAGGATCCCAGACTGACCATGTGAGCACCCTGCAGGTGTTCTCTGATCACCTGAGCCTGTCAGGCCCATGGTAGCAAACCCACTGGGTACCCTGTGCCTACCAGACCTGCTGCCAGTTCAAAACCTGGCACATTCATGGAGCAGTGTTACCCCAGGACCTCAAATCCAACGCCAGCAAACCCCCAAAAGGCCCACAAGGACAGAAATGCATCATTCCCATACTGGGGCTGGAACAAGATCCTGGAGAAGCATTTGATGACAGCCCAAACGAGGCCAAGCCCCCAAATCTCTGGGAAGAGCAGTGGCTGCCCTCAGTGTGGGGATTGTTTGTTCCCACTGGAGATCACAGCTCTGGAGGTTTTGGCCTTTCAAACACAGCAGCCTTGGGGTCCTGTCACTCCCATGAGCACGCACACCCCTCCCTCCATCACTCAGGGAACCTGAGCCAGCCCTGCTCCCTTCAGCTCTTTTGGCTCCTTCTCCTTATTTCACATCCAGACCTAAATCAGCTCCAAGTGGGTGCCAACCCCTGGGGAGGGAACATCCAGGGCTGGACAAGAGGCCGGACTTGGTGTTGGGAGCTGCTGAGGTGGCTGCCAGGCACTGGTGCCCATGGTAGCTCAGCAATGAAGATTTGTGCTCCTTCATGTCAAAAAGAACAAATCTGGGAGCTGGGAGCTACAGCAAGGAAGATGTTCCCACCCAGGGTGTGGAATAAGAGAAATTTTTAGGTTCGAAAAGAGCTCCAGGGTCACCGAGTCCAGCCTGTGCCCAATGCCCGCTGTGTCACCCAGACCAATGTCCAGGAATTCCCTGGACACCTCCAAACCCCCCAGGGCAGTTCCAAGGCCTGAGCTCCCTTTCCATGGGGAAATTCCTGCTGCTGCCCACCCTGAGCCTGCCCTGGCCCAGCCTGGGGCCGTTCCCTCTCCTCCTGTCCCTGTGCCCTGGGAGCAGAGCCCGACCCCCCCGGCTGTCCCCTCCTGGCAGGAGCTGTGCAGAGCCACAGGGGCCCCCTGAGCCTCCTTTGCTCCAGGCTCAGCCCCTTCCCCAGCTCCCTCAGCCCCTCCTGGGGCTCCAGACCCTTCCCCAGCTCCCTCAGCCCCTCCTGGGGCTCCAGACCCTTCCCAGCCCCGTTCCCTGCCCTGGACTCGCTCCAGCCCTTCCAGGTCCTGTTTTTACAGTGAGGGGCCCAGGGCTGGACAGACTCAGGAGGAATTAGGTGACAGTGTGGGAAGGCTGAGTCATCTCCTGCTCCTCAAATAATCATGAAATGCCTTCCTCCACCTCTGGCTCTTCTTCCCCATAGCTCTGAGCACACACAAGTTTTAAATCTCCACTTGAATTCCCAGAGGAATCATCTCCTTCCTCATTCCTTCCCTCAGTCACGATATCTCATTCGATGCGACAAAGCCATCGACTCTCCAGAGCTCTGTGGGTCACTGTCCCCGCACAGAACGTGCTCTGCCACCTCCCAGGCACCTCCAGGAGAAAGAGCTTGTCCAGTGTTTAATGTGACACTTCAGCCTCAGGGGAAAAACAAAAAAAAAAAAAGGTGGAGAAAATCCGGCAAATTCCTCCTGGCTGCGGCAGGCCTCGCAGGCCTCGCAGGCCTCGAAGGCCTCGGTTACAATCAGCAAATCACCTCCGCTGCTTCACCTCGGGGTAAAACTTGGAAAGCTCAGCTCCTTTCTATGAATCACCCTCAGCAAACAGCCCCAATTAAGAGATAAAACATTGCTACCACAACAGCAGCTTGGGCAGGGATTTATTTTTAGAAGCTGCTTAAAATAGTGCTTGGCGGCACCTCGTTCACAAACATCCCCTCCTGTGTGCTGGTACGGGGTGATGTCAGAGCAGTGAGACACTGCTGAGGGACACACGCCTCACACCCTCCCCAGGACTCCTGCACAGCACCAAGCTGAGAGAAAACACTGAAAAAAAAACCCAAAAAAACAGGGGAGGAAGCCCAAAATTGGTCTTAACACCTCCCTGCCAGCGTAGTGAGGTGCCAGGGTTTGGAGAGAGGTGTGTAAAGGGATGATTCAAAGCAGATTTTGGAAGTGACAACATTTCCCACTAAAAAGTGAGCAGAAGAGGCTCTGTGTGGCTTTGGGGGAGGGTTTTGTGTGCTGAGAACCGACCCTGGGGTTGAAACGGGCTCTGGTGCAAAGTCTGGATCTGAGATGCCACTGACAAGGAGATGCCACTGTCCCCGTGGGAGCAGCCAGGGTCTGGGGACAGCTCCCAACCTGGCACTGCCAGCACAGCCTTCTGCACCTGGGCAGGGATGGGAAAACAAAGTCACAGGATCACAGAACATCCTGAGCTGGAAGGGACCCCAAGGATCATCCAGCCCAGCCCCTGGTCCTGATAGATCCCCCAGCAATCCCAGCCTGGGCATCCCTGGAGCGCTGTCCAAAGGCTCCTGGAGCTCTGGCAGCCTCGGGGCCGTGCCCATTCCCTGGGGAGCCTGGGCAGTGCCCAGCACCCTCTGGGGGAAGAACCTTGCCCTGCTCTGCAGCCTCAGCCTGCCCTGGCCACTCTGTGCCCACTCTGCAGCTCCTCGTGCCCTGTGTCCTTTCGGGGTGGCAGCCGTGGGTGAGGACGGGGCTGAACCCCGGCAAGGCCAAGTGTGAAGGACACAAAACAGCAGAGCTTCTTGCTGAAACCAAGTAAGACATGAAAAACTGAATCAAAACCTGAAGTCCCCTTGTGCTGGGCACTGGAGAGGCCCAACTTTGGGTGCTGAGTCCAGTTCTGGGCCCCTCAGGACAAGGACATTGAGGGGCTGGAGCGAGTCCAGGACAGGGAACGGGGCTGGGAAGGATCTGGAGCCCCAGGAGGGGCTGAGGGAGCTGGGGAAGGGGCTGAGCCTGGAGCAAAGGAGGCTCAGGGGGGCCCCTGTGGCTCTGCACAGCTCCTGCCAGGAGGGGACAGCCGGGGGGGTCGGGCTCTGCTCCCAGGGCACAGGGACAGGAGGAGAGGGAACGGCCCCAGGCTGGGCCAGGGCAGGCTCAGGGTGGGCAGCAGCAGGAATTTCCCCATGGAAAGGGAGCTCAGGCCTTGGCAGTGCCCAGGGAGGGTTGGAGTGCCCATCCCTGGAGGTGCTCAGAGTGGATGTTCTTCCCAGCATGATTCAGTGGGCACGGTGGGATTTGGCCAAAGTTTGAATTTGATGATTCGGAGGAGTTTCCCAACCTTTGGGATCCTGTGACCACGACAGCCAAAGGGCAAAGAGCAGCCCTGTGGGTTGGGAAGGAGACGAGGACCAGGCTCTGTCAGTGCCCCTGCTCCCTCAGCCTGACCAAACCCAGAGCCATCCCCACCATCTGACTGAAGCTCTGCAAGGAATTCCACCCAAAACGGGACTGGAGGGGCTGGGGCTGATGGAAAATTCCCTCCTGTGACAGCTCCACAGGGATCCATCTGGGCAGGCACACGGGCAAAGGATTTGCCTGGGTGAAAATCCCAGCAGCTTTTCCAGGGATGGGAAACAGCAAGGGGAAGATGCAGCAGGGAAGTGAGAAGGATGTAAGCAAGTGAGAAAAGAGGCAGCTCTGGGTGGAAAATTACAGGAGGATTGGTCCAGAGGGATGGGATGGGGCAGCAGAGCAGGAGCAGAACCAGGCTGCTGCCAGAGGGGAGATCTGGTACAATTCTCTTAAAAACAAACAAACAACAACAAAAAAAAACCAAACCAAACCAAAACAAACAACAACAACAAAAAAAATCACATTTAAATACACCCAGAGAGGGCTGGGTCACCTCCACATGGGAGTGGGGACAGGAGATGGATTTACTGACAATGAAAGATGCAAGAGGAGATGGAGAATTAATGGCTCTGAATGCTGGGTGCAGCATAATTCTCCCTAAAAGCCCAACCAGCCAGAGATTTTTACATGGCCCAGGTGAAAGAACTCGAAAACATCACTCAAACTCACAAAGGTTTTCAGCAGAGCCCCTTAGATGCGTTTCTCGTTCCACACAAATAAAAGCCAGGCGGCCAAATTACTCCTAATTAACCTTGATTAGGTTCATTGCAGGGCTAAGAATCATTCACGGATACCAGAAGGGGTTGTTTTTTGGGTTTGTTTTTTTTGTTTTTTTTTTTTTTCCCTCTCTCCAAACAAAATTCCCTTTGTGCACCTGCTTTTAACACCACCCTGCCAGAGTTTCATCCCTGGGCCGAGAAGCGGGGAATAAATACAAACCCCTGCACATGATGTGCTCTCTGCAGGGATATTTAAAGCTTTTCCCCTCCAAGGAAATCAGTTTGATGTCGTTAAAGCCCTTGGAGATATCAAGTTGCAAGGCTTTTGCTCCCAGAACTTGGTTTGCTCTCAATTTCTTGTGACTTTGGGCAAAGCGGGTCACGGGGAATTGGCATTTCCCACTCGAGCTCACCCCCTGGAGCCAAACTCTGCCCTCTCGTGCCTCAGCTTCCCCCCCTGAACACGGGAATGATGAAAATCCTAATCCACAATCATCTCTAGGAAGTCTGAGGTGAAAAGCAAGCAGGAATATATTTTTGTCTGTTTGTTTGTTTAAATTTCAACTTCCAGAACTGGTGGATGGCACAGAAAAAGCCTGAAAACAAGAATGCCCTGACAAACACAAAGAGCAAAGCCCAGATTTAGACTCCTCCTGGGGGAAAACCACGGAATTAATTCATTTTATTTGCACCTGATCACCTCTAGGGTCCTGGTTGTGTTTTCATTTCTTATTTGCTAAGCCCTGGCAGTCACAGGGGCACCAGCAGTGGCTGCCCACTGGATTTTGTCCCTGTGGGCAGCCTGTGGCTCTGCCCCTTCACATTATAAATATAAACCTGGTCTATAATAAAGCTTTTATTCCTCAGAAAGCCACAAATCCTGGAATTCCTGCCATCTCCACCAAAAGGAACCTGTACAGATTCAGGTACAACCATGCAGTGTTTGAAGGAGGGCAAAAATCCAAGGATGTGGAGCATCCACCTGGACACCCACAGCTGCTTTAAATCCATGAAATAAACCCTGTTTGCCTCTCTGCCCTCGGGGTCTCGGCTCCAAACTCTCCTTGAGGGATGAGGGTTTGGCAAAGGGCAGCTCTGAGAGGGTGGGGAGAGAAGGAAAAGCTAAAACTTCCCAAATCCACGGGGAAATCCGAATTGCTGATTTTCTAGGAACGGTAGTGGAATGTTTGGGTTGGAAGGGACCTTAAACCCATCCTGTTCCACCCCAGGGACACCTCCCCCTGTCCCAGCCCCAGTGTCCAGCCTGGCCTTGGGCACTGCCAGGGCTCCAGGGGCAGCCACAGCTGCTCTGGCAATCCCAGCCCACCACCCTGACAGAGAGGAATTCCTGCCCGAGATCCCATTTCAATCCATTCTCCATCAGTTTAAAGCCCATTCCCTGTGTCCTGTCCCTGCAGGCCTTGTCCCCAGTCCCTCTGCAGCTCTCCTGGAGCCCCTTTGGGCCCTGCCAGGGGCTGGGAGCTCTCCCTGGAGCCTTCTCCTCTCCAGCTGAGCACCCCCAGCTCTCCCAGCCTGGCCCTTGAGGAGCAGAGGGCACAAGAACCAGATTCAAGAGCTCCCCTGGCCATTTTCACTCCAAAAAGCTCCAAATTCCCCATTTCATTTCCCATGGCAGAGACCCAACCACCCCCCAAATCACAGTTTCTTCCCTTTCACACTCCAAACTCTGCACAGAACCAGCCTTGCCCAGGCCCTGGCACTACAAATAAACTGATTTTTCATTACAAACGTTCCAAACTGATGAAATCCCCTCTTTGGGGACACAAATCCCACCAGCCCGAGGAGCTGTGCTCCCTTTTGGACTTTTTGCAAGGAAAATGAAGCATTTTGAGAGTGCCCCCAAGGATTTCCTGAGATGGAAGGGACCCCACCAGGATCATCAAATCCAATTCCATAATGCCAAGGGGCCAATGGGAGCTCCAGCACAGTTTGGTACCTTTGAAATGGGTTTGGAGGATGGAAAATCAGATTTTTTTTCCTTACTGAAATTGCTGCGGATCCCAGGCTGGGACAGGCTGCAGGTGCTTCGGAGGCCAGGATTAGGAGTCGAAATGGTCTTGATAAATTGTAGAAATGGTCTGGAAGAAAGAAGAAGAAAAAGAAAAAAAAGACACTTCAGGGATGATGTGGGTGAATTGGTGAGGCAGGAAAAAATCCAGGGCAGGGTGATAAATACAGGCTGGAAAGGGTGGGGGTTTGGGAAATCTCAGGATTTCCCTGGGTCACAAAGGGAGCAGGAGCTGAACACGCCACAAACAGGACAATGAAAGCAAACGGAGGCAAAATGTCCAACAAATAAACCACAAAGGGAGCTTTCCACCTCTTTGGCCCCGCTGAGGTTCTGGTGTTGGGCATTTCAGTCAGAATTCCCAACGAGGACAAGGAGGATGATCTGAGATGGGAATTTCAGTCAAAATTCCCAACGAGGACAAGGAGAATGATCTGAGATGGGCATTTCAGTCAGAATTTCCAACGAGGACAAGGAGAATGATCTGAGATGGGCATTTCAGCCAGAATTCCCAACGAGGACAAGGAGAATGAGCCGAGAGGGATGGAGAGAAAGGCTCAGACTGGAAAGGCACGGACTGGAAATCCAGAGAGGGAAATCACACTGATGGCGCCCTCATGGTTGGAAAAGGCCTCCAAGGCCATCCAGCCCATCCACAAACCAGCACCACCACGGCCACCACTCAACCACGTCCCCAAGTGTCCCCTCCAGGTGTTTGTTGAACATTTCCAGGGGTAGGGACTCACATTCCCAGCACAGGGATTCATTTTGAGGCAAGACAACAGGGAGGCCTCACCCCAGCCCGGATCACACCCATCCCAAAGGACACAGGAGAAAGGAATAAATCACCTCCAGGGTTTGCCAGCTGTGCCACAGCCCAGCATTGCAGGGACTGAGCACCAGGAAGTGTTTCCTGACACTGGGAATTCCAGGAATTCAAGGCCTCTCCAACACCTGGCTCGGGGAATTTCAGGCCCAGCCCAGCAGGAGGTGGCTTCACCTTGGACTCCCAATTTCCTTTGTTTCCAAGGGTAGAGAAACCCCTTAAGGAAACCAACTCAGTGGCTCAATTACCCAACTTAATTAACCAAATTAACAGCTGAGGCCGTGGCCCCTCCAGCATCCACACAGGCGGAGGGATCTGTAAGAAGTAAAACTGCATCAATTTTGTGGAGAAGAAAGAGAGACTGAAGAGACCAAGATGTGCCAACATCACCCAGAGGGCCGGGATCAATAGAGATGAAGCCCTGTCCAGTGGAATAATCCCAAAATGACCCTTTCAATCAGAGAAAAATTAAACATCTTCAACTCAAATATTTGCAGGTGACAGGATCTCAAAACAGTTTTTTATTTTTGCACCAATCTGCCTTCCCACAGAGCCGGAAAAATCTTCCTTTGCAGGTGGAAGGCTCAGCAGAGCTGCTCTGATTCCTCTCCAGGGTCTGGCGGAGGGCAGGGGGCAGCTGAGTGGCTGCCAGCATTTTTGGCATTTTCACAGAGCCCAGAGACAGGTTCAGAGCAGGCTGCTCCCCCAGGGATTTAAGGTCCCTTCCACCATAATTCCCTAATTCTGGGATTCCTGATGCTGTGGTTTGAGTTTTGCCTCACAGGGTGTTGCTGTTGGGTTGCTTTGCCCCACCCCTCCCAGAGCCCTGTGGCCTCCCCAGTCACAGCAGAATCTGGAATTTTTTTCCTGGAATTTCTGGAATATTTTCCAGGAAAAAAAAAAATTTAAAAAATATATATATATTCCTATATATGTATATCATATTATATATATATTAAATATTATACATAAAATAAAGTGCATAATGCATAATGCATAATGTATAATGTATAATGTATAATGTAAATGTATTATATTATATTATATTATATTATATTATATTATATTATATTATATCATATCATATTATATTGTATTATTTTATATATTGTATATTATATTATATATATAATATATCATGTATTGTGTATAATATATTATAGTATACATATATTATAAATTGTGTATATATTATATATACACTATATTATATATTATATATACACTATATTATATTATATATTATATATTATATATTAATTATATAATATATATTATATATTATATATTATATATTATATATTATATATTATATATTATATATTATTATATATTATATATTATATATTATATATTATATATTATATATTATATATTATATATTATATATTATATATTATATATTATATATTATATATTATATATTATATATTCCAGGAAGATATTTCTGGAATATTTTCCTGAAAATCTGGAGGGAAATCCACGATTGGGTTGCCCTGCCCACCTGGAGCAGCCACACCAGGGCTCCCAGGCTGGGAGGGGATGGAAGTTTGGGGTTGGAATCTGTGGGCAGACCCACTGAAGGTGCCAAAAACTCCTCTGGGCAACCCCAGGCTGGCGGGCAGGAGGATTTCCTTCCCCTGCTGCCCCTCGCTGAGGATGGGGATGGGATGCACACGGGGAAGGGATGGGAGGATCCTGACCCACCCCATGATCCCGTGATCACCGAGCCCTCGCTGCCACCTGGCTGTGGAGAAACCTGGCAGAGCTCAGAGCCAGAACGGGGCTTTTATCACCAGGGAATTCTCGTTTTGATAGGAAAAAATTTAAAAAAAAAAAATTAATTAAATCAGGAGAACATTTCAGAAGCACCCAGTGCGAGCTGCCCTGGGTGCTGCAGGGAATTCCTGGCAAATCCCTGCCTGGCTGCTGAGGCTTCTCCAGCCACAAAGACACCGATGGGAATGACCCCTGGCCCTGCTGAGGAGCAAACACCCCGACATTTCCTTCGGCATTTCCCTGGCAAGGGAAGCTCCAGCCTCCTTCAGGAGCATCCTGTGGAGCAGCAGCCAGGCTCCTGCTGCTCAGCTCCATCTTAACCAGGAGGCACCCGCCCCTCCTGGGCTTGGAACAAAGAATTTTAGGCTGAAAGGAAAAAAAAATAACAAAAAAAGGAGCAGTGCAGGCACTGGAGATGAAGCAGCTTTCGCAGCCTCTTTTATCAGGGTGACTTCCAAAACCTGGGAAAGGGGGGATGAGGATCCCCTGGGGGTCTTGAAGTCAGGACATCCCTGGAGTTGTGATGCTGGAGAGCCAATTTCGTGGATGCCTGGAGAGGCTGGAGCTGCCGCTCTGAGGAGCCACATCACAGAATCCGGGAATTGTTTGGGGTTTTAAGGGATGGGACTTCAAAACCCATCTTGTTCCACACCCTGCCAGGGGCAGGGACTCCTTCCACCCCCCCCAGGTGGCTCCAGACCCCACTGGGACAGCCCCAGGGATCCAGGGCCAGCCACAGCCCCTGGAGATGAAGAGCTTTAGCAGCCACTTTTATCAGGGTGGCTTCCACCTCCAGGCACCACAGCTGGGAAAGCAGCTGGAGCTAAAACTTCATATCCCAGCCACAGATATGAATTCCCAAAAATTCCTGTCGCCCTCCCCAAGTCAGGGCAGGGTGGCAGCCGTCCCTGGGGGCTGGTGGCACTGCCAGACCCCACTGGGCAACCTGGCCTGGGACAACCCCAGGGATCCAGGGGCAGCCAGAGCTGCTCCTGTCCCCTCCAGGGAGGTGACAGCTGGGGCTGCATCCCTCCCTTTCACCCCAGAGTTTTACACAGACAGCACCCAGTGCTCTCCTGCTCAGGGTCAAAAACCTGCCTGGAACTTCAGCATTTCCCTGGCACTGAGTGACTCTGTCAGGATCTGCAGCCTGAGGAGGTCACAGGGGGAGAGCTGGAGGAGCAGCCAGAGAGATTCCCTCTCCCCAGCTGCTGGCCCCTGATCTCACAGCAGCACAAACGGCTGGAATCGCTTCTCCCTCCTCACACCTGCAGCATCCTCAGCTCAAGGTGAGCCTTGCTCCCCTCAGAGCACAGCTCCAGGCTCCTCCACGGCCCCTTCCAGCCTGGGAATGTGGAAACCAACGGGAATGCTGGGCTTGGGAAGGGTGCATGGAAAAGAAAAACCAAGAAAGAGTTCTCCAGAAGGAGAGGTTGGGGCTGGTCCCAGCCTGGTGACCGTGGTCAGCCCAGCATGACCAGGCCTTGCTTTAATTCCCTGGGAGATGACAGCAAAGTTCTGCTTGGGCATGATCCTCATCTTGCCACTGATGTTAATTCATCCTGAATCATTGCTCAAAGCACAAGAGGCCGGGCAGGAAATGAGCAGAAAGCATTACTGAGAAAAAAAATCTAAAAAAAAAAAAAAAAAAAATTTAAAAAAAAAAAAAAAAAAATCCCCGATTTCACACTTGAGGGTGTGGGGAGTGAAGCTTTGAGGATGCTGCTCTTGCTGCACTAGAATATATTCACTTTTTTCTTTTGGTTTGGGCTCATGAAGGGCTCTTTCCCCTCACCCTTAGGAGCACTGGATGCAATTAAGCTCAGCAGCAATGGCCCTTTAGCAGCTCCTTCCTGTCAGCAGGGGGAAATCACAGAAATGGGGGAGTTTGGGGTTGTTTTTTTTTTCATCTGAGTGGATGAATGGCCACTGCAGAGATTCAGTTCCTCAGTGCTGTCACCTCCTGAGGATTTCAGCTTGGCTGGGCCCGGTTTTCAGCTCTGAATCAGGAGCCTGGATGCTCTGAGCTGCTCGTTTCCTTGGGTGCCCCTTGTGCTGGGAGGGTGTTTGGGATGCAGCAGTGCTGGGGGAGATGGAAATCCCCAGCACATCCCAGAGCCTCCCTGCTCCCAGCTGGGCAGAAGGAAGAGGTTGTTGGTGACAAACCCGGCCTAAAGTGTCCCCAAAGGGAGCTGGGACCCCTCTGGCAGCCCAGAGAGGGCCCTGGGGGAGCAGCCTGCTCTGAATCTGTCTCTGGGCTCTGTGAAAATGCCAAAAGTGTTGGCAGCCACTCAGCAGCCCCCTGGCCCCCCCCCAGACCCCTGCAGTCACTGCCTCACTCTGTGCTGTGCTTTGCAGAGCTGCTTTCAACCCCAGACAGAGATTTTCCATCCAAAGGGCTCTGGAAGCTTTTATCCCACAAGAAAAGGAGGAGCAGAAGACCCTTCCCTGGTGAAGGGAGCTGCCCCAGCCTCTCCTTCTGGGGGATCCCTGGGGCTGTCCCAGGCCAGGTTGCCCAGTGGGGTCTGGAGCCACCTGGGGGGGGTGGAAGGAGTCCCTGCCCCTGGCAGGGTGTGGAACAAGATGGGTTTTGAAGTCCCATCCCTTAAAACCCCAAACAATTCCCGGGTTCTGTGATGTGGCTCCTCAGAGCGGCAGCTCCAGCCTCTCCAGGCATCCACGAAATTGGCTCTCCAGCATCACAACTCCAGGGATGTCCTGACTTCAAGACCCCCAGGGCATCCTCATCCCCCCTTTCCCAGGTTTTGGAAGCCGCCCTGATAAAAGAGGCTGCTAAAGCTGCTTCATCTCCAGTGCCTGCACTGCTCCTTTTTTTGTTATTTTTTTTTCCTTTCAGCCTAAAATTCTTTGTTCCAAGCCCAGGAGGGGCGGGTGCCTCCTGGTTAAGATGGAGCTGAGCAGCAGGAGCCTGGCTGCTGCTCCACAGGATGCTCCTGAAGGAGGCTGGAGCTTCCCTTGCCAGGGAAATGCCGAAGGAAATGTCGGGGTGTTTGCTCTTCAGCAGGGCCAGGGGTCATTCCCATCAGTGTCCTTGTGACTGGAGAAGCCTCAGCAGCCAGGCAGGGATTTGCCAGGAATTCCCTGCAGCACCCTCATCCCCCCTTTCCCAGATTTTGGAAGCACAATCCAAACACGAGGCCCTCACAATAAATCCCCTCTCGAGCTCCTCGAGCTGCCTGTGGCAGCTTCTGTTCGTTCATTCCCCCACAGCCACGCCAAGAGTTCACCAAAACCACGGGAAAAACGACTCCTGTGACCCATTCGTGCTCCTCCTCGGGTTTCCTTGACCCAAGTGTGGCACCTCGGGGCTGTCCAGGCTGCCCTCTGCCTTTGGAAATCACTCAGAGCAGCCACTCAAAGAGAGTCACAGGCACGGGGAACCCGAGGCACTTCAAGGTTTTCACACTTCTGCAGCGGAAAAGCTCTCTGCTGCTCTGAAGGAAGTGGAGAGAGGCTGTGAACTGAGATTGAACCAGCAGCTCTTGAGGATGCAGTCAGTCAGAGAGAAGAGAGGGAAAACAAAAAAAAAAAAAAAAACACCAACCCCAAACTGTCTCTGCAGAGGATTGGCTCTTAGCTCCAGCTCTGAGCAGAAAATGCCACCGAGGCGCAGACTCCAGCAGGAAATCAGACGCTCAGACCTGTGCCCTAACGACTCATTAAGGCAAAAATTCCTTGCTCCATCCTCCCAGCAGTGAAAAATGAAAAATTTCACTCTGCAGCCCTCCCAAAAAGGGAATATCCAGGCTCCTGCCAAGAGCAGAGCCCCAGGTCCCAGCAGCCTCCTACCCCAGCAGCAGTGAGGGGACAGGGGACACCTCCTGCACGGCTCTGTGCTGGCACACTGAGACCCAGACTGGGACATCTGGGGGCTTCTGAGGCTGGATAAACACAGGGAAGGTGTGGAGCTGCTGCAGGGAGTCAGGGGGAGGGTCCTGGGTAGATCCAGGGCTGGAGCCAGGCTGGGAGAGCTCAGCTGGAGAGGAGAAGGCTCCAGGGAGAGCTCCCAGCCCCTGGCAGGGCCCAAAGGGGCTCCAGGAGAGCTGCAGAGGGGCTGGGGACAAGGCCTGCAGGGACAGGACACAGGGAATGGGCTTTAAACTGATGGAGAATGGATTGAAATGGGATCTTGGGCAGGAATTCCTCTGTCAGGGTGGTGGGCTGGGATTGCCAGAGCAGCTGTGGCTGCCCCTGGAGCCCTGGCAGTGCCCAAGGCCAGGCTGGACACTGGGGCTGGGAGCACCTGGCACAGGGGGAGGTGTCCCTGCCAGGGCTGGGGTGGCTCTGGGGGGGATTTCAGGTCCCTCCCAACCCAAACCACTCCAGGATTCTGGGATCACTCCCTTCAAAGGGGAAGCCAAAGCCCTTGGGATAAAAAGGGGAGACAAAGGGATTCCCTGGCAATTCCCACCCAGGATCCCAGCTCTGGGCAGCCCAAGCTGCAGGGGGCAGAGCCAGACACCCCTGGGTGCCCCAGGCAGCTGGGAAGAGGCAGCCTGGGGTGGTTTTTTTTTCAGGAGAAACCATTCCATGGCTCCGTGACAAACCCACCCGCCATGAGCTGAGCTCTCCCAGCCTGGGCAGCCCCAGCTCAGCCCCCACGGCTGAAATCCCCTCAGAATTCCCATCTCCTCCCGGGATTTCCCACATTTTGGCCATTTCTGTACCACCACTCCTCTCCTCCATCCTCCCTATCTGGAGAGCAGCCCCAGCACTGGCTCCTGAGTGTAATTCTCGTTTTTCGCCCCACTCATGCCACTGCCTCCATCGGTACAAACTGCAGCTGAGGTGGGTTTTTTTGGGTCGAGTTGATTTCTTTTTTCCCCTTATCAGAGAGATTTAAAACCCCAAAAAAAAAAGCATCAAATTCTCCTGTGTGCAGAGGGGGCTGTGCTGCACTTTTGCTGGATGACACCAAAGAACCACAAGGGCAGAGCCCCAGGGAGGCCAGGGGCTGATGCAAACGGAAAAGGAGGCAGAGAAAGGAAGTCGTTCTCTCAGGCTTTGTTCTTTCTGGGGCTTTTTGGGGTGGCTGCTTTCCATAGAAAGTTTCCACTGCAGTTATTGAAAATGAGATTTTTTGGGTGTGTTTTTTGTGTTTTTGCCCTCAGAGCCGTGAGGGCTGCAGGGCAGGAGCAGAGAGGAGCAGAGCTGTGGCCAGGCCCAGGGTCTGGAATAGAGTGAAAACACAAGGAATGTCCCCA
This sequence comes from Phylloscopus collybita, assembly GCA_027886175.1. Classification (NCBI taxonomy): domain Eukaryota; kingdom Metazoa; phylum Chordata; class Aves; order Passeriformes; family Phylloscopidae; genus Phylloscopus; species Phylloscopus collybita. The sequence continues at coordinate 1,420,850 of JAJNNQ010000059.1, read as the reverse complement.
AAACCATCCCGGAGATATTGTCTGAAATTAAAACCTGGCAGGGGGGAGGAAAGAAAAAGGAAAAAAAGAAAAAAAAGGGAAAAAAGGGGAAAAAAGGGGAAAAAGGGAAAAGGGGGAAAAGGGGGAAAAAATGGGAAAAAAAGGGGAAAAAAAGGAAAAAAAAAGGAAAAGGGGGAAAAGGGGGAAAAGGGGGAAAAAAAAGGAAAAAAAGGAAAAAAAGGAAGAAGGGAAGGGAAGGGAAGGGAAGGGAAGGGAAGGGAAGGGAAGGGAAGGGAAGGGAAGGGAAGGGAAGGGAAGGGAAGTTAAATAAAATCGGGGTTAAATAAAATCGGGGTTAAATAAAAACGGGGTTAAATAAAAAAGGGGTTAAATTAAAAAATAAGGAGTTAAATTAAAAAATAAGGGGTTAAATAAAAACGGGGTTAAATAAAAAAAGGGGTTAAATAACGTGGCCAGCACGGGGTTCTGCTGGAGAAATGACTCACAGGAAGGATGGCAACAAAGCAGAGCCATAAAATATTCAACAGGCTCGGTCTGCCCGGGGCTGGAGAAGAAAACCCGGGGTAAGTGGACCTGTGCTGGGGCCGGGAGCAGCTGGCAGCGCAGCCCCCGCGCTTCATTCGCTGCTAATTACCCCGCCTTTAATTAAAATTTCATCGCGGCCGTGGCCAGCGGCTCCTCCCGGGCCGGGCTGGGAAGGAGCAGAGGGACCAGGGGCATCCAGAAGGGGCTGGAGCTGGGTGGGAGGGAGGGAAATGCGGGGTCAGGGATTTGGGGTGCTGGGATGGGCTGTGGGGCCTGGAGACATTTATATTTATATTTATATTTATATTTATATTTATATTTATATTTATATTTATATTTATATTTATATAGTATTTATATTTATATATTTATATATGATAGAAAATATAATAATTTCTATTATAATTAATAAAAATAATAATTAAAAAGAATAATAAATGCTAATAAATAATAGTAAATGATAATTAATAATAGCTGAGACTAATAAATAAATAAATAATAGTGAAATAATAATAATAATAAAAAAATAAGAGTTAAATACAAATAAACAATAGTAAAATAGAAATAATATTAAATAATATTAAATAAAAAATAAAAATAGGAATAAAAATAAAAAATAAACAATAAATAATAAATAATAAATAATAAATAATAAATATAAATAATAGATAATAAATAATGAATAGTAAATAATAAATAATAAATAATAAATAATAAATAATAAGTAATAAATAATTGTGTTCTTTATAATCATGAATCATAAAATCCCAGACTGGTTTGGGTGGGAAGGGACCCTAAAGTTCATGGGCAGGGACACCTCCCCCTGTGCCAGGTGCTCCCGGCCCCAGTGTCCAGCCTGGCCTTGGGCACTGCCAGGGCTCCAGGGGCAGCCACAGCTGCTCTGGCAATCCCAGCCCAGTCCCTGACAGAGAGGAATTCCTGCCCAAGATCCCATTCAAATCCATTCTCCATCAGTTGAAAGCCCATTCCCGGTGTCCTGTCCCTGCAGGCCTTGTCCCCAGCCCCTCTGCAGCTCTCCTGGAGCCCCTTTGGGCCCTGCCAGGGGCTGGGAGCTCTCCCTGGAGCCTTCTCCTCTCCAGCTGAGCACCCCCAGCTCTCCCAGGCTGCCTCAGCCTCATGAATTAAAGATTCCCAGCTCTGCTCAGCGCTCTGGGTGATGCTGGGGCATCTCTCAGGGCTCAGCAGCCGCTCCAAAAACCGCTGCAAAGGCTCCGAGAGCCCCAAGGATCGTTTGAGGTTTCAGCTGAACCAAGGCTGGCTCCTCACCCCTCACCTGGGCAGTTCCTGGGTTCCCTGCCGTGCTCTGTGTCACTCCCAAGGCAATCCTGCCCCATTCCAGGGCTGTTCATTCACCCCAGGCCCTCAGTGCCTTTGCATTGTTTATTATTTTTATTATTATTATTGTTTCTGTTGTTATCATTATTATATTGAATATGTATAATTCTTATTTATTTATTCCTCATTATTTATTATCATTATGCAGGTTTGGGGGATGCATTATTCATGTTTTAGGCTGCTCCCAGCCTGGACTGTGAGGAGCAGAGGACACAAGAACCAGACTCAAGAGCTCCCCTGGCCGTTTTCACTCCAAAAAGCTCCAAATTCCAAAATTTCACTTCCCATGGCAGAGACCCTTCAGGGCAAACCCAACCCAGCAGGAGGATCTGGATCCCCAATGGAGAATCTTTAATGATCTGTGCTGGTTTTGCCCTAAAATGCTGAATGACCCTTCTTGCTCCCAGTTTGGCCCTGGGAGGCACTGGGAGGGACAGGCCCTGGTGCTCTCAGGGGTGCAGCAGAGTCCCCAGTGCTGCTCTGAGCACTCCACCCCTGCCCAGATCCTGCAGAGCCTCAGCTTAAGGGCTGGACAGGAGCACAAAAATCATTTTTTCCCTTGTCCTGCCCTTTTTTTTTTTTTAATTATTATTATTTTTATTTTTTTAAAATTTTTTTTGTGCCTTCTATAAAATAAAAACAACATAAAATAAAATATAAATATAAATATATTTAAATTTTATATTTATAAAATAATAATATAAATATAAAATAAAAAAATGTTATTAAAAAAAGTGTAAGAACAACCACGAGTGTGAGAGACTCGGCAGCTCTGGGGCTTGCACACGAATTCCATCCCATCCCAGAGGTTCTGGAAGGGATCAGAGCTCCCCTGAGTGCCCCTGGCTGCAAGGGAAGGAGAAAAAATCCCACAAATATCTCCAAGGGGTCTCCTTCTGGATCACAGCAATGCTGAGCCCATCAGCCAAACCACGCAGGCCAGGGAAGGAAAGAGCCACATCCATGAAAACGAAAGCTGGATCACAGCAGATTATCCCAAATGTCAGTGCCCTGCTGCCAGGTCACCCTTAATCCTTTAAAAAAAAAAAAAAATAAATAGGGAGAAAAGCTGAAAAGCAAGAGCAAACATCCTCAGCTTCTGCTTTTAGGGAAGCTCCCTGCAGGAAGCCCTGGAGCACAAGGCCCAAAGAAAGCAGAAATTTTCCTGCTGGGCTGCAAATGAGCTGAGATGCTGAGGAGAAAAATCCGACACATCCCCGGCCACAGCTGGAGGAGAAAGAGGCTGCTGCTCCCACCGGGGCCAGGGGGGATTCACAGCATCCTCCGTGCCACTCAGAGCTCCGGGGAAGGCAGGAATTCGGGCTGGGAGCTTGGAAAAGCTGGGGACAGGGGCAGGAGCCTCGGGGGTTAAGGCAGGCACAGCCCTGAGCTCCAAACCTCCCCTCCCGAGCTTCCCGGGGGAGGCTTCACCCCCTGAGCAGCTCCAGGCAGAGCCGGGGAGTGATGGATGCACAATTAAAAGCCGGATCAATAATTCATTGCTGAGGTCATCGGAGTGGAGGGAGGTGCCAGCCCCTGCCCACCCTGCCAGGGAACAATTCCTGATTCCCAAGCTCCCAGCCAGCCCTGCCCTGGGCACTGGGAAGCCATTCCCTGTGTCCTGCCCCTACAGGCCTTGTCCCCAGCCCCTCTGCAGCTCTCCTGGAGCCCCTTTGGGCCCTGCCAGGGGCTGGGAGCTCTCCCTGGAGCCTTCTCCTCTCCAGCTGAGCACCCCCAGCTCTCCCAGCCTGGCTGCAGAGCAGAGGGGGCTGAGCAGGAATTTTTGTTCCAAGTCTGTGCCCTGGGCAGGGACACCTCCCCCTGTGCCAGGTGCTCCCAGCCCCAGTGTCCAGCCTGGCCTTGGGCACTGCCAGGGATCCAGGGGCAGCCACAGCTGCTCTGGCATCTGTCCTCCCTCCAGGGGGATATTTTTCTGCTAATGGGCCATTAACACCTCCCCAAACTAACACATCCACATTCCATCATCCCAGTGTGAGATGCTCCACCCAGTGGGGGGAGCCAACCATTCCTACCTGGATAAAACTGAGGCACAGGAACACAAAGGCATCCAGCTTCACCTGATTCCTGGAGGAAGACTGGACCCTTCTCACCATCACTGGACCCTTCTCACCATCACTGGACCCTTCTCACCACCCCTGGACCCTTGTTCTACAGGATCATCTCTGCCCCACCAGAACCACCTCTGCCACTCCAGGAGGACTCACTTTGGGACTGCTCCCAACCCCCTGACCAACAGGGTGTCAGGTTGTAGCTCTGACTCTGTCAGGGTTTTCCAAAATTGTTGTTTGTTTGTTTGCTGATTTGTTTTGGTGGGTTTGTTTTCTACTACATTTGTATTGTCAATATTCCCAGTAAAGAACTGTTATTCCTATTCCCAAAATCTTTGCCTGAAAGCTCCTTAATTACAAAATTATAATTTGGCAGGGGGTGAGGGGTTTACATTCCCCATTCTAAGGGAAACTCCAGTTTTGCCTGGCTGATACCTGCCTTTCCAAACCAAGACACCCTCTCTCTTCCAAACAAAAAGCTGATTTATTTTATTTTATTTTAATTTCCCCCCCCCCCTGAAGCAGCACCAGAATCCCAACACCAACCCCTCCCTCCAGAGTGCACCGAGGGGCTCTTCTCTGCCGTTTCCCTTCAGCTGTTCCTCGCCCTGGGAAACAGAGCCAGCAAAAAACCTCCTGGAAATGCTGTTCCCAATTAAAGCCAGCCCTTATGAAACCACGATCGCAGCCACTTGCTGGAGAGATTCCTCCCTCCAAGAGCTCGCAGCGTTTCCTTGATGAACCCCCAAGCATAACAGTTTCCACAGCGATTACAGAGCAGGCAGCCCGAGCCAGAAATAACACGGGGAGATGGAAAACATCCCCTGCTCTGCCTCTCTCGCACACCCAGGGGGAGGAGAGGCTGCTGGGGACGGGGACAAACCCAGCCCCGAGCAGCCAAGGATGGATGGAGGCTGAGCAGAGCAGCGCTCCCGGGGTAAATTCTGAGTTCCTTTCCCACCCAAACCATTCCCTCATCCCGTGATTCTGTGGAAGGTGGACACAGCTGTGTGTGCACAGGAAGGAGGGATTCCATCGCCAGCACTCCCCTGCAGGCGTTCAGGGCAAGATGCAGAACAACTCATCCCTCCTTGTCGCTGTTGGACACGAAAGGAAGGCACAGACTCGTGAATTCAGAAGGCTGATGCTCCAAAAGGGGCTGGTTTATTCTCAGAACCTATTTTTATACCTTTTTACAATGTGCCCACCTAAGAGGTGGGATCATTTGAACCATTGGTCACACCAAGGGTCAACCAGCAAAGTCCCTCCTTAGGAGAGAAATGTGAAAAACAAGAGAGTTTAAAGAGTATGACCTTGTTTACCAGTTTTGGTCCCTGGGAAAGAACTTCAGAAAGCCCAAACATGACAGGCAGTGACTGCACCTCCTGATTCCCGTTTTTGGCACATCAGAGCTTTAACAACCCCTGATTCAAACCCAGGTGGCAAATGTGGTCCTTTGTCACACAAATGATGGAATGGGTGCAATGGATGCAAAAGTCCTGGATGCAGGAATGAGCCGTGCCCACAGCCCAGAGCAGCTGGATGGAAAATATTCCGGGTATTTTTACCCACCTGAGCTCTGTCCTCCTTGGGAAAGGGGATTGGAGCCCCGGGGCAGCAGCAAAAAGGTCTGGGGGCTCCCCTGAGCCACCCCCCTCATTAACTCAGTGTTTTGGGGTCTGTGCTGGGCAGAGCTGCAGGTCCCATCCCTGTGGAGCTGTGGGTGCATTCCCAGGACGTTCCTGTGCTCCCATTCCACGCTGTGCCTCTGAATTTCCACGCTGATTTAGCAGAGCCTGCTTTTGTTCCAGCAAACACCTCCCCAGAGCCATTTCCCACACCAGGAGCCCTCCCCGGTTCAAACTCTTCACTCTCAAGGAAAAAAAAAAAAAACAAATTCAGCACCTTTTTCTTTTTTTTTTTTTCTTTTTCTTTTTTTCTTTTTTTTTTCAATAAAACCTAAATTTTTGCTCTCAAGAACCTTCTCCATCTCCCTTGTCCCCCTGTCCCTCCAGAGCTTTGCTTGGCCAGGGAAGAGCCCAGCACATTAATTTGTGTGATAAAGGACCACGTTTGCCACCTGGATTTGTTAAAGCACACGGGCTTGTTTGCTCTGATGTGCCAAAAACTGAAATCAGGAGGGATGAGTTGTTCTGCATCTTGCCCTGAACGCCTGCAGGGGAGTGCTGGTGATGGAATCATCCTTCCTGTGCACACACAGCTGTGTCCACCTTCCACAGAGTCATGGAATTAGGGAATGGTTTGGGTGGGAAAGGAGTCAAAACTCATCCAATTGCACCCCCAGGGACACCTCCCCCTGTCCCAATGTCCTTGGGCACTGCCAGGGCTCCAGGGGCAGCCACAGCTGCTCTGGCAATCCCAGCCCACCACCCTGACAGAGAGGAATTCCTGCCCAAGATCCCATTTCAATCCATTCTCCATCACTTTAAAGCCCATTCCCTGTGTCCTGCCCCTGCAGGCCTTGTCCCCAGCCCCTCTGCAGCTCTCCTGGAGCCCCTTTGGGCCCTGCCAGGGTCTGGGAGCTCTCCCTGGAGCCTTCTCCTCTCCAGCTGAGCACCCCCAGCTCTCCCAGCCTGGCTGCAGAGCAGAGGGGGCTGAGCAGGAATTTTTGTTCCAAGTCTGTGCCCTGGGCAGGGACACCTCCCCCTGTGCCAGGTGCTCCCAGCCCCAGTGTCCAGCCTGGCCTTGGGCACTGCCAGGGCTCCAGGGGCAGCCACAGCTGCTCTGGCAATCCCAGCCCAGCCCCTGCCCACCCTGCCAGGGAACAATTCCTGCCCAAGCTCCCAGCCAGCCCTGCCCTGGGCCCTGGGAAGCCATTCCCTGTGTCCTGTCCCTGCAGGCCTTGTCCCCAGCCCCTCTGCAGCTCTCCTGGAGCCACATCCACACCCAGAGGGCTCCCAGGTCAGGCTGGATCCATCCCTGCATGCCAGCAGAGACTCATTTCCAGTTCCAAGGAATGGGATCGGGGCATTGCTGCTGATTCAATTCACAGATTTCCGTCTCCACACCTGTTTGCCTCAAAAACCCCACGGCAGGGCTCACGTTTTGGCTGCCACCTCCCACCTGGGGCTCAGTTCCCAGCTCTGGGTGGTGCAAACAGGAGCACAAAGCCTTTCCTGCCAGCTGGGTGCCAGATTCAAACCCCGCAGGCAGCAGAGCGTGGCCACGGCCCCGAATGAAACCCAGAATCCCAAAGCAGCTCCGGCCCAGGGAGGCTGCACAGCAACCAGCACCTCACCTGGGGCTTCCCCTGCACTTCCTTAAAACCCCAAAGCCTGCAAAATGCACCCTAAACCTGCAAAATGCACCTCAAAACCTGCAAAATGCACCCCAAACCCTGCAAAATGCATCCTAAACCCTGCAAACTTCATCCTAAAACCTGCAAAGTGCACCCCAAACCCTGCAAAATACACCCCAAAACTTGCAAAATGCACCCTAAACCTGCAAAATGCACCCTAAAAGCTGCAACATGCATCCTAAAACCTGCAAAATGCATCCTAAACCTGCAAAATTCATCCAAAAAGCTGCAAAATGCACCTCAAACCCTGCAAAATACACCCCAAAGCAGGCAAAATGCATCCTAAACCTGCAAAATGCATCCTAAAACCTGCAACATGCACCCCAAACTCTGCAAAATGCACCCCAAAGCCCGCAAAATACATTCTAAAACCTGCAAAATCCATCCCAAACCCTGCAAAATACACCCCAAAACTTGCAAAATGCATCCTAAACCTGCAAAATGCACCCTAAACCTGCAAAATTCATCCAAAAAGCTGCAAAATGCACCTCAAACCCTGCAAAATGCATCCTAAACCTGCAAAATGAACCCTAAAAGCTGCAACATGCACCCCAAAATCCGCAAAATGCATCATAAACCTATAAAATGAACCCCAAAAGCTGCAAAATGCCTCCTAACCCTGCAAAATTCATCCAAAAAGCTGCAAAATGCATCCTAAACCTGCAAAATACAACCCAAAGCCTTCAAAATGAATGCTACAACCTACAAAATGCATCCCAAAAGCTGCAAAATGCCCCCCAAACGCGGGAAAATGCATCCAAAAAAGCTGCAATATGCACCCTGAAACACCAATAATGCATCCCCAAACCTGCATAATGATAATAAATAATGAGGAATAAATAAATAAATAAGAATTATACATATTCAATATGTATAACAGAAACCATAATAATAATAATAAAAATAAATAATGCAAAGGCACTGAGGGCCTGGGGTGAATGAACAGCCCTGGAATGGGGCAGGATTGCCTTGGGAGGGACACAGAGCACGGCAGGGAACCCAGGAACTGCCCAGGTGAGGGGTGAGGAGCCAGCCTGGGTTCAGCTGAAACCTCAAACGATCCTTGGGGCTCTCGGAGCCTTTGCAGCGGTTTTTGGAGCGGCTGCTGAGCCCTGAGAGATGCCCCAGCATCACCCAGAGCGCTGAGCAGAGCTGGGAATCTTTAATTCATGAGGCTGAGGCAGCCTGGGAGAGCTGGGGGTGCTCAGCTGGAGAGGAGAAGGCTCCAGGGAGAGCTCCCAGCCCCTGGCAGGGCCCAAAGGGGCTCCAGGAGAGCTGCAGAGGGGCTGGGGACAAGGCCTGCAGGGACAGGACACAGTCTTTAAACTGATGGAGAATGGATTGAAATGGGATCTTGGGCAGGAATTCCTCCCTGTCAGGGTGGTGGGCTGGGATTGCCAGAGCCCCTGGAGCCCTGGCAGTGCCCAAGGCCAGGCTGGACACTGGGGCTGGGAGCACCTGGCACAGGGGGAGGTGTCCCTGCCAGGGCTGGGGTGGCTCTGGGGGGGATTTCAGGTCCCTCCCAACCCAAACCACTCCAGGATTCTGGGATCACTCCGTACAAAGGAGAAGCCAAAGCCCTCGGGATAAAAAGGGGAGACAAAGGGATTCCCTGGCAATTCCCACCCAGGATCCCAGCTCTGGGCAGCCCAAGCTGCAGAGGGGCTGGGGACAAGGCCTGCAGGGACAGGACACAGGGAATGGGCTTTCAACTGATGGAGAATGGATTGAAATGGGATCTTGGGCAGGAATTCCTCTCTGTCAGGGTGGTGGGCTGGGATTGCCAGAGCAGCTGTGGCTGCCCCTGGAGCCCTGGCAGTGCCCAAGGCCAGGCTGGACACTGGGGCTGGGAGCACCTGGCACAGGGGGAGGTGTCCCTGCCCATTGGGATCTTTCAGTTCCCTTCCCACCCGAAGCAGCCCGGGATTCTCTGACAGGTTCCAGTCATTTGCAGTCACTCCCTGTGCACGAAGCACTTCCCACCCCATTTCCTGGGAATGGCATTGAAAACAGCAGCCATTTATTTTTATTTAGGGTTTTGTGGTGGTTTGTTTTTTTTTTTTTTTCACCCCGGTGGAAAAAACTCTGCGGTCTTTTGCAAACTGCTGTGGGGAGGGGGGGGAGGAGAGTGTGGCAACACTCCTGGGAGGGCGGGAGGGAAGGAGGGAGAATATTTTTAACCCCATTTTACAGAAGTGGGAACTGAGGCCGGCACTTTTCCAGAGAAGGAGATTGGTCCCCCACAAACCCTTTTTGAATCCCTTGCAGGACAGGCTTCCAGCAGAGATCCTCTCTCCCAGAAGAAGCACGCACTTCTTCCAGACTACAGTGGTCACACTGTTGTGCCCCGGCCAATTTTCTCACGTAAACACGGCGGGGTGGAAGAGTGGTTTCTCTTCAGGTTTTTTTTTTTTTTTTTTGGTTGGGTTGTTATTTTTTTTTTTTTTTTTTTTAATTTTAGCCTGAGAAAGTCATGAAGGAAATACCTCAGCACCACGGGCAAGATGGTGGGAGGTAATTAAACACCCAGCTCCACTTCCCTTCCAGCTCAGAGCAGCTTCAGGTTCTCGCTGGAGGCACCTCCAGCTCTATTTTTGCCCCCCTGGTTCCAGCCTGACCTTCCACTGCACCGTGTTGTTCCACTGACAAACACTCCCCACCTCCAGGGCGAAGGCATCTTCCTCTCAAACTTTCAGCCCAAACTTTCTTCACCTCTCTAAAACGTGCAAGGTTTTCAGTGGGCTCTCAAATTCAAGCCCAGAAAAAGCTCTGCCCTGCCCCTCTCCTTCCCCTCCTCCCAGTTCAGACCAGCTGAGATGGCAAGAGGCCTCAAATCTGAGTAATTTGCTGTAGAAAGAATTAAAGATCCCAGGGTGGCTGAAGGGTGCCAGGGGCGTTCATCTGATTTACAGCCCTGTGACAAAAGGGACAAACACAACTTCCAGCCCAGCTCCTGATTTACAGGTGATGGGACCATTCCAGGGCTTTCCAAAAGCCCCCACGGGAATCCATCCACGTGGCCTGTAGGGATATTTCTTATTTTTAATATCTACCGGACTCATTTCAGTCCCATCTTTGCCCCTAGCTTTGATTTATAGCGCTATCGCTTTCGTTTATGAACGTATTCAGTCAATGTCCCCAGGAAGGGAAGAAAACCCCAAAAACCTGAAATAGAGGAAGCACAAGAAACCCGTGGGCAGCCACTTGAAGAGTCAGCAACGCCTCGTGGAAAGCTCTGAGGCACATCCCTGTCAGTGAGCAACCCTCAGCTCTGCCCCGGGGTCACTCCCTGCATCCCTGGGGGTCCGGCAGGGAACGGGGGGGAACCCTCCTATCCCACCCTTTGCCCTGGGAATCTCCCAGTTGCTCGAGGCAGGAGGAACCAGGCACAAATCCAGGGCTCAGAGGAGTTCTTCCTGAACCCCTTGAAAGCTCCTAAAAACCCCTCAGAGATTCCCAGTTTCCACTGCAAATCCCTCACAGCCTGAGTGACACCCACTCCATCACCTCCGGCAGCTGGATCCCACAGCTGAGGGTGAGGGAAGCTGGTCCTGGAACACCTGAGGCAGAAATCTCTTCCCAATTCCCCTGAAAAGCCCCACAGAAGCAAGGGAACACAGAACAGGTCTGGCTTGGCCTCTCTGACTGGTCCAGCTGACCTTGGCGTGTTGAGGGTCTCTTCTCATCTGCTGCTGAAACCCTGGGGAATGCTCCGTGCTTCCCTTCCTGAGGAGAAGAACTGTCCTGCTTCTCCAGGCAACCATGGCTGAGATTGGGATTCCACCTCCAAATTTCCTTATATCCAGGGATTGTTCCACAGGAATATTGCCAGGACAAGTCTGGCTGGCTGTGGTTTCACAAGGGTCACCTCCCATCTGTCCCCAAACCACTGGGGAAGTCTCTGTGCTTTCCTTCCTGTGGAGAGGAACTGTCCTTCTCCAGGTGCCATGGCTGAAATTGGGATTCCACCTCCAAAACTCCCTGTATCCAAAGACTGCTCCCAGACAAATCTGCCACAACTCTGGCTGCCCTTGGCCCAGTGAAGCTCTCACCTGCCTTCCAAACCCCGGGGCTCTGTGCTTTCCCTCCTGTGGAGAGGAACTGTCCTTCTCCTCCAGGCACCCATGGCTGAAATTGGGATTCCAACTCCAAAATTCCTTATATCCAGGGATTGTTCCACAGGAACATTGCCAGAACAAGTCTGGCTGGCTGTGGTTTCACAAGGGTCACCTCCCATCTGTCCCCAAACCACTGGGGAAGGTTCCATGCTTTCCTTCCTGTGGAGAGGAACTGTCCTTCTCCAGGTGCCATGGCTGAAATTGGGATTCCACTTCCAAAATTCCTTATACCCAGGGATTGTTCCACAGGAATATTGCCAGGACAAGTCTGGCTGGCTGTGGTTTCATGAGGGTCACCTCCCATCTGTGCCCAAACCACTGGGGAAGTCTCTGTGCTTTCCTTCCTGTGGAGAAGAACTGTCCTTCTCCTCCAGGCACCCATGGCTGAAATTGGGATTCCAACTCCAAAATTCCCTTCATCCAAAAACTGCTCCCAGACAAATCTGCCACAAGTCTGTCAGGCCTTGGCCAGTGAGGCTCTCACCTGCCTTCCAAACCCCGGGGCTCTGTGCTTTCCCTCCTGTGGAGAAGAACTGTCCTTCTCCTCCAGGCACCCATGGCTGAAATTGGGATTCCACCTCCAAAATTCCCTCCATCCAAAGACTGTTCCCATACAAATCTGCCACAACTCTGGCTGCCCTTGGCCAGTGAGGCTCTCACCTGCCTTCCAAACCCCGGGGCTCTGTGCTTTCCCTCCTGTGGAAGGACCTGCTGCTTGTGCCTTTTGAAGCCTTCAGGAGAGGTGGCCTGAGCAGGGCAAAGTTGGGGTTCAGCCCTGGACAGATTTCAGGGAATCACTGCCCTTCAGGCTGGGAAAAGGGCCAGGCTCTATTTTATGGGATTCTCCAGGGGTTTCCCCTCTGAGCTGCAGCAAAGTGAGGGCTCAGCAAACCCCTGAAAGTCTCGGTGCCTCTGATTTGGGAGAACCCCAAACCCCAGCTCGGAATTCAGCTGGATCCTGCCGAACTCTGCCTAAAATCTGTAGGATTCCTGGGAGAATCAGAGCAAAAATAACTGAAACCCCGAAGCCTGATAACACTTCAACCAGCAGGTGACCCTCCAAAGTCCAGGGAATGGAATGATGGATGGGATAAAAGACAATTTGGGATCTGGAGACCGAGGAGCTGCTGAAGCTGCAAACCTCATTAGCACAAGGAAGGGTTTAATAAGGTTTTGCAGAGCCTGAGGATGCTCTGCTCTGATTTGGGGCTAAAAGACTCCAAAAAAAGCACCCAGGATGGTGCCTGGCTTCAAGGCAGTGAGCTCCCTTGCTTCCAGCAAGCCCATTTTGGGAAGGTAGGAAAACCTGATCTCATGTTTTCCCCTCACTTATCCCGGCTCAAAAGCCACCAAGCAGTTCCCAGAAGGAAGGAAAAGTGTCCCCAAAACTGCAATTTTTCCGTCCCACTGGAAACAAAACAACACCACCCCCCCCCCCAAAAAAAAAAAAAAAAAAAAAAAAAAATCAGTTACAAAAATACCACCGAGGTCTTGAATGGGTTGGTTCCTGTTCCTCTGCAGGAAGAGGCTGCTCTCTTACAGGAGGTTTCCACTGCAAACACCCAGGGGTGAGCTCTGCCCATCCCACCCAGCTGCACCTGCCAGCCCTGCTCACCTCCCCCTGAAAAGCTCCACAAAGTGGGGAGTGGATAAAAAAAAAAAAAAAAAAAAATCAGCACTGCCGGGGTTTCTGACAGCCTGGGCTTCTTCCCAGGGAGGAGAGGCCGGGGCAGGGAAAATGAGGCCAAGGAAGATTTATGGCCACATCCACTCTCCCCAAATGTTTTCTGAGTGCCTGAGCCTTCCCAAAGCCCCCTCGGCCCTGTGATGCTCGTTAGGAGCTTCACCTTCTGCAGGCTCCTAATTAGAGCCGGGCAGGATGGAAATTCTCCCTTTATTGGAGATTCCTGGTTGCAGGGAGCAGGAGGGCAGCAGAGCGCTCTGGGAAAGCCCAAATTCTGGAATTCCAGCCGGGGCACAGCGGGAGCACAAATCCCCCCCTCCCCGGTCCTGTCTCGCAAGGTGGTCTCGGCTCCGAGCGGATTAACGAGCCCGAGGTGCGAAGGGAGAGCTCGGCGAGTTGTAACAGGCAGGCTGGAAAACAGAGAAATCCACATTTCCCTGCATCCCAAGCAGCCCCGGCGCGGATCTCAGCAGAGCCATAAAAAAAAAACACAAAAAAAAAAACCTTAACAAGCAGCCTTTTTCTAAAAAGGCACGGACAGCGGCGCTGAATGGAGATTTGAAATAAAGATTTGAAATAAATCGCTCTCCTTTCCTAGAGGGGAATTTTCCTTTTTTTTTTTTTTTTTTTTCTTTTTTTTTTTTCCCTTACGTTTGACCCTGCCCTTGCCCAAAAAAAAAAAAAAAAACAAAAACTAAAAAAACCCCCCCAAAAAAAAAAACAAAAAAAAACAAACAAAAAAAAAAACAAAAACAAAAAAAAACAACAACCCCCCCCCCAAAAAAAAAAAAACCAAAACCACAAAAAAAAAATTAAAAAAATTTAAAAAAATAAATAAATAAAAAAAAAAGAAACACCAAGGCTTTGAGGCGCTTCTGGCGTTCAACACGTGCGGCCAGAGGTTCTGACAGCGGAGCTGAGAGGCGGCAGGAACCTCGGGGAAGGGGAGGATGGAGGAAGACGGTGGAAAAAAAAAAAAAAATCATCTTTGCTGAGGCAGGAGCAGCTGGACTGGCGGCGCTGGGACCGCGCCAGTGACGCGCCGGGAGTTCCCCGGAGCCCCTCTCATCACCGGGCTGCCACCCAATCCCCGCGATGATTTCCCTCCAGGACACACATCCCTGCTCCCCTCGGCTTCCCGGGAATGCTCCCAAGGCAGCGCTGCTTAGGGAGGGGAAGGGAGAGGGAAGGGTTTTTCTCCAACAGCGCTCCCGTTGTTCGCTTGCAGCAGGAGAAATGTTATTTTCGGGAGCGCCCGCTGCCCCGGGACTCACCCGCGGCTCCCCGGAGCGCTTCCCCACATCCGATCACGCTGGCCCCCGAACACTGAGCCATTCTCCTGAGCCGAGGAGAGCCAGCTCCAAACATTTGGGGCTTTGCTGCGAGCCCACCTCCCCAAAGCTCTGCTCGGCCGGCAGAAGCAGAGCAGCGGAGCCTGGAGTCCCGGCTCTGCTCCCCCCGCTCCTGGGGCACAAAAACCCCCCGAAGGTGCCTCGTTCCCCCCGCTAAAAGCGCAGGGAAGGAGCTGCCCGAGGCAGCAGTGAGGGTGAGGGGCAGCAGTGCCCTTTGAGGATGAGGATGGAAATGGGAACTCACAGGGGTGGGGGTAAATCCCCTCCCTTCGGGCTGCAAGAGCTTCCCCAGGCTCCTCAGGGGGGTTTCTGGGGTCTGCACCTCACTTGTGGCCCGGAGGACGCGGCCCCAAGCCCCTGCTTGCAGCGGTTTGCTGCCGACACAACTCGTTAATTAATCAGCCAGTGCCTCCCGCGGCACGCTTTTTGCTCTGATGCACAGTTCACACAGGCCCTCGACGGATTTGGGGTTTTCCTTCCTCGGCGGGGGATGCAGAGGAACCTCCAGCAGCCCCAGGAAGCCCCTCGGGCGCAGAATTCCTGGGAGTCAGCTCAGAACAGCACAGCTCGACCCCCCCTCCTTGCCTTGCCCTGCCCTGAAGGGATGAAGGAAATCCTATTTCCAGCAGCCCTGCAGCTAAAGAGGGGCAAGGCAGAAGCGGGGCGAGGACAAAGTGACACTTTCGGGGTCTTTTTGACACCCCTGAGCCGAGCGAGAATCACAGCATCCCACCGAGCCCACCTGCTCCCACTGAGGAGCTGACTCTGCTGCCGCTTTTTTCCCATAAGAACCCTCAGGGAAAAAAAAAAATAAAAATAAAAATAAAAGTTCCCGAAGCGGCAGGATTGTGAAAAAAAAAAAAAAAAAACAAAAAAAAAAAACACGAGTCCCCACAGGGCACAGAGGGATTCCCTTCCTTCCTGGAGGGTCGCTGATGCCAAATCAGAGGTGGGAGTCAGGACAGAGGGGCCAGCAGCTCTGCAGGCAGCCCAGGTAAAAACCTCCCTGTGACAGGAGCAATCCTTCAGCGCAGAGCCCGGCAGAGCTGCAGGTGATCCCCGGGCAGCCGAGGCGGGCTCGGATTGTATTGCTCACGCCATAAATCACCGTGTCAGCTGCCCCGGCCGCCAGCCTGGACACTGGGTAAAAGTGCCAGGCCCTCTCGGTACGGCCGGGGAGCTCAGCAACGAGGAGGGGAAAAAATCAAACCACGAAAATCAAACCACGAAAATAAAACCACGCTGCAGCGCCTTTTTTTTTTTTTTTTTTTTCCGGAATAACAATGCCCGCATTTGCATCGAGCGGCTCAGCCCGGGGGGAGGCACCGCCGGATCGCACCTCTGGGCGCATCAAAGGCGTTATTAATTTCCAGCGAGGAGAATTAAAGGAGCTTAACTCGTTAGCGCTCATTTACTTCAGCCTTAATGCTTTTTTTTTTTTTTTTTTTTAAAGCGCCGCCCTCGTTTTCTGCTGATGAGCAGGTGCTAATCAAGGAACGCTTAAAAGGGATAAAAAACTCCCCGGCGGGTCAAACCCCTCCCGGGGACAATTTGGGGACATCCAGCATCCTGCTTGGCAGGAGCTCCCGCGGGGGTTTCGCTGGCACGGCTGCTGTCGCATCACGTGTGGCCCCAGAACAACCCCTCGGCTCCCCGCTCGCTTTCCTGTGCGAGTGATAAGGAGGAAATCCGTCCCAGACAGGCAGACAGCTCAGCCCAGCCCAGCCCAGCCCTGCCACAGCGCTCAGCTGCAGCCTCAGCGCCCGGCTCCCTCATTAGGGCCGGCCGCCAATTAACAGCCCGAGCGGTGCCAGCGCAATCCCCGGAGATGCTGGCGGCCCACCAAAAACAAACCCCCCCCCCCATCCCACCTCGGGGTGTCCAACAACGCGCTGTGCCCCAGGAGGAGTGAAATAAAAAATTAAAAATTAAAAAATCATCCCAATCAGCGACACGCAGCTCCTGGTCACTCATTGCGGTGACCTCAGCGCCCTTGTGCCACCCGCGCCCGCCGTGCCCGCCCGGCGCTGGGGATTCAAGAGCATCCGAGCCGTGCAAGGCACGCACACACAGACACACACAGACAGACACACGGACAGACGGACAGACAAAGCTCGGCGTTACCTGCACTCGCCCCCCGCGCGGCAGCCGCGGCTCTCCCATGGCTCTGCCGGCGCCAGGCTGGACCCCGCGGCTCCAGGGGGATCTTCTGCCGCGCTGCAATAGAAAAAGCTCGGTTGAAAGCTCCTTATTTGGGCAGTGATGTCAAGGGAAGTCGCTCGGGCGGCGCCTCCCCCTTTTTCCATTCACTCCACATTGTTTCCTGTTGTCAAAGCGGCGGCTGGGGCTCCGCGAGCGGCCGCGGGATCCTCCGGGCACAGGGATCCTCCGGGGACAGGGATCCTCCGGGGACAGGGATCCTCTGGACACAGGGATCCTTCAGGCACAGGGATCCTCTGGACACAGGGATCGTCCTGGCACAGGGATCCTCCGGGCACAGGGATCCTCTGGACACAGGGATCCTTCAGGCACAGGGATCCTCCGGCCACGGGATCCTCCAGTCCTGGGGATTATCCAGTCCTGGCGGTCCTCCAGGTCTGGGAATCCTTCGGCTCCGGGGATCCTCCAGCGCCGGGGGTCCTCTGATTCTGGGGATGTTCCAGCCCCGGCGATCCTGCAGCGCCAGGGATCCTCCAGTGTCTGGGGATCCTCCTGTGCCGGGGATCCTCAAGTCCTGGGAGTCTCCAGCCCTGGGGGTCGTTCAGTTCCGGGGGTCCTCCAGCAGCGGGACCCTCCAGTTCTGCGGGAATCCTCCCTCCATCCCCGGGGATGCTCCGGCCGCTGCCCGGGGCCGAGCTGGGCGGGCCGGACACGGGAGCGGGTCCGAGCTGCCCCCCCGGCTCCCCACAGCCCTTCCCACCTCCGGTGCCGTGATTCCCACCCCTCCTTGCCTGCAGGGGCCGGGGGGAGCCGGGGGGTCCCGGCGGCCGAGGCAGCGCTGCGGGACCGGCGCTGAGCGCGGCTCGCCCGCCGCCTCCCTCCCTCCTTCCCTTCTCCATCCCTTCCTCCGCCTTCCTCCCCCACATCCTCCTCCTCCTCCTCCTCCTCGCCGTCCCTCCCCATCTGTCCCGGCTCCTGGCGCTGCCCGCGGCCGCCGCCCCCGGCAGCGCACGGCGAGGGAGCCCCTGCGCTCCTCTGCGCTCCTCTCCGCTCCTCTGCGCTCCTCTCCGCTCCCTTCCGCTCCTCTCCGCTCCTCTCCGCTCCTCTGCGCTCCCTTCCGCGCTTTCCCGCTCCTCTCCCGGCAGCCGAGCGCCGGAGCCTTCCCTGGGGATGCGGCGTGGGAGCGGCAGTGGCAGCGGGAGCCGGGAACCTCTCCCGGAGCATCCCCGCGGCTGCGGGAGGGACGGCGGGGACACTGGGGACAGCCACTGGGGACAGCGGGGACAGCCACTGGGGACAACCGGGACACTGGGGACAGCCACTGGGGACAACCGAGACACTGGGGACAGCGAGGACAGCCACTGGGGACAGCGGGGATACTGGGGACAGCCACTGGGGACAGCGGGGATACTGGGGACAGCGGGGACACTGGGGACAGCCACTGGGGACAACCGGGACACTGGGGACAGCCACTGGGGACAGCGGGGACACTGGGGACAGCGGACACAGCCACTGGGGACAGCCACTGGGGACAGCGGGGACGGCCACTGGGGACAGCGGGGACAGCCAGGAGAAGCCAGTCCCTCCCCGGTTTCCAGCGCAGGGAACTCCGGGTTCCTCACGCCCCATCCACAGCCGGCTCCGTGCCTGATGTATCCCTACAACAACATCCCAGGCTTTGATTTGATTTTTTTTTCCTTTTTTTTTTTTTTGGTTGGTTGGGTTGGATTATTTCTGTGTGTGGAGTTTGGGGGGGAGGGGGGTTGTTATGTATTTATTGCTTTCATTTATTGCTCGATGCTCGGGTAGTTGCTGCTTTTTTTTTTTATTTTTTGCTCGGATTTTTTGGCGTTCAGAGTGGGGCCGACAAGAGAGCTGCAGAGGGGCTGGGGACAAGGCCTGCAGGGACAGGACACAGGGAATGGTCTTTAAACTGATGGAGAATGGATTGAAATGGGATCTTGGGCAGGAATTCCTCTCTGTCAGGGTGGTGGGCTGGGATTGCCAGAGCAGCTGTGGCTGCCCCTGGAGCCCTGGCAGTGCCCAAGGCCAGGCTGGACACTGGGGCTGGGAGCACCTGGCACAGGGGGAGGTGTCCCTGCCAGGGCAGGGGTGGCTCTGGGGGGGATTTCAGGTCCCTCCCAACCCAAACCACTCCAGGATTCTGGGATCACTCCCTACAAAGGGGAAGCCAAAGCCCTTGGGATAAAAAGGGGAGACAAAGGGATTCCCTGGCAATCCCCACACAGGATCCCAGCTCGGCTGAGCTCCAAGGACAGAGCCAGACACCCCTGGGTGCCCCAGGCAGCTGGGAAGAGGCAGCCTGGGGTGTTTGTTTTGTTTTTTTTAGGAGAAAGCAGAAGCCCAGCCCTGCAGCCCAGGCTGTGCTCACATTCAAACTGCATCTGCTCTCTCAGCACAAGGGTTCTGTTCCGTCTGCGGGCAGGAAAGCCCTGCTGGACGTGGGGAAAGGAGAACTCCGGGCAGGATTGTCCTGCTCAGCCCCTCGGGCAGTGTTGGATCACTGGCTGCTGCTGCTGCCCTCTGTGTACCTCCAATATCCCCTGGTGAGAGCAGCTGCACCCCAGAGCTCCATCCCAGCTCCCCTTCACTGATGCTACGCAAAAAAAAATGTTTAAAAAGAGGAAAAAAAAACCCAAAAAAACCAAACCAAACCATCACCCCAACCCACTGGCTCCGTTCCCATCTGAGTCCAGCTCGATAATGTCAGGGTTAACTCAAAAAGCGCCGGTGTGAAGCCTGACACCACCTGAGGAACTCGCAGGATGTGCCCTTCGGGGTGAACATCCCCAGATGCAGGAGAAGGAACGAATCCATCTCTCAAACCACCAGCCTGGCTCATCTCCAACCATCCCCAGAGCCAGCACCCCCTAAACCGCCCCCCCCTGCCCCCAAAAAGCGCTGCCGGTGCTAAAGCCAAGGAAATCCCCCGTAAGGCATTTCCTACAAGCGCCGTTTCCTCAAGAGCCCCGTTTCACACCCCACTGCAGCCGCTCTCCTTCCGGCCGGAATCCCAGCCCGGGATAAGGGGATTTGATTCGATTTGAGTCGTTTGATTTCGCTCGGCTGCTGCTCCTCCCTGTCCCACCCGCCCGGCCTGAGTCACCGCAGTGTCACCGCCGTGTCACCGCCGTGTCACCGCAGTGTCACCGCAGTGTCACCGCGCGCTCGAGGGCTGGAAGGAATCCCAGGGACGCAGCCTGGAATCCGGATCCACCGCAGGGCCCTGGAGGAGCCCCAGCCTCCCAAACCTCGCTGGATGAACATCGGGATTGGGATCGGGGTCGGGGTTGGGATAGGGATCGGGATTGGGATAGGGATCAAGGTCAGGATCAGGATCGGGATTGGGGTCGGGATTGGGATAGGGATCGGGGTCAGAATCGGGATTGGGATCGGGATAGGGATCAGGGTCAGGATCGGGATCGGGATAGGGATTGGGGTCGGGATCAGGATTAGGGACGGGATCGGGGTCAGGATCGGGATTGGGATTGGGGTCAGCGTCGGGATCAGGGGTCAGGATTGGGATAGGGATAGGGATCGGGGTCGGGATAGGGATTGGGATTGGGGTCTGGATCAGGATCGGGGTCGGGATTGGGATTGGGATCGGGATAGGGGTCGGGATCTGGATCGAGATTGGGATGGGGATCGGAGTCGGGATTGGAATCGGGGTCGGGGTCGGGATTGGGGTCGGGATCAGGATGGGGATTGGGATCGGGGTTGGGCTCGGGATTGGGGCTGTTTCCTCCTTCAGGGACCTTTCCCACGGGAGCTGGGCTCAGGTCACACCCGGAGCTCGGTGCTGACACAGCCTCGGGTGGCAGCAGCCGAGGTTTGAGCTTTGGCAATCAGGGAACATCGAATTCCTGCCGGGACGGCCAAGCCTTGGAATGCACTGCCCGGGGCAGCCTGGGGTCACCTGGAAGGGCTCGGGAGAGGGGTGGATGTGGCACCTGGGGACAGGTGGGCCTGGCAGCTCTGGGTCAGTGGCTGAATTTGATCCTTTTGGAGATGTTTTCCCCACCTCAATGACCCCGAGATGGGCCAGGAGCAGCCCAGGGTTTGTCACTTGGAGGCCACAAAACCCGGACTGAGCAGGGGATGGCAATGGACGGGACTGGAAAGGATGAGAAACCCAGTTTCTTCATTAAACCGGGCTCAAAAATTTGGGTGGGCATGGAATAAATGAAATACAGCTCCCAGAGCACGGGGAGAATCACAAGGAGCCCAAAGCAGGAGCAGCCACCAAAGGAATCTCCCCTTCACTCGGTGTCCCGAGGTCAGTGACACCCTGGGGATGGTGTGAGAGCCTCCAGGGCCCTCAGCAGCTCCCACAGCCGGGATTTCGGCAGCCCAGGCACACGGAGCAGCTCCTGACACATCCATCCACTTCCTTCCTTTTATTTATTTATTTTTTTTTTAATTTATTTTTTGTCAGCTGGAGATGAGCTGAGAACGGGCAGGGAGGAGCTCGTGGAGGGGCAGGCAGGGAGAGGCTGCAGCACCTCTGCTCCCATCAGCTGCCTCTCCCGGGAAGGCACAGCCCCAGGAATTCACAGAAGTCACACAATTGGGCTGGAAGGACCTTAAAGTCCTGAGCTGAGCCTGGCCTGAGCTGCCTGTGAGGGGAAGCTTCCCCCGAGCTCTGCTGGGTTTGCCCTGGGAGCTGCTCAGAGCAAACCCCGCTGGTTCCTGGTGCCCCAGAGAATCCCCAACCCACGGAGCAAATGTCACTGACAGTGGGAGTGGGGTTCAGGCTGTGACCCTGGGCTTGTGCTACAGCTGAACCACAGCTGGGCTGGGCTGGGAGGGACCTGGAATCCCACCCAGAGCCACCCCAGCCCTGGGCAGGGACACCTCCCCCTGTGCCAGGTGCTCCCAGCCCCAGTGCCCAGCCTGGCCTTGGGCACTGCCAGGGCTCCAGGGGCAGCCACAGCTGCTCTGGCAATCCCAGCCCACCACCCTGACAGAGAGGAATTCCTGCCCAAGATCCCATTTCAATCCATTCTCCATCAGTTGAAAGCCCATTCCCTGTGTCCTGTCCCTGCAGGCCTTGTCCCCAGCCCCTCTGCAGCTCTCCTGGAGCCCCTCTGGGCCCTGCCAGGGGCTGGGAGCTCTCCCTGGAGCCTTCTCCTCTCCAGCTGAGCACCCCCAGCTCTCCCAGCCTTCCCAATCCCCACAGGATTTCACATCCCTGGACATTTTCCCTGGATGGGAAGGTTCTGACCCAGGAAGGTGAAGCGACTCGTTGGGGGCTGCACAGGAAATCCGTGGGAGAACTGGTGGGAAACTCCCCAGCTCCCAGACTGGATTCCCAGTGCTTTGCTGGGAACCTCCCTTCCCACCAGAGAGCAGCTCTGCAGCCGTGTCCATGGAAAAGCTGGGAGTCCTGGCAGCATTTTTTAGGCTCTGGGGATGGATTTCAGGAGGAGAGGGCTGAGCTGGGAGCAGCTGGAAGCGTGCAGGGCACTGCAGGGTGCTCCAAGGAGCTGCTGTGCAGCAGAAAGGGCGGAAAAATGAGTAAAAGTCAAAAAAAAAAAAAAAAAAAAACCAAAAAAACAAAACCCACTGGGAGAGGCAGGGACCGTTTGACAGAGGCCTTTTCAGGCACTGGGTAATTTTTGCCCAGGCTGAGGTGAGGTTTGAGGGGGAAAAGGCTCTGAGCTCTGGGGGAGGAGGGAGATGTGGTTGTTTAACCCCCCCTGCACCTCGGGACAGTCCCTTTCCTGGCTGGGCAGTTCCTAACAAAGGATTTCCACAAAAGTCAGCATGGCCTGAACTTCACCCCTGTGTTTTCCTGCCCCTGCAGTGGGAGCAGGAGCCTCGGGGGAACCTGGGCCCTCATTTTCCAATTTGAGCAAAACCGCAATTTTCTGCCTAAGAGGAGCCACCAGCACCGGGCAAAGACCTTTGTGTGCAGTGCCCTGAATGGCCATTTGTGCTGTTTGAGGGGAAATGACCTAAAAAGCACCGTTCAGAGCACTGAGGCACAGAGATCAGCCCCGGGGCGCTGAGGGTGTTGGGTGTCACGGGCAGGGTGAAGGACCCTGGGGAAAAATAAATCTTAAATAGCTCATAGTGTTTTCTGAACCCAAAATCTTCAGTGTGCTCCTGTCTGGCTCTGCATGGAGCACTTCAGCACGACCTTTGCACTTTGCTGTGCACTTTTTACTTTTTACAAGGGTTTGGAAGGACAGGACACAGGGAATGGCTTCCCAGTGCCCAGGGCAGGGCTGGCTGGGAGCTTGGGAATCAGGAATTGTTCCCTGGCAGGGTGGGCAGGGGCTGGGCTGGGATTGCCAGAGCAGCTGTGGCTGCCCCTGGAGCCCTGGCAGTGCCCAAGGCCAGGCTGGACACTGGGGCTGGGAGCACCTGGCACAGGGGGAGGTGTCCCTGCCAGGGCTGGGGTGGCTCTGGGGGGGATTTCAGGTCCCTCCCAACCCAAACCACTCCAGGATTCTGGGATCACTCCCTACAAAGGGGAAGCCAAAGCCCTTGGGATAAAAAGGGGAGACAAAGGGATTCCCTGGCAATCCCCACACAGGATCCCAGCTCGGCTGAGCTCCAAGGACAGAGCCAGACACCCCTGGGTGCCCCAGGCAGCTGGGAAGAGGCAGCCTGGGGTGTTTGTTTTTTTTTTTTTTAGGAGAAAGCAGAAGCCCAGCCCTGCAGCCCAGGCTGTGCTCACATTCAAACTGCATCTGCTCTCTCAGCACAAGGGTTCTGTTCCAGACAATGCCCTGGACATTGGGGCTGGGAACCCCTGGGACAGGGAGAGGTGTCCCTGGGTGGGATTTAAGTTCCTTCCAACCCAAATCTTTCCATGAAGATTTTTTTTTTTTTGCCTGTAAAGCTCCCGTGCCCCAGTGTGAGCACTCCCACTCCTGACTGGAGAGGGCACAGGGAATGTTCTTTCCATGTCACCCCCTCCCCTGGGGGAATCTGGAGCAGCAGAAACCTGTGAAGCCACCAGATCTCAGATATATTTAACAAGCCTTTCCAACCCAAGCTGCCAATCTCTGAAGGCGAAACGAGAACCTTCCCGAGTCTCAGCCCTGAGCTCCCCCTGCTCCTGGAAACCCCTCCCTGCACCTTTCCTGGGCTGGCCCCAAAAAGCTCAAACCCCTTTTCAGCCAGCCATCAGCAATTAGGCAAACACAGGGTAATTAACACCCCGAGTGGCTGCCCAGGACTCCCCATCCCTCAGCCAGCCCTGGGTTTCTGTATCCTGCGAAATTCCTTAACTCCAAAGGTCCCTCTGCTCGTTAAACCCCCGAAAACCACGAGGGGAGAGCCTTCAATTATCCCAAAAAAATCCCTCTGAGGTCGGGTGAATATTCCGAGGCTCCCATTGAAGACACATGTCCTGGGAAGTGGCAGGCACGAGGAATCATTATGCTAATTTTAGCCAGAGCATCTGCTCGATGTTAAATCTGAAACTCCGTCTCGGAGAAATCATTTAAATTATTTTCTTTTTTCTTCTTTTTTCTCTTTTTTTTTTTTTTTTTTTTTTTTCCCTCTCCCTTCAGAATTGACATTTGTCAAACAATATGTTGGGAGCGGAGGCTGCAGCCAAGTCTGAGTAATCCCGGCTCGGGTGGAGCCGGCAGGAATTGGGGGTTGGAGAGGCGGGATGGCGGGATGGGCCCGGGCCTGCCGGCTCCTGCTGGGGGACAGCGTCACCCAGCTCTGGCCAGGGTCATCCAGGTCCTGTCAGGGTCACCCAGATCCTACCAGGGTCACGCAACTCCTGTCAGGGGACAGCATCACCCAGATCCTGCCAGGGTCACCCAGATCCCTCCAGGGTCACCCAGCTCCCTCCAGGGTCACCCAGATCCCACCAGGGTCACCCAGATCCTGTCAGGATCACCCAGATCCCATCAGCATCACCCAGATCCCACCAGGGTCACCCAGATCCCACCAGTTGTCACCCAGGTCCTGCCAGGGTCACCCAGGTCCTGCCAGGGTCACCCAGATCCCACCAGGGTCACCCAGATTCCACCAGGGTCACCCAGATCCTGTCAGGGTCACCCAGATCCCACCAGGGTCACCCAGATCCCATCAGCATCACCCAGATCCCACCAGGGTCACCCAGATCCTGCCAGGGTCACCCAGATCCCACCAGGGTCACCCAGATCCCATCAGCATCACCCAGCTCCTGCCAGGGTCACCCAGATCCCACCAGGGTCACGCAACTCCTGTCAGGGGACAGCATCACCCAGATCCTGTCACTGTCACCCAGGCCGTGTCAGGGTCACCCAGCTCTGGCCAGGATCACCCAGATCCTGCCAGGATCACCCAGATCCCACCAGGGTCACCCAGCTCCTGCCAGGGTCACCCAGCTTCTGACAGGGTCACCCAGATCCCTCCAGGGTCACCCAGATCCCACCAGGGTCACCCAGCTCTGGCCAGGATCACCCAGATCCTGCCAGGGGACAGCATCACCCAGGTCCTGCCAGGGTCACCCAGATCCCACCAGGGTCACCCAGATCCTGCCAGGGTCACCCAGATCCCACCAGGGTCACGCAACTCCTGTCAGGGGACAGCATCACCCAGGTCCTGTCACTGTCACCCAGGCCGTGCCAGGGTCACCCAGATCCCACCAGGGCCACCCAGGTCCCACCAGTTGTCACCCAGGTCCTGCCAGGGTCACCCAGATTCCTCCAGGGTCACCCAGATCCCATCAGCATCACCCAGATCCCACCAGGGTCACCCAGGTCCCACCAGAGTCACCCAGATCCTGTCAGTGTCACCCAGATCCCACCAGGGTCACCCAGATCCCACCAGGGTCACGCAACTCCTGTCAGGGGACAGCATCACCCAGATCCTGTCACTGTCACCCAGGCCGTGCCAGGGTCACCCAGCTCTGGCCAGGATCACCCAGATCCTGCCAGGATCACCCAGATCCCACCAGGGTCACCCAGCTCCTGCCAGGGTCACCCAGCTTCTGACAGGGTCACCCAGGTCCTGTCAGGGTCACCCAGAACCCACCAGGGTCACCCAGGTCATGTCAGGGTCACTCAGATCCCACCAGGATCATCCAGCTCCTGCCTGTGTCACCCAGCTCCCTCCTATCTCCCGGGATGCTCAGCATGGAACAGGCTCAGCTGGGAATTCACCCCCTAAAAACTCCTCAAAACAGCCTAAAGCAGCCTAAACCCGCCTGAAATTACCCTAACACTGCCTCGAAACCAGTCTAAAACTGCCTCAAAGCAGCCTAAAACCACGTGAAAACCATCTAGAACTGCCTCAAAACACCCTGAAACTGCCTCAAAACACCCTAAAACGTCCCTAAAACACCCTGGGACTGCCTGAAACCACGCTAAAACTTCCTTAAAACGCCCTAAAAACGCCTCAAAACACCCTAACATTGCCAAAAACCACCAGAAAAGGGGAGAAAAATGCATCATTCAGGCAACAACCATAATTTTATAGTTGAGTCATTTAAGGTTTTTGGGTGTTTTTTTTTTCATTTACAAAGGGAGGATTTCAGGTCTTTGATGTGTCAGAAAATGCACTCTCCGGATCTGTGGGGTTTATTTCGGGGTGGGGAATGTGGATAATCCTGGATAATCCTGGGTGCAAAGCCAGGTCCTGCAGCAAGCTGGGCCTAAGCAGACAAGGCTGGCTCTGAAAGGCTCGGCACAAACCCCCCCCCAAAAAAGTAAAATTTAGTTTATTTTGAAGGAAAAGCTTTAAAATAAAGCGAGAAAAACCCAATTCTTGACCGTGGTGGTGGTGGTGCTGGGCTTGGCCTTGGAGGGCTTTCCCAACCTCAAGGGTTGGAAATTCCAGCCTTGAGGAGCAGATGGTTGGAGTGGGTCTCGGAGAGGGATTTTCCAACCTTTAAGCCTGGAAATTCCAACCTGGAGGAGAGGATGGAACTGGATCTCAGGGAGCTTTTCCAGCCTGGACCAGGAAATGGTCGGACTTGACCTTTGGAGGGCTTTTCCAGCCCTGAAGATTGGAAATTCCAACCTGAAGGAGATGGCTGGACTTGGTCTTAGAGGGCTTTTCCAGCCAGCAGGATTGGAAATTCCAGCCCAAAGGAGATGGTTGGACTTG
The DNA here is from genome assembly GCA_027886175.1 of Phylloscopus collybita. NCBI lineage: Eukaryota > Metazoa > Chordata > Aves > Passeriformes > Phylloscopidae > Phylloscopus > Phylloscopus collybita. The sequence goes on along the minus strand of JAJNNQ010000059.1, from coordinate 1,394,184 downwards.
GTCTCAGAGGGCTTTTCCAGCCCTGAAGATTGGAAATTCCAGCTTGAAGGACATGGCTGGACTTGGTCTCAGAGGGCTTTTCCAGCCCTGAAGATTGGAAATTCCAGCTTGAAGGAGATGGTTGGACTTGGTCTCAGAGGGCTTTTCCAGCCCTGAAGATTGGAAATTCCAGCCTGAAGGAGATGGCTGGACTTGGTCTCAGAGGGCTTTTCCAGCCCTGAAGATTGGAAATTCCAGCCCGAAGGAGATGGTTGGACTTGGTCTCAGAGGGCTTTTCCAGCCCTGAAGATTGGAAATTCCAGCCTGAAGGAGATGGCTGGACTTGGTCTCAGAGGGCTTTTCCAGCCTTGAAGATCGGAAATTCCAACCCAAAGGAGATGGCTGGACTTGGTCTCAGAGGGCTTTTCCAGCCAGAGGGATTGGAAATCCCATCTTGAAGGAGATGGCTGGACTTGGTCTCAGAGGGCTTTTCCAGCCAGAGGGATTGGAAATTTCAACCTGAAGGAGATGGTTGGACTTGGTCTCAGAGGGCTTTTCCAGCCCTGAAGATTGGAAATTCCAGCCCAAAGGAGATGGTTGGACTTGGTCTCAGAGGGCTTTTCCAGCCCTGAAGATTGGAAATTCCAGCCCAAAGGAGATGGTTGGACTTGGTCTCAGAGGGCTTTTCCAGCCCTGAAGATTGGAAATTCCAGCCCAAAGGAGATGGTTGGACTTGGTCTCAGAGGGCTTTTCCAGCCCTGAAGATTGGAAATTCCAGCCCAAAGGAGATGGTTGGACTTGGTCTCAGAGGGCTTTTCCAGCCCTGAAGATTGGAAATTCCAGCTTGAAGGAGATGGTTGGACTTGGTCTCAGAGGGCTTTTCCAGCCCTGAAGATTGGAAATTCCAGCCCAAAGGAGATGGTTGGACTTGGTCTCAGAGGGCTTTTCCAGCCCTGAAGATTGGAAATTCCAGCCTGAAGGAGATGGCTGGACTTGGTCTCAGAGGGCTTTTCCAGCCCTGAAGATTGGAAATTCCAGCTTGAAGGAGATGGTTGGACTTGGTCTCAGAGGGCTTTTCCAGCCAGTGGGATTGGAAATCCCATCTTGAAGGATCTGGAATTCTGAGAAGGGGGAAGTGACAGGGCAGGGAGAGCGGGGTGGGACAGCAGAGCGTGGCACCAGGTCCCACCCCTCACCTGGATCCTTTTAAATTGGGCCCCTCATGGTGCACAGGAAGGAGGAAAACACCAAATGACACGGGAAGCGTTGGATAAATCATCCTGGTCGCTGGATTCATCCCAAAATTCAGCCTGAATGGGCTGGATTCATCCCAAAATTCAGCCTGAATGGGCTGGATTCATCCCAAAATTCAGCCTGAATGGGGCTGCACCAGCTCCCAACAAACTCCGGGAACCCTCGGAGCCTCCCGGAATTCCTCCTCCCTGCCCGGAATCTCTGTGGCACAAAGGAACCTTTGAAATCCCAGAGCAAAGAGGGGCTCAAGCCCCACACACCCTTTTCCCAAGCTGCTGTTCTTGGCAGCCCAGGCCAAGAGTTATTCCCAATAAAAATATCCCAGCGCCCGTCCCGGCCTTCCCGGCTGGAACCCATCCCACCCGCGCTCCTCCGGAGCGAATTCCTTCACGCCTCCTCCTGTGCAGGAAGCTCTGGAGTGGAAGGTCCTCATCTCGAGGAGGTGAATCACGGCCTGGAGCGGGGAATTCTCGCTCCGCTGGCTCCAGAGGGAGCAGGGATGAGATCCCAGCGGGAGAGGGAGGAGAGGGATCCCGGCCCTGCGCTGGTAACGGGATGGGAGGGCGTGAGGGGCATCACAGCGCACCCCTGGGCGTGTCACCGGGGCACCTTCACCTCCAGAAATGTCACCTGGCCACCCTCACCTCCAGAAATGTCACCTGGCCACCCTCATCTCCAGAAATGTCACCTGAGCACCCTCAGCTCCAGAATTGTCACCTGGCCACCCTCACCTCCCGAATTGTCACCTGACCACCCTCACCACTAGTATACACCAATACACACCAGTACACATCAGTAAAAACCAGTACACACCAGTACAGACCAGTTCAGACCAGCACACACCAGTACAGACCAGTGCACTCCCAGTGGGGAGCAGAGCAGGCTCCAGGGAGAGCTCCCAGCCCCTGGCAGGGCCCAAAGGGGCTCCAGGAGAGCTGCAGAGGGGCTGGGGACAAGGCCTGCAGGGACAGGACACAGGGAATGGCTTCCCAGTGCCCAGGGCAGGGCTGGCTGGGAGCTTGGGCAGGAATTGTTCCCTGGCAGGGTGGGCAGAGGCTGGGCTGGGATTGCCAGAGCAGCTGTGGCTGCCCCTGGAGCCCTGGCAGTGCCCAAGGCCAGGCTGGACACTGGGGCTGGGAGCACCTGGCACAGGGGGAGGTGTCCCTGCCAGGGCTGGGGTGGCTCTGGGGGGGATTTCAGGACCCTCCCAACCCAAACCACTCCGAAAACACCCCCGGGGCTGCAGGAATTGACACCTTTGGGGTTTTTTGGTGGGTTTTGTTTGTTTGTTTGTTGTTTTTGTTTGTTTGTTTTTGTTTTGTGTGTTTTGTTTGTTTGTTTTTGTTGTTGTTTTGTTGTGGGGTTTTTTTTTATTTTGGGTTTTGGTTTTTTGGTTTTTTGGTTTTTTGGTGTTTTTTTTTTTTCATGCGAAACGCTGACCTGAAATGGCCCAGAAGTGCCTGAGCTGACCCCGGGTTTATCTCAGCAGCTCCTTAATCTCCCTCCCTTCCTTGGACCTCCACACCTCCCTGGCCACAGCCCTTCAAAGCAGGTGCGAATCAGAGCAGAAAAGACAAATAAAAGGGAAAAAAATAATTAAAAAAAAAAAATCCGTCTTGCCAGGCGAGGCAGGGTTCGACTTGCACGTGTGGGGCTGTTCCTGAAGCAGCCTGGCTGTTTTATCCCTCTCCCAGAACAGAGCTGTGTCTCGTTTGATTAATAAAAGACGTGGCTGTCTCTCCCTCTCCCTCTCCCTCTCCCTCTCCCTCTCCCTCTCCGCCTCTTTTTTTTTTTTTTTTTTTTTTTTTTTTTTTTTTTTTTTTAAAGTTTATTAAAACCCACAGCGAGATTTTTTTCATTGGCAACGAATTCCAGGGCTTAATTATGCGCTGTGTTAACAGGCTTGGGTATTTTTTTTTACATGTCTGAGAGAGGCCACGTGCTCCCAACACACTCTCTCCTGAGCAGATTAAATAACCAGACAAAACGGATCCTTCACTCCTTTTTATGGGATTGGTGGAATTCTGGTGGGAGGGTTTTCAGAGGGATCTTCAAATCTCTGGATTTGAAGCCTCTCTGGGCTGTCAGACCCCCCCCTGGGGTTTGGAATTTGGTGATTTTTAAGGATTTCCAGTCGGTGGGAGGTTAGGATGAAATGGGTTTTTTAGGTCCCTCTGACCCAAACCATTCCAGGATTCCCCATCCCACAACGTGACAGACAGATCCAACACTGATGAATCACAATTAATTAGACCCACAATTAATTAGGTTGGAAAAGACCTCCAAGAACATAAAATCTGTGCCCAACCTTGTCCCCAGCCCAGAGCCCTGAGTGCCACACCCAGGAATTCCCTGGACACCTCCAGGGATGGGCATCCAACCCTCCCTGGGCACTGCCAAGGCCTGAGCTCCCTTTCCATGGGGAAATTCCTGCTGCTGCCCACCCTGAGCCTGCCCTGGCCCAGCCTGGGGCCGTTCCCTCTCCTCCTGTCCCTGTGCCCTGGGAGCAGAGCCCGACCCCCCCGGCTGTCCCCTCCTGGCAGGAGCTGTGCAGAGCCACAGGGGCCCCTCTGAGCCTCCTTTGCTCCAGGCTCAGCCCCTTTCCCAGCTCCCTCAGCCTCTCCTGGGGCTCCAGACCCTTCCCAGCCCCGTTCCCTGCCCTGGACTGGCTCCAGCCCCTCCAGGTCCTGTTCCCATCCACGGTGCCCAGGATCTGAGCAGCCTCAGCAGGCCCAGCTCAGGCCTTGATCACATTTTCACATTTTTCAGCAGGAAAAGTTCTTTCCCAGCACTGAGCTCATGTTTGTTCCTACAGCAGATCTGCTGCTGCTGTTGATGAACAAGATGGAGCCTGTGCTTTGGGCCAGGGGGAAATTCCATCAAATCCCTGATTGGATTTGGGGCCTGCACTGCAATGACCTGATCAATGACCCCGGCTGTCCCCTCCTGGCAGGAGCTGTGCAGAGCCACAGGGGCCCCTCTGAGCCTCCTTTGCTCCAGGCTCAGCCCCTTCCCCAGCTCCCTCAGGAATTCTCCAGACCCTTCCCAGCTCCTTTCCCTGCCCTGGACTCACTCCAGCCCCTCCAGGTCCTGTTTCCATGAAGATTCAATTTGTCACAGATTTCAGATTCACTGTTGGCTCCACCTGCACATCCCTGGCTCCTCAGGAGCCTCCTGCTTTCAGCATTCCCCGTGCAGAGAGAGGATTTTTGTTTTCTGTACCCAGAACAAACCTGAAAATGAACCTGCCCCACCTGACTGCTGGAAAATGCTGTATATTCCCCTCCTTAATTTTGCTTCTCTGGTGTAATGATAATGATAATAATAAGAGAAGAAACAAGAAAACAACCAGGAAAAATTTAAGGCCATTTTGTTTATCTGCATCAACGCGAAATGGCAAACGAGGCTGTGGAAACTTTGGGGTTTAAAAGTTGTGGCACCTTCCAGGATTAAATCAGAACTGGTCACATGGGTTTGAATAATAATAAATAATAATAAAAAAATATATTTATATATATTAAAAAGCTCTGCCTGGCTCCTTGGCTGGGAGAAGCTGGTTTTTGTTCCTATCAACAACAGCTGAGCAGTGGAGAATAAACAAAAAAATATTCTAATTGCTTCTGTGGCTGCAGAACGGAGCAGCAGGCTGGATGATCACTGAAAACAACAACAAACTCTGGAGATAAATCTTGTTAAAAGCAAAATGGTTCAAGAGCTGAGGCCCCCCACCCTGTTACAAATTTTAACATCCCCTCCTTTTCCTGCTTTTTTTTCCTCCTTTTCCCTGGGTCCAACACCTCCAGGCAAACCCACCCCCTTTAAATTTCTCTTAACGACGTGGCTCAAATTTCCTGAGGATGCCCCACTGCTCACCGGGAATTTTAACGGCTCTGCTGCTCCTTTTCCTCAAGACTCAAATACTGAAATGCATTTAAGGCAATTTTAAAATCCCTGTGCCAGTCCTGGGCCTCCAGGAGCCTCCCAGTCTTTGATTGCCCATCTGGGGCTGGGTTGGAAATCCCTGGATTTGGAGCTTCCCTGGGCTATCAAACCCTTGAAGTTTGGAATTTGGTGATTTTTTTTTTTTTTAAGGTTTTCCAATCCTCTCTGGGCTATCAAAACCCCTGGGCTTTGGAATTTGGTGATTTTTTTTAAGGTTTTCCAAGCCTTTCTGGGGCATCAAACCCCTGGAGTTTGGAATTTGGTGTTCTTTAAGGATTTCCAATCCTCTCTGGATTATAAAACTCCTTGGGTTTGGAATTTGGTGATTTTTTTTTTTTTTTTTAAGGATTTCCAATCCTCTCTGGGCTATCAAACCCCCCAGGGTTTGGAATTTGGTGATTTTTTTAAAGGTTTTCCAAACCTCTCTGGGTTATCAAACCTTTGGACTTTGGAATTTGGTGTTCTTTAAGGTTTTCCAGCCAGTGGGAGGTTGGAACGAGATGTTTTTTTTTTAAGGTTCCTCCAACCCAGGCCACCCTGTGATTCTCGGACTCCTCAATATGTGGAGATCAGGAAACCTTTTCCTCCAAGCCTGACCATCTGTGGATGCTCCTCTGCACATTTGATTGTTGTTGTTGTTGTTGTTGTTGTTGTTGTTGTTGTTGTTGTTGTTGTTGTTGTTTTTGTTTTGTTCTAAAACTCTCAAAGGACAAGGGAGCCCTTGAGCAAACCAGGGGGGCAGATGGGTGTTGGAGAGGAGGAAGCAGGAGGACCCTGCAGAGATGATTTATCAGTGAAAGATTCTAAGAGTGTAAAACCTACAAAAGAGATGGAATTGAAAGCAAAATTTGAACTGTAGGGTGCTGGGCAGGAAGAGAGTGATTAAACCAGCTGAAAAGACTGGGCTGGGTGATTCAGTGACACCCCTGCCGAGACAAAAGGATGAATAAGGGGTTGGACCTTCTCAGGTATCAGGGAAAAGGTGGTTTTTCAGGATTTTGGTCTGTAGAGTAGCATTGTAATGTTGTAGTTCCCATAGGCTGTGTGTAGATTCTGTAGGTTTTGTATCTTGAGGTGATTGGTTGGTGCTCATTAGAATATTCACGATAGAAAGGGTTCAAATGGAATGTAACAGGGAACTCGGGCTCTTGCTCCCCTGGATCCCTGTCCCTTTGGACCTTTGGACTCTTCCCCAGTCAGGCTGCCTTCCCACCGCCAATAAACCACGACCAATAAACCACGACCAATAAACCACGTGTCCCAAAGAGCATCCTGCTCTGCAGATCATCTCTCTCATCGGACACCACCAGCCTGTTTCTAATAGACGGGGAATTGCCTCATCCACGTGCACCTGGAAACACTCTGCAAAGCATCCTGGAAAAAAATCCAGGAGAGGAACAAGAGACCCCCAAACACAAACTATTCCTGAGCTGTGGGAGTCCAGGGCATTCCTTTGGAAACCCTGGATGAACAAAAACCTGTACAGGGGGGTTTGAAACCTGTACAGGGGGGTCTGGGATTTGTACAGGGGCATTGCAGACCCTGGCACAGACCCCAGACAGGCAAGGGCCTCGACTGCAGTCCATGGGAAAAGCTGCCAACACTCTGGGAGGAATTGTAAGCCCTCAAGGGTAATAAAAGGTAATAATATTTTCACATTTGGGGTTTTAGAATAGGAATGACCTGAGAGACAAGATGGAGCATTCTGGGCAGTGCCCTGGGGTTTTCTCCTTCTTCTTCGTCTCCATTTTCTACAGTGATGATGACATTAAGTAGATTTAGAGGGACTGGGTCAGAGCAGAAGACACCTGTTTAGTGTAGAGTGTAGATATTGGTTCATAATTGTAAATAATGTTCACGCAATTATCTGTATATAAGATGACGAGCCTTGGGCAGAGGGGCAGTCGTCACCTGTTGCCCCCAGGTGCTGTCCAGACCTTGGCAGAGCTCAGAGAAAAAGAATTGTGATCAGATAAAATAAACGAGAAGAGCAACCTTGAGAACGAACAGCTAAAGACTCCTTGTCATTCCTGCGGGGGGCTGGGGGCTTTCCAGAGGACAAAGGGCAGAGACCACCCTGATCTTGGATGAGCAGAGACCCTGAGACTGAGCAGGCTGTGCAGAAAGGGCAGTGCCTGGGGCTGCTGTTGGTTTTCCCAATGGATTTCCCCACTCCAGCGTCTTTAAGGGATTTGTGGATGAAAAGGCAATAAAAACACGAAGGAGGACGTTTTGGAAAAGCAGCTTCCCTTTCCCTGCTGGGGATCTTTTTGGGAATTGCTTTTGTTCTTTTGGGATCTGGGCCTTGTGGAGCACAGCAACATTTCCTGAAGGAAGAGCCTGGATACCCCAAATGCTTTTCCTTTGGGAAATGGAAGTGGGAATATGCCAGTGACAGCTCGGGAAATCCTGGAGGGTTTGGAGCTGAAATGCTTCCCTGTGAGGGACTGAGATTCCCAGAGTAGCTTGGAAGTGTCCAAGGCCAGGCTGGGGCAGCTTGGGACAGCCCCTGCCCATGGAATGGGATGGGATGGGATGGGATGGGGTGGGGTGGGGTGGGATGGGATGGGATGGGATGGATGGGGTGGGATGGCATGGCATGGCATGGCATGGCATGGCATGGCATGGCATGGCATGGCATGGCATGGGATTTACAGCCCCTTCCAACCCAAACCATTCCAGTACTCCATGAACGAGTTTTCCCATAGAATTAAACCCAACATCCCTACCAAAGGCTGCATTCCCTTCCCCAATGGATCTCCCCAGGAAAACAGGGATCTGATCTTGGCTGGGTTAGCCTTGGAGGCCCTTCCCTGGCTCAGGGCCGGGAAGGCTGGGGCGGCGAATGCCAGCGGATATTTTGGGATTACTCCGTGGAACTGCTAAGCCGGGCTGCCACAATATCTGCCCCTGGTTTCCTGCTGCACTCAGGGGGTCCCGAAGGAAAGCAGAGCCTTTCCGTTCCTGAAGGCTGGAATCTGGGAATGCCCAGCAGGAGGTCGGGGCTGGACAGGCAGCCAGAGGGATCTCACACGGGACCTGCTCAGTTCTGAAGAACAAAACCCTTCGGAATTTTTTTTTCGGAATTAACGCTCATTTCAACTCCAACCCCCCTGGGACAGCTTTGCTTCCCAAGCAGCTCAGTGAGGCACGGAGGAGCATCTCGGGAGAAACTCTAAAAATAACCCCTCTGGTTGCCACAGCAAAGAACCCAAACATGCCCAAAAATATTTCAGTGCAAACAGAACCTGGAGTTCACTTTTTTTTTTTTTTTTTTTTTTTTTCTTTTTTTTTTCCTGCTCCCTCTCCCAGCACCACGAGCTGCCACGGTTTGGTTGCAGGAAGAGAAAATTCAAATCCAACATCTTTTTTCTCTCCACTGGGCTCCATCCCTGCCCTGCACCCGGTTTGAGCCTCATTTCCTCACAGCTGCCCGGAGTTTCAGCCCATTCAAACAGGGATTTCTTAACTCTGAATGCAAAAAAAAAAAAAAAACAACAACAAAAAAAAAAAAAAAAAAAACCCAAACCAACAAAAACCTCTTAATTTTGTCTCTGTGACCTCAGCACCCTCTGGGCCACCAAAAGCAGGGATTTTAGGAACTGCTCTCTGCTCTCCCCAACCCTGGTACATTTGCAGATTCCAACCAAGCCTCTGGATTCCCTGTGGAGAAGGAATCAAAGGAATCACTCACTGCCAGGGCAAGCTCAGTGAGCAGCTCCTGAGGGGGGGGCTGGAATTCCTCCCTTGGTGAGGGTGGGATCTCAAATTCCAGAACGATGCGGGAGTGATGAGCCCAGCTTTCCCCTCCCGAGTGTCAGGGGAGAGCTGCAGCCTCTTTGCTGTTCCAGCTCCACCTCAGGGCCACGCCAGGCTCACACACTCTGCAGCAATTCCCAATTCCTGCCTCTCCAGAGCTGCTGCTCCCTCCTGGGGACGACCCCCAGCTGCCACTTGTGCATCCCCACCAGGGCTCTGCAGTCCAGCTCCACCAGCCAAGGCCCCAAACCCCATCTTTTGTCCTCTCCAGCTCCTGCCAAGCAAAACCCATCAAAATCCAGGACTCCAGGTGAGGATTGATTCGGGTTTGGCAGCTCCTGGAGCCACGAGGTGAAGCTTTGGGAACAGCTGTAGATTCAGGGATTTGAATCACTCCCCCATTTCTTGCTTTGGGAACACACCAGCAGCTCTGGGATCAGGGACTCAATTCTGAATTTTCCCCATTTTTACCTCAGTTTCTTGCTTTGGGAATATCCTAACAGCTGTGGGATTAGGGGCTCTTCAGAGTTTTCCCCATTCTTCTCCCATTTCTCACTTGGGGGACAGCCCAGATGCTGTGGGATTAAGGACTCTCAAATGCTCCCCCATTTTCCATTTTGGCAATACATCACCAACTGTGGGATCAGGGACTCTGAGAAAGCATTCCCACATTTCTGACTCTGGGAACACACCAAGAGCTGTGGGATCAGGGACCCAGCTCTGAGCTTTCCCCATTTTTCCCCACATTTCTGACTCTGGGAACACACCAAGAGCTGTGGGATCAGGGACCCAGCTCTGAGCTTTCCCCATTTTTCCCCACATTTCTTACTCTGGGAACACACCAAGAGCTGTGGGATCAGGGACCCAGCTCTGAGTTTTCCCCATTTTTCCCCACATTTCTGACTCTGGGAACACACCAAGAGCTGTGGGATCAGGGACCCAGCTCTGAGCTTTCCCCATTTTTCCCCCATTTCTCGCTTTGCAGGGAGAGGAAGGCTGGGGGTGAACAGAGCCTCCTCCAGGCAGAGCCCAGGGAATCCCAGAACCACCAGGGCTGGACAAGAACAAGGCCAATCACCAACCCAACGCCCTAAACCGTGTCCCCAAGTGCCACAGCCAAGGAGGAGCTCAGGGGGGGTGGAAAGGTGAAGGTCAGAGCAGAGGTCAAGGTCAGAGGTTGAGGTCACAGGTGAAGGTCACAGGTGAAGGTCAGAGCAGAGGTTGAGGTCACAGGTGAAGGTCACAGGTGAAGGTCAGAGCAGAGGTGAAGGTCAGAGGTGAAGTTCAGAGGTGAAGGTCAGAGGTGAAGGTCACAGGTGAAAGTCACAGGTGAAGGTCAGAGGTGAAGGTTAGACAGAGGTCAAGGTCACAAGGGAAGCTCAGAGCAGAAGTGAAGGTCACAGATGAAGGTTAGAGCAGAGTTCAAGGTCAGAGCAGAGGTCAAGATCACAGGTGAAGGTCACATGGGAAGGTCAGAGGTGGAGGTCACAGGTAAAGGTCACAGGTGAAGGTCAGAGCAGAGGTTGAGGTCACAGTTGAAGGTCACAGGTGAAGGTCAGAGCAGAGGTCAAGGCCAGGAGTGAAGCTCAGAGCTGCAGCACCCAGATCCTGGAGCAGCACCCACCTCCCTGCTGGAAGAGTCTCCTCCCCACCTGTGCATTTTCATTGCTCTCTTATCCAGTGAGAAATCCCAATGACCCCAAATCCCAATCACCCCAAATCCCAGTGCCCCCAAATCCCAGTGCCCCACAGGCTCTGAGTGGCAGAAACTGCTCTAAAACACGTCTCTTGGGCAAAACCCTGTCCAAAAAGTGAGAACCCCCCTGGGTTAAACCCCCAACAACAGCCAAAGGCTCCAAGGGATTTGAATCACTCCCCCCTTACTTGCTTTGGGAACACACCAGCAGCTCTGGAATTAGGGACTCAGTTCTGAATTTCCCCTCGTTGTTCCCCTATTTGTTGCTTTGGGAATATCCTAGCAGCTCTGGGGATCAGGGACTCAATTCTGAATTTCCCCCAGCCACGGCGAGACATTTCCAGCGCTCTCACACGTGGAGCTAAGTCCAGTCCAGGGAAAAAAAAAAACCAGGCTGAGAAATCCCCCAGGCAGGTTTTCCTGCGCCACCTGCCCGTACTGCAGACACGGCCAGGGCCCTAAATACAAACACACAGCCCTTTTCCTGGCTGCTCAGGAGGGAACAGCCCTGGCTTGTTCTCCCAGGCAGGCAGAGCTGCAGCTGCCGGCGGGTCGGACACGTCCAGGGTGGGACCTCGCTGCCTCCTCCTCCTCCTCCTCCTCCCTGTTCCTTTCCCCAGTGTTTGCAGGTTTATGAATAAGGCATTGATGGTGCCCAAACCTCAGAGATCCACCTTGGAGGGAGAGCTAAAATTAGCCTGGAGTTTATTCCCCGAGCTGTCAGGAGGGGAGAGACGGCTCGTGTGGGATGCTGGAGATCCGGCAGGCAAAACAGGGGAAAAAATTCACCCCCCCCCCCAAAAAAAAAACCAAAAAACCCAGCCAGGGCTTGTGCTGCAGCCCTTGTGAGGGCTGGTGGGTTTGCACACACCCCACCTCCCCACTCATCCTAAAAATTTGGATATTCCTGCCAAGTCCAGCAGGGTTAAGCTGTGCCAGCACATCCAGGCAGAGAGGAAGAACTCTGGGGGCAGAGGGAGAGCTGAGGTGCAACCTGTGACTTCAGTTTCCATCCCAGCAGACCCCAAAACATTTTGAAGGCAATGGACACAGAGCTGATGTCCCTTATCAGGGAGAAATAGGCGGGGCTGGAGAGAGCACAACATCTTACCAGCAAAGAACAGGGGGGAAAGGAAAGGAAAGGAAAGGAAAGGAAAGGAAAGGAAAGGAAAGGAAAGGAAAGGAAAGGAAAGGAAAGGAAAGGAAAGGAAAGGAAAGGAAAGGAAAGGAAAGGAAAGGAAAGGAAAGGAAAGGAAAGGAAAGGAAAGGAAAAGGGAACTTCATTTTCCCTTCAAATGGGATCATGGAATTCATGGCCAGAGGTGTCCAGCTTACAGGAGAGAGGGAGGGGACAGGAAAACCCCAGAGCAAATGGATCAGGGAAGCAGAACCTCCTCGGCTGGAGGGAAACCAGGTGTGTGTGGGTGTGTCCAGCTGGAGCAGAGCACGCTGAGGGACAGCAGAGCTCAGGGATCTGCAGCTCCTCCCCAGGGGCAGCTCCCATCCCTGCTCTGGGACAGGGGCAGCACCCAGGGCAGGGCTGGAGCTGGGCCAGGGCAGGCTGAGGCTGCAGAGCAGGGCAAGGTTCTTCCCCCAGAGGGTGCTGGGCACTGCCCAGGCTCCCCAGGGAATGGGCACGGCCCCGAGGCTGCCAGAGCTCCAGGAGCCTTTGGACAGCGCTCCAGGGATGCCCAGGCTGGGGTTGCTGGGGGGTCTGGGCAGGGACAGGAGCTGGGCTGGATGATCCTGGTGGGTCCCTTCCAGCCCAGGGTGTTCTGTGGCTCTGTGATTCCATATTGGGAGTTCATTCACAGCCTGTGGGATTCACCCACATGGACAGGAACCCCCTGGCACCCCAGCCCAGCTGCATGGCCTGGAGTGACCAGGGGCTGCAGGTCTGCAGTGCAGCCACAGCCAACGATCCTGACCCTCTGACAGCTTTAGAGAGGCTGTCTCAGCCCAGGGCAGTGGGACAGACCCACTCATGTCTCAGGATCCTTCCCTGGAGATCCAGGACAGCGCTCCAGGGATGCCCAGGCTGGGATTGCTGGGGGATCTATCAGGACCAGGAGCTGGGCTGGATGATCCCTTCCTGTTGTTTTCCTCTGGGGAATGGTTTTTCCCCCAAAACCCCACTCAGAGACTGTAACCCTTAGTGCAACCCCACCTTCCCCTTATCTCTGACCCATGGCTCTGTGCCAGCTATCCCACCCCGAAACACAGACTGGATAAAAACCCCTGCTCCTCCTTGTTCTCCCTCTTTTGCCTCTGAGACCCCTCCGAAAATAAAGCCTTGGAACACCCCCCTGAGGTAAGGAGCCTCTTTTAAATCTTTCTCCCTATCCTTGAAGCCTACACCCCCAAAGCTCCCCAAAATCTGAGCTGGTACAACAGCCAGGGGGGCGGAAAGGGGGGGTAATACTTCACCTTCCCACTCTGGATCTTGTGTGATCCTGCTCTGGGATTCCCCAATCCACCACCCGGAGTCATCTGTGGATAACCCGGGCACCCACAGCCCCTCCTCCCCCTCCCCAACCTTTGCTTACATTTCACCTCCTCTCTCTCTCTCTCCTCCGCTTCCCCAGTTTAATCAAACCGAATCCCAGCACGTCTCGAATTCATTAATTAGCTCCAATTAGCGGTGCCAATGCCCCGGAGCAGCAGCACAGCCCCGGCACGGCTGCCCCAGCTCACACCAAAGGCTGCACCCCAAACCCTCCGAGCCTTCCCCTCCCTGATTTCCCCACCAGAAGGATGAGTAACTCCCCATCCTGAGCAACTCCGAGCTGGGAGTGCAAAATTCAGAGCTGGGAGTGCAAATTTAACCCCCTCCCGAGTAATTCAGAGCTGGGAGTGCAAAATTCAGAGCTGGGAGTGCAAATTTAACCCCATCCTGAGTAATTCAGAGCTGGGAGTGCAAAATTCAGAGCTGGGAGTGCAAATTTAACCCCATCCCGAGTAATTCAGAGCTGGGAGTGCAAATTCAGAGCTGGGAGTGCAAACTCAGCTCCATCCTGAGCAACTCCGAGCTGGGAGTGCAAAATTCAGAGCTGGGAGTGCAAATTTAACCGAATCCCGAGTAATTCAGAGCTGGGAGTGCAAATTCAGAGCTCGGAGTGCAAATTCAACCCCATCCCGAGTAATTCAGAGCTGGGAGTGCAAATTTAACCCCATCCTGAGTAATCAGAATTGGGAGTGCAAAATTCAGAGCTGGGAGTGCAAATTTAACCCCATCCTGAGTAATCAGAATTGGGAGTGCAAATTTAACCCCATCCCGAGTAATTCAGAGCTGGGAATGCAAATTCAGCCCCAGCCTGAGCAATTCAGAGCTGGGAGTGCAAATTCAGCCCCATCCTGAGCAATTCAGAGCTGGGAGTGCAAATTCAACTCCATCCCGAGCAATTCAGAGCTGGAAAATGAAGCTGGGACTTCAGCTGGGGACCCCAGTATGATTTTTTTTTTAATTATTTTTATTTTGTTTTTAATTAATTCTTCCTCTGCCAAGCCTCTGCATCCAGCTCTGACTGTTAATCCCTGCTCCAGCCGCTCGGGGATGGAGCGCGGTGCTCTTCCCTTGGGGGAGGCTCTGCTGTGTACGAAAGCGCTGAAATTTGGGGAATTTTTTTTTTTTTTTGGGGGGGGGGGATTTTTTGCCCGGGGTAGGTAATTAATTAATTAACTAATTTAACTAATTAATTCTGATCTCAGCAGAGCCTCCTCAGCGTTTGTCTGTCTGCTGCCGGCCCGGGTGGGGTGCAGTTGTTTACAAACACTTGGCTGAAGTCAATTTAAACCCCATCCAAACCCTGATTGTGTAGTTGTTTGTTTGGTTTGGTTTTTGTTTTTTTTTTTTTGGAGGGGGGGGGTGTGGGGTTTTTTTTGTGGGTTTTTTTTGGGGGGTTTTTTTGTGGGTTTTTTGTTTGGTTTTTTTTTGTGTGTTTTTTGTTTGGTTTTTTTTTTTGTTTGTTTGGTTTTGTTATTTTGTTTTGGTTTGGTTTTTTTGTTTGTTTTGTTTTGGGGTTTTTGGGGTTTTTTTGTTTTGGTTTGGTTTTTTTTTTTTTGTGGGTTTTTTTTGGTTGTGGTTTTTTTTTTTTGTTGTGGTGTTTTTTTGGTTGGGTTTTTTTGGGTTTTTTTTGTTTGTTTGTTTGGGGTTTTTTTGTTTTGTTTTGGGTTTTGGGTTTTGTTTTTTTTTTTTTTTTTCTGGTTTGGTTTGGTTTTCTGTTTTTTTTGTTTTTTTTTTTTAACTCGGCTCCTGGCCTCGCACCAAGACTGGGAACGACAGATTGCCAAAAAAAAAAAACCAAAAAAACCCCAAAAAACCCCACCAAAAAACGATGAGGGAGGGGCTGCGGGGTGGCCAGACGACACAGCAGATGAATGAATTTATTGGATGAATTTATTGGATTTATTGTCCCGCTGCCGCCGGGATGCGAGGGCAGGAGCCAGGCCCGGCTGGGAAGGGAAAGGTCGGGGGATAAATCAGCTTTAACCGCGGAGGGAGGCGGCTCCGAGCTGCCGCTGCTGTCCCCTCCCCGATCAGCAGCACCTCCCCAGCCTGAGCCCTCCCCAGGCTTCCATCCTGTGCCACCGCCTTTTACCTGGGAAGGTGCCCCACAGCCTGGAAAAACACCCCACAGCCTGGAAAAACACCCCATAGCCTGAAAAAACACCCCATAGCTTGGGAAAGTACCCCATAGCCTGGAAAAACACCCCATAGCCTGGAAAAACACCCCATAGCCTGGAAAAACACCCCATAGCTTGGGAAAGTACCCCACAGCCTGGAAAAACACCCCACAGCCTGGAAAAACACCCCATAGCCTGGGGAAATACCCCACAGCTTGGGGAAATACCCCACAGCCTGGAGAAATGCCCCATAGCTTGAGAAGATGCCCCACAGCCTGGGGAAATGCCCTACAGACTGGAAAGACACTCCATAGCTTGGGAACGTACCCCACAGCCTGGAAAGATGCCCCATAGCTTGGGGAAATACCCCACAGCCTGGGAAGGTGCCCCAGAGCCTGAAAAGACACCCCACAGTTTGGGAAAGTACCCCATAGCCTGGAAAGATACCCCATAGCTTGGGGAAATGTCCCACAACCTGGGGAAATGCCCCAGAGCCTGGGAAGGTACCCCAGAGCCTGAGAAAACACCCCACAGCCTGAAAAGACACTCCACAGGCCTGAGGAAATGCCCCACAGCTGGAAAAGACACCCCACAGCTTGGGAATGTACCCCACAGCCTGAAAAGATGCCCCATAGCTTGAGAAGATGCCCCACAGCTTGGGGAAATGTCCTACAGCCTGAGAAGGCACTCCACAGCCTGAAAAAACACTCCACAGCCTGAGGAAATGCCCCACAGCTGGAAAAGATACCCCACAGCTTGGGAATGTACCCCACAGCCTAGAGAAATGCCCCATAGCTTGAGAAGATGCCCCATAGCCTGGGGAAATGCCCCAGAGCCTGAAAAGACACTCCATAGCTTGGGGAAGTACCCCAGAGCCTGGGAAGGTACCCCAGAGCCTGAGAAAACACCCCACAGCCTGAAAAGACACCCCACAGCTTGGGAAAGTACCCCACAGCTTGAAAAGATGCCCCATAGCTTGGGGAAATACCCCACAGCTGAGGAAACCTCTTGGGAAGGTACCCCAGAGCCTGGAGAAATGCCCCACAGCCTGGGGAAATGCCCCAGAGCCTGGAAAGACACTCCATAGCTTGGGGAAAGTACCCCAGAGCCAGAGGAGATGCCCCAGAGCCTGGGAAGGTACCCCAGAGCCTGAGAAAACACCCCACAGCTTGGGAAAATGCCCCAGAGCCTGGGGAGATGCCCCAGAGCCAGGGAAAATTCCCCACAGCCTGGAGAAATGCCCCATAGCTTGAGAAGATGCCCCAGAGCCTGGGGAGGTGCCCCAGAGCCTGGGTGCAGCCAGGGGACCGGCACCCCTGTGGATCAAGCTCCAGAGGAGGGAGCAAACCATCCCATTTTCCACTCTGTCTCACGCCAGCCAAGCGATTCCCAGTCCTTAAAATCCACCCAACACTGGCAACCAAACCCGGAATCGAGTCCCTAAAATGCCCTGGGGCAGATCATGTCCGTGCCCAGCAGCACCGGGCTCTCCAAGAGCTCCAGCAGCAGCACTCCATTCCCACAAATTTCCCCCAAAGCATCCCCTCTAGGAAGGCAAAACTTCCCCAGTAAACTGAGGCTTGGTGAAGTTTGCCAGGGGAAAAGGCAGATGTTGGAGAGGAGGAAGCAGGAGGACCCTGCAGAGATGATTTATCAGTGAAAGATTCTAAGAGTGTAAAACCTACAAAAGAGATGGAATTGAAAGCAAAATTTGAACTGTAGGGTGCTGGGCAGGAAGAGGGTGATTAAACCAGCTGAAAAGACTGGGCTGGGTGTTTCAGTGACACCCCTGCCAAGACAAAAGGATGAATAAGGGGCTGGACCTTCTCAGGTAGCAGGGAAAAGGTGGTTTTTCAGGATTTTGGTCTGTAGAGTAGCATTGTAATGTTGTAGTTCCCATAGGCTGTGTGTAGATTCTGTAGGTTTTGTATCTTGAGGTGATTGGTTGATGCTCATTAGAATATTCACGATAGGAAGGGTTCAAATGGAATGTAACAGGGAACTCGGGCTCTTGCTCCCCTGGATCCCTGTCCCTTTAGACCTTTGGACTCTTCCCCAGTCAGGCTGCCTCCCCACCACCAATAAACCACGACCAATAAACCACGACCAATAAACCACGTGTCCCAAAGAGCATCCTGCTCTGCAGATCATCTCTCTCATCGGACACCACCAGCCTGTTTCTAACAGCAGAGCTGCAGGGGAGCTGGGATTTGGGAGCTGCTGCTCGTGCTCCAGGTGAGGCACCCGGCAGCAGCTTCTCCTTCTCAATGTTTTACATTTTCAGCTGCTGGGTGAAGCATCAAGGTGGGGAGGAAATCAGGGCAGCAGGAGCTGCCAGCTCCACCCTCACCCTGCAAACCAGGGAATCACTGAACACCTGCACGGGCCAGAGAATCCCTGAACACTTGCATGGGCCAGAAAATCACTGAACATCTGCATGGGCCAGAGAATCCCTGAACACCTGCATGGGCCAGAGAATCACTGAACATCTGCATGGGCCAGAAAATCACTGAACATCTGCATCGGCCAGAAAATCACTGAACATCTGCACGGGCCAGAAAATCACTGAACACCTGCATGGGCCAGAGAATCACTGAACACCTGCATGGGCCAGAAAATCACTGAACATCTGCATGGGCCAGAAAATCACTGAACATCTGCATGGGCCAGAGAATCACTGAACACCTGCATGGGCCAGAGAATCACTGAACATCTGCACAGCCCAGAGAATCACTGAACACCTGCATGGGCCAGAAAATCACTGAACACCTGCATGGGCCAGAGAATCACTGAACACCTGCACGGGCCAGAAAATCACTGAACATCTGCATGGGCCAGAGAATCCCTGAACACCTGCATGGGCCAGAGAATCCCTGAACACCTGCAGAGGCTCACCTGCAAACCCAACTGGAGCCCTCTGGCAGCAGAAACAAAGCAAAAATCCCAAGTCTGGACCAGTCCTTGCCCCTCAGAACATCTTTTACTGCTCACTCAGCAGTGCCTGCTGTAGGAATTGCAACCTCAGAGGGGCACAAAACCTGCAGGAACCCCCCCAGAGAAAGCAGTGAATCCATCAGGGAACCAGCCCCTGAGGGCTCAGTGATCCCACACCCCCAAAAATCCCTGGAGCAGGCACTGGGCCCGGGGCTGAGCTCTTACCTGTGGGAAAGCTGCTACAGGTGCATCCTCTGGGAGGTGGGGGAGGCTCAGGTGCTCATAGGAAAAGGGTGCCTGGGGTGGGAAGAGAAGAGACATGGGTGAGCTGAGGTGGCTTGGGAAGGGTGGCACTGCACCCCAGGGACACTCCCAGCCTCTCCCAATCTGGGGCTTTGATCCCTGCTCCCCAATCAGGGATTTTATTCCCTGCTCCCCAATCAGGGATTTTATTCCTTGCTCCCAAATCAGAGATTTTAATCCTTACTCCCAAATCAGGGATTTTATTCCCTGCTCCCCACTCAGGGATCTTATTGCTTGCTCCCCAGTCAGAGATTTTATTCCCTGCTCCCAAATCAGAGATTTTATTCCCTGCTCCCTACTCAGGGATTTTATTCCTTGCTCCCAATTCAGCGATTTTATTCCCTGCTCCAGAGCCCAGGACCCATCAAAGCACCAGCCCAGCACTGAGACTTTTTGACTTTTTGACACTGAGACGACTTCTCCCATCATCACTCCACACATTTTGCCCTTCATTCTTGATTTAAGGCTCTGGGGGGTTTTGGGGTTGTTTTTGTGGTTTGTTTGGGGTTCTTTTGTTTTGTTTTTGTGGTGGTTTTGGGGTTTTTTGTTGTTGGTTTTTTTTTTTTTTTGGTTGTTTGGGGGATTTTTGGGGTTTTTTGTTTGTTTGTTGGTTTTGGTTTTGGTTTTGGTTTTGGTTTTGGTTTTGGTTTTGGTTTTGGTTTTGGTTTTGGTTTTGGTTTTGGTTTGGTTTTTTTTGGTGGGGGGGACAAACGGAGCCCAGGACCCATCAAAGCACCAGCACAGCACTGAGACTTCTTGACTCTCTTCTCCCATCATCACTCCACACATTTTGCCCTTCATTCCTGACTTGAGGCTCTTTATTTTGGAGGTGGGGACAGCCCCAGGACAGCCCTCTCCCCTCCCGGACTGCAGCCCCACACGGAGGAGCTTTGGATGCTGCAACCAGAGCCCGGGCTCCATCCAAACTCGGTTGTTATGGCAACCCCCGCCGCACGTGTGTCTGTGTGTGCCTGGCCAGCAGCCTCCAAACCGGGTTGTCACGGGCAACCCCGGCCCCAGCCACATCCCCGGCCCGCCTGGTGGCACCTGAGATGTCCTGAGATGTCCCCCGAGCTCGGCTCAGGGTGTGGGGGAGATGATTTTTCTCTCTCCTGCTTGCTCCTGAGCCCAGCTCCTGGCTGCATCCCAAACAGATGGCGGCAAGGAAAGGCCAGAACTGATCCAAGCCCCCTCTGAACCCCCAGCTCTGCTGGCTGGCACGGCCCTGCCCGCTCCCCCAGCGGCAGCAGATGGCCCAGGCAGCAGGTCAGAGCTGGGCATGGAGGTGGCCTGACGCTGTTCGAGATCACACGCCTCACCCCCAGTTAAGGGGCTGAATTTGCACTGCTTTTCACCGAGGGAAAAAAATAAACTTCCTGTCCCTGGCAGTGTCCACTGTTGTATCCCTCTGGGGAGGGTTTACCCCAAAAGGAGCCCCAAAGCTGTAACTGTGTGATGTGTCCCTACCTTCCCCTGCTATCTCTGACCAATTTCTCTGACCAATTGGCTCAGTGCCAGTTATCTATCCTGGGACTGAGGGTCTACATAAACCCCTGTTCTTCCTTGTTCGTCCTCTTTACCTCGTGCTCTTTTACCTCCTTGGCTCTCTCTTGCCCCTGGAATCCCTTCAAGAATAAAGCCCTGGAACAATCCTAGGTAAGGAGCCTCTTTGGGTCTCTTCCCCTTTCCTGATATAATCCTAGAGCCCAAAGCCCTCCAGAATCGGAGCTAGCAGTTGGGGCATAAGCAGAGAGCGGAGGGACAGGGATAAAATATCAGTCCACGGCCAGGTTGGAGTGGGGCTGGCACCGGACGGGGTTTAAGGTCCCTCCCAACCCAAACCATTTTGGGATCCTCTGCAAGGAGGAGGAAATGCTCCATAATGACTCCAATCTTTATTACCTGGGAATTTCTTCCCTTTATCCTGTTTTACAAAGAACCCACCCAAGGGGTGGAAGAAAGACAAACTCCTTCCATCACATTGGTCAAGTGATGGGAGTTCATCTCCCTGCCAAAGGAATAAAATCAGGCCAGGTTTGGGATCCTCTGAAAGGAGGAGGAAATGCCACGGGCCCTTGAGAAGGGACGCCAGGAGCACCTTTCACACCTTTCAGGTGCTCCTGGAGCAAGCCCTGGGAGTGCCACCACCTCCAGGATTGAGCAGCATCCCCCCACTGACCTGGAGAGGGAGGCAAACAAACCCCAGGGCTGGGACAAATAAGAGGGAGGGAAGGAGGGAGGGGAAGTTGCAGAAGATCCTGGCCCAGCTGGGGCTCCAGGGCTGGGGTTAAAGCTGGCAAAGGTCCCCAGGCTGTGGCAGGAGCCAGGGGTGCCTGTGCCAGCTCCTGCTGCTGGCCCAGCTCCCCTGGGGACTCCTGGAGTGCCCCAGGGCTGTGCTGGCTGGGAATGAGCTGGTGGAGATAATCAGCAAATTGAGTTCTGGAGACCCAGGAGCTGTCCCTGGAGCCCTGGAATCACGGAATCCTTGAGGCTGGGATGAATGCCTGAGACCTGTGAGTCCAACCAGCACCACCAGCGTGGTCACCACTGAGCCAAGACCTGAAATGCCTCACCCGTGGGTGTTTTTAACACCTCAGGGATGGTGATTCCACCATCCAAGGCAAGATCACCCTTTCCATGGGGAAATTTTTTCCTGAAATCCACCCTGAGCCTGCCCTGGCCCAGCCTGGGGCCGTTCCCTCTCCTCCTGTCCCTGTGCCCTGGGAGCAGAGCCCGACCCCCCCGGCTGTCCCCTCCTGGCAGGAGCTGTGCAGAGCCACAGGGGCCCCCCTGAGCCTCCTTTGCTCCAGGCTCAGCCCCTTCCCCAGCTCCCTCAGCCCCTCCTGGGCCTCCAGACCCTTCCCCAGCTCCCTCAGGAATTCTCCAGCCCCTTCCCAGCTCCATTCCCTGCCCTGGACACTCTCCAGCCCCTCGGGGTCTCTCCTGTCACCAGGACACAGCTCCCTGCCACACCTGGTGCTGTCCCAGCAGCAGGGCAGGAGCATCCCCAAGGATAAATGGGATTGTTCCTGGTGCTGCAGCCAGCCCAGCTCTGCCTCTTTGCTTTCCCTAAAAAAACCACGGGGAGCTTTCATTCCAGGAGCTTTATTTGCAAAGCTGAGAGGTGCCAGGATCGTGGCCAGCCCCTCAGCCTTGGTGTTCCCCATCACGTTCAACAATTGGGATTTACATCCATGAAAAGGTTTTTTTCCTTTTCCCCCGGGGTGCTGCTGGGTGGGAGTTTTATGGCTGGAATTTATCCCAGCGAGTCAGGAGCTGGGCTTAGACTCAGTTTTAACTCCTCTGGAGTGCCAGGAGTGAGGGGAAGGCCGGAGCAAAGAGAAGCTCTGAATAAACCTGTCAGGGGGATGCTGAGGAGCCCAATCCATCACCCCAATCAGCACCCAGCACACCCAGAGCTTTCCATCTGCCCTTCCCTCCACCCTCGGTGTTTGCCAAGGCCCGGGATCTGTGAAGCTGGATAAGCAGATTTCACAGATATTCCTTTTTTTTTTTTTTTTTTTTCCTTTTCCCTTGATAAATAATGCTAATGGCCCTTCTCAGTGCAAGCCCGGGCTCCTTTTCACGGGAAACAAGGAAAAGAGGAGGAGAAAAGAAGAGGCAGCCTGCCAGGGATCCGAGTGCTTCAGGAGCTGACAAAAGACAAGAGAATTTTGGGCTGGGTTTCTTTTTTTTTTTTTTTTTTTTTCTTTCTCTCTCTCTCTTTTTTTTTTTTTTTTTTTTTTTTTTCTTTTTTGGTTAATAATCATCTTTAAATACGAGGCAGCTTTGCGGTGCTGAATTCACAAGTTCTTATAGGAACTGGCAGCGCAGATGATGCCCCAGAGGAGCAACTGAGCTGGTGTCTGTGGGAGCTGGAGGGGTAAAAACGCCACACAAATGTCTGTAAGGGGCAGAATGTCACCTGGATTGGGCAATAAACACCCCCTGGCAGTGCCCAGGGCACCACATCTCACCCAAAATATGTGGCCCTGGCTGAGAGTTTCACTCCCTGAGACCCAAATCCCCTCCCCTGGTGCCCCTGCCCACGTGCCCTGATGTCCCAGAGGAGCACTGAGCTGGTTTCTGTGGGACCTGGAGGGATAAAAACGCCACACAAATGTCTGTAAGGGGCAGGATGTCACCTGGGCTGGGCAGAATGTCACCTGGATTGGGTGATAAACACCCCCTGGCAGTGCCCAGGGCACCACATCACACCCCAAAACATGTGGCTGTGGTTCCCCACTGAGAGTTTGACTCTCTGAGACCCAAATCCCCTGCCCTGATGCCCCAGAGGAGCACAGAGGAGCGGTGTCTGTGGGACCTGGAGGGGTAAAAACACCACACAAATGTCTGTAAGGGGCAGGATGTCACCTGGGCTGGGCAATAAACCTCTCCTGGCAGTGCCCGGGGCACCACATCACACCCAAAATGTGTGGCTGTGGTGCCCCAGGGCAGCCCTGGCTGAGAGTTTCACTCCCTGAGACCCAAATCCCCTGCACTGGTGCCCCAAAGGAGCACTGAGCTGGTGTCTGTGGGAGCTGGAGGGATAAAAACGCCACACAAATGTCTGTAAGGGGCAGGATGTCAACTGGGCTGGGCAGAATGTCACCTGGATTGGGTGATAAACCCCCCCTGGCAGTGCCCAGGGCACCACATCACACCCCAAATGTGTGGCCCTGGCTGAGAGTTTCACTCCCTGAGACCCAAATCCCCTGCCCTGATGCCCCAGAGGAGCACTGAGCTGGTGTCTGTGGGACCTGGAGGGATAAAAACACCACACCAATGTCTGTAAGGGGCAGGATGTCACCTGGATTGGGTGATAAACCCCCCTGGCAGTGCCCAGGGTGTGCCAGATCTCACCCTCTGTGCTCTCAGATCCTGCAGCATTTACACACAGCCTATAGGAATCATCACATGACCACGCTGTGTTCTATTTCAAACCCTAAAAACGACTCTTTGGACCCCTCCTGCCCAGCTGGTGGGGTCTGCTCTGAGCCTTGGGCTCTTGGTGAGGAGAATGGTTTCATCCAAAGGGGATTGATTACCTTCAGCAGCCACACTGTTGTCCTCCAGTACCTGAGGCTTTAGACATCGAAACTTGCTTTCAATTCCATTTCACAGAATCACAGAATCACAGAATTTCCAGGTTGGAAGAGACCTTCAAGATCATCCAGTCCAACCCAGCTCTAACACCTCAACCAGGCCAGGGCACCCAGTGCCACATCCAGGTTTTGTTAAACACCTCCAGGGATGGTGACTCCACCACCTCCCCGGGCAGGCCATTCCAGAACTTTATCACTCTTTCTGTGAAAAACTTCTTCCTAATAAAAACTTTTTCCTAATAAAAAAAAAAAACAACCTTCCTCCTAACAATATTTCCTAATAATATTTTCTAGTAATATTTCCTAGTATTATTTCCTAATAATATTTCCTGATAATATTTCCTAATAATATTTCCTAATAATATTTCCTAATAATAATATTTCCTAATATTTCACTTACAGGTTTCATATTCTCAAAACCTAAGCAGTCATATTAAAAGCTGTCCCTTTTTCCTCTTCCCCCCACAGAAGGAGCTCAGCTGCTGGGCTGGGAGCGCTGGGGATGCTGGTTTGGGGATCACATCTCACCCTCCCTGTGTGCCGCCCGCAGCTGCTCTCACACCGGGAAGGGAATCCAGGAAAAAATTCCAGCCTGCAGCCCTTTGCTGAGCTGCTGAGGGCAATCCTCACCCCTGAGCCAGGCAGGGACAGCCACCACTCCAGGCCACTCGGATTTTGTCCCCCCCTGCATCACCCACAGCCCCCTCACCGCTTTAAATTCGGGTTATAAAGCAGCTGAGGGGCTTTGCCTTCAGTCCCACCGCAGTGTCTGTGCCTTCCCTCCTCCATCCCCCGTGCTATTTTTCCAGCTGTTTTCTCTTCCCAGCTGGTTTCTTTTCCCAGCTGTTCCATTTTTTTTCCAGCTGTCCTTTCGGCCGGTGCCAGGAGAGGGCTCTGGGTCTCCTTTCCCCTCTGTAACCTCCGGCGCTCCAAAAATCACAGGTCTGTCCAAGGAGCAGGAAAGGAAACATTTCCTGCCCCAAAATCCTTGCAGAAGGCCCTTGACTGGGACAGAAGATGGAAAACTCATCTGGGATTTTTATTTATTTTTTTTCCCTGCACTGAAAGACTTTTCCTGGAGCCTGGGAGAAGCAGGGGACCCAGGGTTTGACCACGGGACCTGCAGTTTTGCATTCACCTCCTGATTTCCTGGGCTCTCCTGCCAAGGGTCTGGGTGCTCCTCCAGGGGCAATAAAAGCTGGGCCTGGCCTGCTCTGCAGAACCACTTCAGGGCCCCAGGAGCTCTGCTCTCAATCCCAGGGTCATTCCCAGATGCCACCCTGCAGCAGGGGGACACCTGGAGCAGCCCTGGGAGGAGCTGGACACCCGGGGATGTGTTGTTGTATTCCTCTGGGGAAATGGTTTTTCCCCAGAAACCCCCCAAAGACTGTAACCTTTAGTTTAATGTTGTATTCCGTGGGGAAGTGTTTTTCCTCTTAAAACCCCCCAGAGATTGTAACCCTTGGTCCAACCCTACCTGTCCCTTATCTCTGACCTATGGCTCTGTGCCAGCTGTCCCATCCCAGACAGAGACCAGATACAAACCCCTGCTCCTCCCTGTTCTTCCTCTTTGCCCCTGGGATCCCCTTCAGGAATAAAGCCTTGGAACCCCCTGAGGTCAGGAGCCTCTTTTGGATTTCTTTTCCCTCTCCTGAAGCCTATCCTCCCAAAGCCCCCCGAAATCTGAGCCAGCATCGTGGCCAGGGGGGGCAGAAAAGGGGGGTTAAAACTTCAGGTGAGAACCTGTTGTATTCCTTTGGGGAAATGGTTTTTCCCCAGAAACCCCCCAAAGACTGTAACCCTCAGTTTAACCCCACCTTTCCCTTATCTCTGACCCATGGCTCTGTGCCAGCTCTCTGTGCTGGGACAGAGAGTTTGGATAAACCCCTGCTCTTCCCTGTTCATCCTCTTTGCCCCTGGGATCCCCTTCAAGAATAAAGCCTTGGAACCCCCTGAGGTAGGAGCCTCTTTTGGATTTCTTTTCCCTCTCCTGAAGCCTATCCCCCCAAAGCTCCCCAAAATCTGAGCCAGCATTGCAGACAAGGGGGGCAGAAAAGGGGGGTTAAAACTTCAGGTGAGAACCTGTTGTATTCCTTTGGGGAAATGGTTTTTCCCCAGAAACCTCCCAAAGACTGTAACCTTTAGTTTAACCCCACCTTTCCCTTATCTCTGACCCATGGCTCTGCACCAGCTCTCTGTCCTGGGACAGAATCTAGATAAAAACCCCTGCTCCTCCTTGTTTGTCCTCTTTGCCCTGGGACCCCTTCGAGGGGCAACGAGGCTGGTGAGGGGCTTGGAACAAAAACCCTGTGAGGAACAACTGAGGGAGCTGGGGTTGTTCAGCCTGGAGAAAAGGAGATTTAGAGGTGATTTTATCACTCTACAACTCCCTGAAGGGTGGTTGCAGTCAGCTGGGGGTTGGTCTTTCTCCAGGCAGCACTGACAGAAGGAGAGGACACAGCCTCAAGCTGCACCAAGGGAAATAGAGGTTGGATATCAGGGAAAAGTTTTTCACAGAAAAAATGATAAAGTATTGGAATGGCCTGCCCGGAGAGGTGGTGGAGTCACCATCCCTGGAGGTGTTTAACAAAGCCTGGATGTGGCACTGGGTGCCATGGTCTGGTTGAGGTGTTAGAGCTGGGTTGGACTGGATGATCTTCCAACCTGGAAATTCTGTGATTCTGTGAGAATAAAACCTTGGAATGTACCCCTGAGGTAAGAGCCTCTTTTGAATCTTTTACCCTATTTCCCCCCAAAAAGCTCCCCAGAAACTGAGCCAGCCCAGCAGCCCAGGGGGGCAACGCTTCAGGAACCACTGAGGCAGCAGCGCTTCTGTCATTCCCTGCAGCAAACCCACAGCTCCAGGGGCTTGGGGTTTTTTATTTTAGTTTGGTTTTTTTGGTTGGGTTTGGGGTTTTTTTGTGTCTTTTTTTGTTTTGTTTTGTTTTGTTTTGTTTTGTTGTTGGGGTTTTTTGTTTTGGTTTGGTTTGGGTTTTTTGTTGTTGTTGGTTTTTTTTGTTTTGGTTTTGTTTTTTTGTGGTTTTTTGTTTGTTTGTTTTTGGTTTGTGGGGTTTTTTGTTTGTTTGTTTTTTGGGTTTTTTTGTTTTCTGTTGGGTTTTTTGGGGGGGTTTTCTTGGTGGTTTTTTTTAGTGTGTGTGTGTGTTTTTTTGTTTTTTTGTTTTGTTTTGTTTTGTATTGTTTTGTTTGGGTTTTTTTGGGGTGGTTTTTTTTTTGGGTTTTTTTTTTTTTGGGGTTTTTTTTTTTTGTGGATGTAACAGCAAGCAAAAGCAGAGGGAGCTGTCAGATGACCATAATGACGTTTATTAAATTAACTCCAGCCCGGATCCTGCTCCCTTCAAGACCTTTAACACCAGCTGAGCACCTGAGTCACCCTAATTTATTGAGGGAGCATTTTCTCCCCGATTCGCTCTCAATTCCTGGTGGGGTTTTTTTTGTTTTGTTTTTGTTTTGTTGTTTTGGGGGGTTTTTTTGTGGGGTAATTTTTTTGTTTGTTTTGGGTTTTTTTTTGTTTTGTTTGTTTGTTTTTGTTTGGTTTTGTTGTTTTTTGTTTGGGGGGGTTTTGTGGGTTTTTTGTAGGGTTTTTTGGGGGGTTTTTTTGGTTTGGTTTGGTTTTTTTGTGGTTTTGTTGTTGGTTGGTTGGGGTTTTTTTGGTTTTTTTTTGTTGTTGTTGTTTGGGTTTCTTTTGGTCTTTTGTTGTTTGGTTGGTTTTTTGGGGTTTTTTGGGGTTTTTTTTAGTTGTTTTTTTGGTTGTTGTTTGTTTGTTTGGGGTGGTTTTTTTGGTTTTTTTGTGTTTTGGTTTTGGTTTTGGTTTTTGGGGTTTTTTTTGTGTTTCGTTTTTGGGGTTTTTTGTGTGTGTTTTTTTTGTTTTGGTTTTTTTTTGTTGTTGTGTTGTTTTGTTTTTTTGGGGTGGGGGGAGGAGGTTGGGTTGGTTTTTTTGGGTTGTTTTTTTTTTTTTTTTTTCCGGAGGAGAACACCAGGAGAGCTGGGTGGCAGCAGGCTGAGGGAAGGGAGCGCTGCTCAGCAGCCACCCACATGCTCTCCTAATTCATCAGCAGCGCACAAAGCCAGCTCTTTGTCTGCCTCCTGCCATTCATTCCCGGTGAGATATCGCTCCCAGGAATCACAGCCGGGGAGGGGGGAAGGATAAAAAAAAAAAAAAAAGAAAAAAAAAAGAGACAAAACCCATCAGACTTAGCGCCATTGTCACAGAAATCTCATTTTTTTTAAAGAAAAAAAAAAAAAAGTGTATATATGGCAAAGATCTGTCCTGAACACCTTCCTCCGGGCAGCTCAGAGTTAATTCATTTTGGCCACAAATAGGGAAAATAATAATAATAATAATAATAATAATAATAAAAAAAAAAAAAAAAAAAAAACCAAAAAACCCAAAAAAACCCAAAACAAACAAAAAAACCCAAACAAAACAAAACAAAACAAAACAAACAAACAAAAAAAACAAAACAAAAAAAAAAAACAAAAACAAAAAAAAAACCCACAAAAAAACCCAAAAAAACCCCCAAAAAAAACCTAATTCCCTAGGAATGATGCAGAAGGGATACCCACAGCTCCAGGTTGTTTTAACCTCTGGATCTCCAAACGCTTGGCTTTTCTCGGCTTCATCCCCGCGGCCCTGAAGGGGTTAATCCCCAGCCATTGTTTTAATTGGCTCAACAATTGGCCTCCCGCCACTTCCTCCGGGCAGATTATTCCAGGATCTAATCGAAAGCAGCGCCAGAAAGTATTTTCCTGCGAGCCCCGTGCCAGAGGAAACACTCTGGGAAGAGATAAGGGCCCCGAGTTTCCAGCGGGATCAAGTATTGCAATTATTGCAATTATTGCAATTACCGCAATTAGTGCCCTGCCTGGCCCGGGCTGCAGCACCCCGGCAGTCAGCAGGGGTGGGAAAACAACTTAAACACCCCGCAGGTTGGACGAAGGAAGGGGAAAAATAAAAACCAAAAAAAAAACTGGTTTAAAGAGCAGGGAATGTGGAGAAGCTTAAATCTGGTTTAAAGAGTGGGGAAGTTTAAACCTGGCTCAGGGAACAGGGAATGTGGTGAAGTTTAAACCTGGTTTAAAGAGCAGGGGAAGTGGGGAAGTTTAAACCTGGTTTAGAGAGCAGGGAATGTGGAGAAGTTTAAACCTGAATTAAAGAGTGGTGGAAGTGGGGAAGTTTAAACCTGGCTTAGAGAGCAGAGAAAGTTGGGAAGTTTAAACCTGGTTTAAAGAGTGGTGGAAGTAGGGAAGTTTAAACCTGGCTCAGGGAGCAGGGACAGTGGGGAAGTTTAAACCTGGTTTAAAGAGTGGGAAAATGAGGAAGTTTAAACCTGGCTTAGAAAGCAGGGACAGTGGGGAAGTTTAAACCTGGATTAAAGAGTGGTGGAAGTGGGGAAATTTAAACCTGGCTTAGAGAGCAGGGAATGTGGAGAAGCTTAAACCTGGTTTAAAGAGGGGACAGTGGGAAAGTTTAAACCTGGTTTAAAGAGCAGGGAAAGTGGGGAAGTTTAAGCCTGGTTTAAAGAGTGGGGAAATGAGGAAGTTTAAACCTGGCTTAGAAAGCAGGGACAGTGGGGAAGTTTAAACCTGGCTGCCCCACTCTGGGGACACCAAACCCTGCCTGGAGCTCCCTGGGGACACCAAACCCTGCCTGGAGCACTCTGGGGACACCAAACCCTGCTTGGAGCACCCTGGGGACACCAAACCCTGCCTGGAGCTCCCTGGGGACACCAAACCTTGCCTGGAGCTCCCTGGGGACACCAAACCTTGCCTGGAGCTCCTTGGGGACACCAAACCTTGCCTGGAGCACCCTGGGGACACCAAATCTCACATACTCCACCCTGGGGACACCAAACCCTGCCTGGAGCTCCCTGGGGACACCAAACCCTGCCTGGAGCTCCTTGGGGACACCAAACCCTGCCTGGAGCTCCCTGGGGACACCAAACCCTGCCTGGAGCTCCTTGGGGACACCAAACCCTGCCTGCTCCACCCTGGGGACACCAAACCCTGCCTGCTCCACCCTGGTTAATTCTTGCTCTGTCCCTCACTAATTCTTGCTCTGCCCCTCACTAATTACTGCTCTGTCCCTGATTAATTTCTCTCCAAGCTTTTTGGGCTTTTTGCTCAAAGGCTTCCCCT
The DNA here is from genome assembly GCA_027886175.1 of Phylloscopus collybita. NCBI lineage: Eukaryota > Metazoa > Chordata > Aves > Passeriformes > Phylloscopidae > Phylloscopus > Phylloscopus collybita. The sequence continues at coordinate 1,364,433 of JAJNNQ010000059.1, read as the reverse complement.
CCAGGTGGGTGGCTGAGCAAAGGTGCCTCCTCCTCCTCCTCCTCCTTCCTCCTGACCTCCAGGAGCCCCAGGAAGCCGAACCCAACCGAGGCCTGGTGAAACTCAGAGGGGTTTTCCCTGCAGATCTCGTGACTTCTGTGCACATTTATTACAACCCCGAGGCGTTTTATGTCAGCTCCTGGCTCAGGTGATCCACGAAACAGCAGAAGAACAAACAAGAGGAGGGTTGGGTTTGGTTTTTTGGGGTTTTTTGGGGGTTTTTTTGTGTTTTATTTTTTTTTTTACAGCCCTGAAATCAAGGTTTTTTACGGGGAGTTGTTCCTTTCTAATGCTCCAAAGGAGGGAGGGATTATTGTGGTTGTGCCTCAGTGCCAGGTTTATAAGGAACAGTTTTATTCAGAGGTGAAACGTGGATTGATGGATGGACTTGAGGATCTTTGGAAGTCTTTTCCAGCCTTGGTGTTTCAGATTCTGTCACCCTCAGAAAGTGTCTGCAGCAAGCTCAGCCCCCAGAGGTTCACATTTGATATCAGAATTGGGGTTTTGTTTTGTTTTCGGTCGTGGTGGTGTGGTGTTTTGGGGGTTTTTTAGGGTTTTTTGGGGGGGTTGTTTGTTTGGTTTTGGTTTTTTGTTTGTTTGTTTGGGGTTTTTTGTTGTTGTTTTGGGGTTTGGGGTTTTTGGGGTTTTTTTGGGGGATTTTTTTTTTGTTGTTGTTTTTTTTGTTTGGTGTTTTTGTTGTTTGTTTTTTGCTTTTTTGCTTTTTTGTTTGTTTTTGTTTGTGGTTTGGTTTGTTTTTCTTTTTCTTCTTTTTTCTTTTTCCTGCAGGATTGGTCAGACACTGGAAGAAATTGCCCAGGGAGGTGGTGGAGTCCCCACCCCTGGAAGCGTTCAAGAAAGATCTGGGTGTGACACTTGGGGATGTGGTTTGGGGTGATTTTGGGGTGATTTTGGGATGATTTTGGTGTGATTTTAGGGTGCTTGGGGTGGTTGGACATCAGGAACCCTCCCCACCCGTGGCCTGGTGAGGTCAGCACTATCTCAGCACACACCAGAGTTCATTTGGTGGGAATGATCATTTAATCCTAAAAAAATCCTTTCCCTAAGGTTGGAAAAGACCTCTAAAAATCCCCAAACCAACCCCCACGTTTACCCTACACCAGCAAACAGAGCAATTCCTCCCTGTCATCCATCTGGCATTGAGGTGTAACCACAAAATCCCCGTTCTGGGGCTGGACTCCAGGATCCTGGAGGTCCTGGCTGCTTCTGTGACTTCCTGACCACGGCCTGTGGGAGAGAGATCCCTGCTGCTTTCCCTGAGCAATTCCTGGAAGGAATCATCAGCAATTCCTGCAGGGGATGACGAGGAAAAGCTGATTCATGGGACAGAGGAGGACAGCTGGATGATTTCACCCAGAGCATCCCAAACCTGCTCCCGGCTCCCGCCGCCGCCCCGGAGAGGTGGGGAAAACAGAATTCTCGACAATTCCAAGCTTTCTGCACACACAGGGCAGGAAGCAGGGTTCAGGCTGAGGGATTTGTTGCTGCCTGGAGGTGTGGCACCTCAGCACAGGATTCTCACAATCCACAGACATTTTTTTTTCTGCAAACGAGGTCATTTCCACGGCAGGGAGATGCTTGTTCCCAGAAAATATCCCTAGCCAGAGGGAAAAGGGAAAGATCATTCCAGTCCCGACTTTTTGTTCCATCGGCTTTGAGGGGAACCTTTCCCAATCCCTGCTGCAAAGGAGGATCCCTCGCTTTTGGACATGGGAAAGTCACCCTGGGTTTTGTCATTAGCAGGCTTTATGAATCTTTCTGGTCCCTTAGTGATCTAGTGTAAGTAAAACTTGTAAAAAAACAAATGAATAAACAACAACAACAAAACCCACCCAGATTATATCTGTTCACCTCTGTCCTAGGTTCCAATGTAAAATTGTGCCCAAGGTCTGTATTCCATCCCCATGAGCCCTTGGAGCCAAGGTGGGGCAGTGTTTTCCTGATCTCCTGTTAACGAGCCCAACAATGCCTTGCCACATGACTCATGGATAACTTCCTCCGGGAGTTATCTCTGGTTAATGGGCCATCAAGGACCCACTGCAGGACTCATGGAATGAGATCATCCCATTGGGAGATGCTCCGCCCAGGGGGAGGAGCCAAGCATTCCCACCTGGATATAATCCAGGGTTTGAGACATCACAAGCAGCTTTTTATCCACTGGACTCCCAGAAGAGACGAGAGCTACCAGACGGAATCACTGCTTGGACAAGAACATCTCATCTGGTTCCACTGGATTCCTGGAGGAAGACTGGACCCTCCTCACCATCCCTGGACCCTTCTCACCATCCCTGGACCCTTCTCTCTCAGGATCATCTCAGAAGGCTGATGACTCCAAAAAAGGGGTCGGTTTATTCTCAAAACCTATTTTATACTTTTCTGCAACGCGCCCACCTAAGAGGTGGGATCCTTGGACCCATTGGTCACATCAAAGGGTCCATCAAGCAGAAGTCCCTCCCTTAAGAAAGGCATGTAGAAAAACAGAATAGTTTACAAAACGTGCCCCTGTTTACCAGTTTTGTCTCTGGGAAAGGATTTCCCTAAAATCAAAACGCGCAGGCACGGAACCGTGGCTACAGTGACCCCGCAGGGCACAGACACAACAGAGCAGGACCCTGACCTGGCGGCCTTGTGCTTCCCTGAAAAAAAAAAAAAACCCAACCCAAAAAGCCACAAAAAACCCCCAAAAAGCCACAAAAAAACCCAAAAACCCACCCGAGAGCGGCCGGGTTACATCTGCCACCTTTCTAACAGAGAAATCGCTGGGAGATGGGAATTCAGGCGATTAAACTTCAACCTCCTTTTTTTGGTTCTCCAGCCTACAGGAGGGGGATTTAACCAACTCCTAAAGGACCTACCCTACCCTAATTTTTTTATTTATTTTATTTTTACTTTTATTTTTTTTCTTTTTTTTCTTTTTTCTTTTTTTCTTTTTTTCTTTTTTTTTTCTTTTTCTTTTTTTTTTCTTTTTTTTCTTTTTTTTTCTTTTTTTTTGCAGAAAACCCCCCGCCACGCTCACCTTCCCCGCCCTGACAAACCAAACAAAGGCTGCCCTTGTCACCTGGGCTGCTTCCCACGGAGGGGACACACGGATTCTCAGCATCCCCCCCAGCTCCTGTTTCAGGAAAGAGCGGGAGCAGGAGGAGTTTTTTTGACACCAGACGAGCAGAGGAAGCCGGCCCTGCTATAATTAGAATTTTCTGCCGCCCCCGAGGGCGGCTGCTGGGCCCACGCCTTTCATCACCAGTGGGTGCTGGGCTAAATTTACCTCCCAGCCAGAAGGGTTTGAACTCCAGCTCGACACAGAAAACCCCAGCAGGATGTGGTGAGCGAGGAGAGGGGAAGTTCACGAGGTGCGGGCGCTAACTGACATCATTTTGGAGGCACAGCTGAAACTCAGATGATTTGGGGGGTTTTTTTGTGGTTTTTGTTGGGTTTTTTTTTTTTTTTTTTTTTTTTTGGTTTTTTTTTTGGTTTTTTTTCTGTGTGCAAGATAGTCATTTGAATGAAATAAAATAAAATAAAATAAAATAAAATAAAATAAAGTAAAGTAAAACAAAACAAAATAAAATAAATAAAGTAAAGTAAAATAAAATAAAATAAAAATAACATAAAATAAAATAAAATAAAATAAAATAAAATAATTTAAAAACAAAATAAAATTAAATTAAAATTAAATAAAATATATAAAATATAAAATAATATAAAATAAAACAAAACAAAATAAAATAAAATAAAATGGAGAGGAAAAGGAAGAAGGGAGGGGCATTCTTCAGAAAGGAAAAAAAGCACAGTGGCATCTCTGGGGTAGCTCTGGTGTTCACTGAGCAATGAATTCCTTCTGCACAGCCCAGGCCTTGTGCTGGTGGAGGAAAACCCCACTGTGCCCACCCTGGCACGGAGCTGATGGGATGGCCCAGCTCAGCTGAGCCAGCCTGGTCACCCAGGTGACCCCAGGGTCCCCCAGTTCAGCCCTGGCCAGGAAACACCAGAAGGGCTTTGCTGGTCCTGAGGAGGGACACTGGGAGAGGCGCCTGTGATGTCCCCAAGAGCTCTGGGGACAGCAGGAGCTGCTTGGATGGGGTTGGTTTGATCTCTCATGGAATCTCCTGAGCTGCAGGGACTGACAGGGATTGCAGATTCCAGCTCCTGGCCCTGCCCAGACCCCCAACAACCCCAGGAACGGGCATTTGAAAGGAACATGACACATTTTGCAGTCCCTGACAAACAGAGGGGAGCTCCAGAAACAGGCAGGGCTCAAGATCTCCATGCACCAGCACAGGCTGTGGGGTGAGGAAACAAAACCCCAGAAAACTGCTCACCCATCCTTCATCTCACCCATCCCTCACTCTTTTTGGTCTTGGGCGGGTTCAAAAACTCAGCTTCATCTCAGAATTAAGGGAATTGTCAGTGCCCACCACCCTCTGGGGAGGTTTGGAGGTGGAAACTGGGGAGAACAACACAGAATCTCCAGTGGAAAGCTCTACAAAGCCTCTAAAACTCTGCAAATCGTCTTCCCCACGCTTTCCTTGCGAAGCAGACGATTTTTCTCTCCTTCCACGAGGCCCTCGAGGCCTTTGGGAAGTGCCTGTGCTGTGTTTTCCCCCTCTTTGCAAGGATGGGGGGCATGGAATATTCCCTGCTCCTCCCCTGGCAGGGGAGGGGAAGCTGCACAAGGATAAAGAACCCAACCCCAGAGTTTTAAGGCCAAAGCAGCGAAGTTGTTTGAGGGTTTTGGGTTTACCTGGAAGGCATCATAACCCCTCTGCCATTTTAATTAGCAGCACTTCATCAAGCTTCACCTCAAGCTACCTGGGAACCCGAGGCCTGGAGGTGCAGAAATGTTTGCTGAGGAGCACCCTGGAGGGCTGGGAGGGGCAGGAAGGGGCAGGAAGGGAGATAAATCCCGGCACATTCCCAAAATCCTGGGGCTGGCAGCGCCCTTGGGCTTGCTTGGATTTGGGATGCAGTGGTTGGGGTTTTTTTTTTTGGCTCCCCCTCAAAAAGTCTCCGGGCTCGGGGCTTTCCAGCCAGCAAAAAGCTCCAGGGCTGCTGTGTCATCCCAAAAAACCAAGACCAAAACCAAAACCAAAACTAAACCAAACCAAACCAAACCAAAAAAAACAAAAAAAAACAAAAAAACCCCCAAACAAACAAACAAAAAACCCACCACACCCACAAAAAAAAACAAACCAACCAAACAAAAACAAACAAACAAGACCAAAAAAACACATTAAAAAAAAAAAAAAAAAAAGGATTCAGGTGGAAAGGAAGATTTCCAGGGTATCCATCTGGCAGATAAGCATCAGGCCGTGCCTCATCCAGCCTTTTCCCCAATTTTCCTGCGGTGCTACTCTGGAGTCCCAGCTCCCAGGAGGAGCAGACTGGGAAGTCTGAACACTGAGCTGTTTTATTTCGTGGTATTTATTCTGATTTTATGCTGAATGCAGGGTAATGGGAGTGCAGAGAGGGGAATTCACCACCCAACACAAACTGGGGGTGGAATTGAGGAAGCCCCACCACGGGCACATCCCCACAGCCTCTGGGGGCTGCCCTTCTGAAATCCAAGGATCTTTCGAGGGCCAAAAATCAGAAGCTCAGAAAAATCTCGCCAAAGGATGGAGCTTCTCAACCAGAAAATTGATTTGTGCCTGGAATCCAGAGGGAGGGGATCTCCGCTCTCTGCTCTGCTCCGTGAGAGCCCACCTGGAATGTTGGGAACAGCTTTGGGGACCCCAAGACAAGGAGGACTTGGAATTGTTGGGCAGGACCAAGGAGCTGATAAGGGATGGGAGAAATTCCCCTCTGGGAGAGCTGGGGGTGCTCAGCTGGAGAGGAGAAGGCTCCAGGGAGAGCTCCCAGCCCCTGGCAGGGCCCAGAGGGGCTCCAGGAGAGCTGCAGAGGGGCTGGGGACAAGGGACAGAGGGACAGGACACAGGGAATGGGCTTTCAACTGATGGAGAATGGATTGAAATGGGATCTTGGGCAGGAATTCCTCTCTGTCAGGGTGGTGGGCTGGGATTGCCAGAGCAGCTGTGGCTGCCCCTGGAGCCCTGGCAGTGCCCAAGGCCAGGCTGGACACTGGGGCTGGGAGCACCTGGCACAGGGGGAGGTGTCCCTGCCCATGGGATGGGATGGGATGGGATGGGATGGGATTTCAGGTCCCTCCCAAAGACAGCCCTGAAAGGGCACAAATCCAGATTTTCAGGAGCTCAAAACCACCAGGATTTGAAGGGAGAAGAGAGTTTCAATCTTTTTTGACCACATTTTTGTACCAGTGAAAAATTCTCTGAGCCAAATTCAGCCTTTCTGCACCCAAACCAAGCCACAAACCCTGCCCAAAAGAGGCACAAATCCTGATTTTTCAGGAGCCAAAAACCCCACCAGGATCTGAAGCGAGAAAAGGGTTTCGTTCCCCCTTGACCAGGTTTTTGTAACTCCCTGAGCCAAACTCTGCCTTTCTGCACCCACAACAAGCCACAAAACCAAACCCCAAAAAGGCACAAATCCTGGTTTTGCAAAAGGCAGAAACCACCAGCGTTTGGAAGAAGAATGAAGTTTCAATCTTTCTTGACCACGTTTTTGTACCAGTGAAAATCTCTCTGACCCCAATTCTGCCTTTCTGCCCCCAAATTAAGAAGCCACAAAACCAACCCAGAGACACAAATCCTGATCTTTAGAGGACAAAACTACCAGGACTTGATGGGAGAAAAGAATTTCAGTCTCTCCTGACCAGATTCTTTTACCAGTGAAAAACTCCCTGACCCCAATTCTGCTTTTCTGCACCCAAACCGAGAGGTCACAGAACCTGTCTGATAGCAAAGGCACAAATCCTGATTTTTAGAGGACAAAAACCACCAGGATTTTTAGGGAGAAAAGAGTTTCAACCTTCCTTGAGCAGATTTTTGCACCAGTGAAAAATTCTCTGAGCCCAGTTCTGCCCTTGGGCACCCAAAATCTGGAGTCACAAAACCTGCCCAGGAGTAAAAGAACAAATCCCAGTTTTCAGGAGCCAAAACACACCAGGATTTTAAGGGGAGAAAAGAATTTCAGACTTTCTTGAAAAGATTTTCTAACTCTCTAAGCCAAATTCTGCCTTTCTGGCACCCAAACCAACCCACAACCCTGCCCAAGATTAAAGACACAAATCCTGATTTTCAGGAGCCAAAACCCACCAGGATTTGAAGGGAGAAGAGAGTTTCAATCTTTTTTGACCACATTCTTGTACCAGTGAAAAATTCTCTGAGCCAAATTCAGCCTTTCTGCACCCAAACCAAGCCACAAACCCTGCCCAAAAGAGGCACAAATCCTGATTTTTCAGGAGCCAAAAACCCCACCAGGATCTGAAAGGAGAAAACGAGTTCCAACCCCTCCTGAGCACATTTTTATAACAATGAAAAACGCTCTGAGCCAAATCCTGCCTTTCTGCACCCAAAGCAAAGCACAAAACCTGCCCAGGAGTGGAGTAAAGACACAAACGCTGATTTTCAGGAGCCAAAGCCCAGGGTTTGAAGGTGCTCAGGGTTTGAGTGTGTCTTGGGTTGTGGAACCAAAAATGTCCATTCTGTTCCATCTGCTGAAAGAAGCTGGGAGATGTTGTTTGTTTTTTTATCTCTTTTAACTCTGGGGGGAGGGGGGCAGTGCCTTCTGATAAGGGCCCAGCTGTTCACACCAGGTGGGGCAGTGTTCCTTATCTCTGTCACCACCCGCCCTCCCTCCAGGGGATCTCTGCTGCTGATGGGCCATGGAGGCTCAGCAGGGACAGGACACATTCCATCATCCCACTGGGAGAGGCTCCACCCAGTGGGAGGAGCCAACCATTCCTACCTGGATAAAAACTGAGACTCAGGAACAGCAGGGATCTGGTTCCACCGGATTCCCGGAGTGAGAGTGGGACCTTCTCACCATCCCTGGACCCTTCTCACCATTCCTGGACCCTTCTCACCATCACTGGACCCTTCTCACCATCCCTGGACCCTTCTCACCATCACTGGACCCTTTTCTCTCAGGATCATCTCTACTCCACCAGAACCACCTCTGCCACTCCAGGAGCACTCACTGTGGGCTGCTCCCAACCCCCTGACCAACAGGGTGTCAGGTTGGAGCTCTGACTCTGTCAGGGTTTCTAGGATTGTTGTTTGTTTGCTTGTTTGCTGGTTTGTTTTTTTCTCCTACATTTGTATTTTTTTAATATTCCCAGTAAAGAACTGTTATTCCTATTCCCATCTCTTTGCCTGAAAGCTCCTTAAATTGCAAAATTATAATAATTTGGAGGGAGGGGCTTTACATTCTCCATTCCAAGGGGAGGCTTTAACTTTCCCTGTCCTTCCAAACCAAGTGTTTGGGACAGAACAGGGACCCACAGCCCAGGGTGGCCCCACAAAATCCATGGAGCTGTGGGAACAAATCCCAGTAAAACCTCTTGGAGGAGAATTTGTCAAATCCAAGTCTGCTGGAGATTCCCAGCATCTGGCAAGTGTCCAAGTGCCGTTCCCATAAAGTGATTTACAGCAGATTTAAGGGTTCAGGTCAGATCCAGCTCCTTCCCAAGCCTGTTCTCCACAGCAGGATAAGAGGGAGAGGGAAAATGAGGATGGCGGGGATGTGGGAGAGCTGCTCCTGGAACGACCCACGCCTCTGAGACAATGTCTGAGCTCCAAGGAAAGAAGCACTTGGGGCTATAAATAAAATCTAATGGGATCAACACGGGTAAAGCCAGATTTAAAAGTCAAAACAGGTAGAGCACAATTCCCGCAAGGCTGGAGGGGAAAAAAAAAAGCCCATCACCCCAAAATCCACCAGCTGGGAACAGAAAAACAGCGTAAAAATGTAATTAATATTCATCAGAAATGGGAAAATGGCACGTGGTTTAGAGGAGCTCAGGGGGTGTGCAGCCCAGAAGAATTCCCTGGATTTTTAGGCGTCCATCTAGGCTTGGTTTTAGTTTGCTGGGAGAACTTTGTCCCGGTTTTGGAAGATTTTAATGCGTGGAGCAGGGAGCAAGAAGGGATCAGGGATTATGGAAGAAAAGCCAATTGGTGTTCAAGGGACAAGTTCTTCACAGAGGGTCCAAAACTCTTCAAAAAACTCATGCAGGGAGTGCCCTAAAATAAGTAAAAAATACATGAAATATGGAATATCCCATCCCTGGAAGTGTCCAAGGCCGGGTTGGATGGGGTTTGGAGCACCCTGGGGTGGTGGAAGATGCCCCTGTCCATGGCAGGGGTGGGGTGAGGCAATGAAGATTTTTAGGTCTCTCCCAAACCCAAACCACTCCATGATTCCATAAAGAAAAGAGGTCAGCAGCAGAAATCGTTCCAAGTAGGAGAAACACCATTAAAAACTTGTGTTGCTTTGCTAAACTCTGGGTTGAAAGATGCACCACGAAAGCACAGATGGAGTAAAACACTGAAATAAAACCCCAAATAAGAAATAAATCAAAAGTCACTTTCCAACAGCATTGGGAAAAGGGCTAATTGGGAAAGGGCTAATTGGGAAAGGGTTAATGAAGCCGTGGCCGGGTCCAGCCTCTGACACCCACACCAAATATCAAAATATTCCATCGCTAACACCAAGTAGCAAAATATTTCGTTATTAAACCATTTCATTCTTTTCCTGAAGGGGCTTGGGCTTGGAATTTGGGATAGCACCAAAGCCTTGGAGGAGCTGCAGGGCTCAGGGGCCTGCTGGGATCCTCCCAGCCCTGGAAAAGTTGTGGGAATTCTTTTGTGGGGCTGAGATCTCTCAGCCAGGGCTCTTCTCTCATCCAACCTGCCCAAGCAATTCCAACCCCCCACCCCGGATCTGTTCCCTGATTAGTGCCAAGCAGATAAGAGCTAATTCCAATCAAGGAATTAGGATGGGATCCAAAATAGTCCCTCATTACCTAAAGCGCAGCGTGGGAGGGGTTTAGGGCGAAAGTCAGGGGAAAAAAATATAAAATTCCCCCCCTTCCCATTAAAGACAAAATTCAGGCACAGGGATTTCTGGAGAGCAGTACTGCAGGAAGGGCAGGAAATCTCACCAGAGAACCCAGAGGAAATGGGTTCAAACCAGCAAAAATGGAATATTTGTTGGCAGGGTGGGCAGGGAGTGCCTGGAGCCTGCTGGGGTGGAGGGAGAGACCGGGATCAGAGGGAATTTGTAGGGAAAAGAAGCCAAATCAAGAGCCAGGGATGTCCCCAGAACCCCCCTGTGACAGACCCAGGAGCTGATGAGGGTGGAGAGGAAAATCCCCCAGGCAGCAGAGCTGCTCCCGGAGCTGGGAAAGAGCAGCTGCTCCCCAAAAAAATACAGCCTATCCAGGAGAAAAATCAGGATTAACTAATTTCCACTGAAATATTCCAACTTCCAGCACAACCCATTAACCTCATCCCACAACAGCAAGACCAGAGCAGCAAAAAAACCCCACCAAAAACGCTAAAACAAAGAGCAAAAAAATAACAATTCTTTCCCTAAGGATGGGAGAGGAAGTGTGTTGTGTTCTTCTGGGAAATGTTTTTTTTTTTCTTAGAACTCCTTAAAGCCTATGGCCATTTAGTTTGACCCTTCCTTCCCTTATCCAGGAGAAAAATCGGGATTAATTAATTTCCACTGAAATATCCCAACCTCCAGCACCCCACATTAACCTCATCCCACAACAGCAAGACCAGAACAGCAGAAAAATACACCAAAAACACCAAAAAACAAAACAAAAAAAAAAAAAAAAAAAAAAAAAAAAAAAAAAAAACAAAACCAAAACAAAAAAAAAAAAAACAACAATTCTTTCCCTAAGGATGGGAGAGGAAGGGTGCTGTATTCTTTTGGGGAATGGTTTTGTTCTTAGAACTCCTATAAGACTGTGGCCATTTATTTGACCTTTCCTTCCCTTACCCAGGAGAAAAATCAGGATTGATTAATTAATTTCCACTAAAATATCCGAATCTCCAGCACCCCCCATCAACCTCATCCCACAACAGCAAGACCAGAGCAGCAAAAAAAACCCACCAGAAACGCTAAAAAAAAAAAAAAAACAAAACCAAACAATTCTTTCCCTAAGGATGGGAGAGGAGGGGTGCTGTATTCTTCTGGGGAATGGTTTTGTTCTTAGAACTCCTATAAGACTGTGGCCATTTATTTGACCTTTCCTTCCCTTACCCAGGAGAAAAATCAGGATTGATTAATTAATTTCCACTAAAATATCCGAATCTCCAGCACCCCCCATCAACCTCATCCCACAACAGCAAGACCAGAGCAGCAAAAAAAACCCACCAGAAACGCTAAAAAAAAAAAAAAAACAAAACCAAACAATTCTTTCCCTAAGGATGGGAGAGGAGGGGTGCTGTATTCTTCTGGGGAATGGTTTTTTTTCTTAGAACTCCTTAAAGACTGCATGACGCTGTTCAAGATCACAACGACTCGGACTCCATTGTCAGAGGGCTGTCAATGACTCCAATCAAATCTTCATTACCCGGGAATTTCTTCCCTTTATCCTGTTTTACAAAGAACCACCCAAGGGGTGGGAGAAAGACAAACTTCTTCAATCACATTGGTCAAGTCAGAGGGACATCAAGGAGAAGTCCCTCCCAGGGAAAGGAATGCAAACAAAGGTCACAGTCAGGAAAACGTGTCTCTGGTTGGCAGAAAACTCTCTGGGAAAAGAGTTTCAGAGAAACCCAAACATCTCAGGCTTTTATATTGTTTTATGCTGTTCTACAGAGAACAACCCAAGGGGTGGAAGAAAGACAAACTTCTTCCATCACCTTGGTCAAACCAGAGGGACATCAAGGAGAAGTCCCTCCCAGGGAAAGGAATGCAAACAAAGGTCACAGTCAGGAAAACGTGTCTCTTGTTGGCAGAACAGTGCCTGGGAAAAGAGTTTCAGAGAACCCAAAACATCACAGCACCAACCAGAGCTACAACTGTGGCCATTTGGTTTGATCCTTCCTTCCCTTATCTTGAACCTATTGGCTCAGGCCCAGTTATCTCTAGACAAACCCGTGCTTCGTCCTTGTTCTCTCTCTCTGCCCTGGAACCCTTGGAGAATAAAGCCTTGGGCTGATCCCAGGGGGTGAGAGCCTCTTTGGGAATCTTTTACCCTGTTTCCCTGAGATATTCCTCCAAAGCCCCTCAAGGAAACTGAGCCTGCATAGAAAGCCCAGGAAAGCGGGCGAGAGAGTGTTTCAGAGGTGATTTTCCAAGCCAATTCCGTGGTCCAAGGGGATCATTATTTTTTATTTTTCTCCCCTGCTGGTGTGGATGTCAGCTCCAGGGAGCAGCTGGGGCTGGCAGATGGATGCCAGGGCCATGCCGGGAGCGTGAGACGGGCACGGGAAAACCTCCGGGGCTGGAGCCCTGCCCGAGGCTCCGGGAGAGCCGCTGCCGCCGGCGGAAATAACAGAAATAAAGATTTAAATATTAAATATTGACGTGGAGGCAATGACGGCGGCGGCGGCACCCGAGTTACGTGTGGAGAGAGGGATTGGGAAAATGGCAAAAAAATAAAAATAAAAAAATAATAAAAATAAAAATAAAATAAAAATAAAAAATAATAAAAACATAAAATATATAAAAAATAAAAAGAAAAAAGAAAAAAGAAAAATAAAAAATAAATAAAAAATAAAATAAATGTAAAAATAAAAATAAAAATATAAAAAATAAAAATAAGAAAATAAAAATAATAAAAATAAAAAATTAAAATAAGAAAATAAAAATAATAAAAATAAAAAATAAAAAATATAAAAATATAAAAATATAAAAATAATAATTATATAATAAAAAGAAAAATAGAAAAATAAAAAATAAAAATAAAATAAAAATAAAAAATAATAAAAATATAAAAAATATAAAAAGAAAAACAAAAAAAAGAAAAATTAATAAAAATAAATATAAATAAAAATAAATAAAAATAAAAATAAAAAACATATTAAAAAATTTTAAAATGGACTTTGCAAAGGGTTTTCACTTTTTGAAGCGGCTGTTTGCATCCACAGAGTGAAGAATTGTGAAAACGCGAGAAAATAAATGACCCAAAAATGGACTTTTCAAAGGGTTTTCACGTTTAAAAGTAGCAGACTGCCATTCCAAGATGTTCCAGGGCATCCCTAATTCCAAGTTTCAAGATCTGAAGTCCTCAAGGAAAAATCTCTGGTTCCTGGCATCCCTCAGGAATTGCTGTTTTGGGAAGGACAAAGGGGAGCCCATGAGCTTCCAGAAGGGGCAAATCCCACAGAGGGTTTGGATAATTCAGTCCAAGATCCCAAATCTGGGCTGGAAGTCACAGGGTGGACTGGTTTCTGGCATCCCTCAGGAATTGCTATTTTGGGAAGGATAAAGGGGAGCCCATGAGCAGCAGCTCAAGGGGCTGTGGGGCTTTGGGAACACCTCAAATCCCAAATCCAGGCAGGCAGGGCTGGTTCCTGGCATCCCTCAGGAAGAGCTGTCCTGCCTCAGGAGCCTCAGGAGCACTTCCAGGAGGGGCAAATCCCACAGAGGGTTTGGATAATTCAGCCCAGAATCCCAAATCCAGGCTGGCAGGGCTGGTTCCTGGCATCCCTCAGGAATTGCTGCTTCAGGAAGGACAAAGGGGAGCCCGTGAGCAGCAGCTCAAGGGGCTGTGGTACCTTGGGAGCACTTCCAAGAGGGGCAAATCCCAGGTTGGGATTGGATAATTCAGTCCAGGATCCTAAATCCGGCCTGGAAGTCACAGGGTGGGCTGGTTCCTGGCATCCCTCAGGAATTGCTGCTTCAGGAAGGACAAAGGGGAGCCCGTGAGCAGCAGCACAGGGGCTGTGGGGCTCTGGGAACACCTCCAGGAGGGGCAAATCCCACAGAGGGTTTGGAGGTCCAGGATCCCAAATCCAGGCTGGCAGGGCTGGTTCCTGGCATCCCTCAGGAAGAGCTATTTCGGGAAGGACAAAGGGGAGCAGATGGGCAGCAGCAACAGCCACCAGGCCTGGGGAGAGCGGTTCCGAGGGGCCATCTGTGCTCCAGCATCCCAAAAAAAAAAAAAAAACAAACCCTCCCAGCCCTCCTGAAAAGCAGGAAAAGCAGGAGAGGGAGGCTCCAGCCACGGGGTCCACTGGAAACGGCTCTCTGAGGAAAAGGGGGATTTTTCTCCTGAGGGAAAACTGCTCAGGTCAGCCCCAGCCAGTGCCTGGGGTGGGAACAGGGAGAGGAGGAAAACCGGGAGTCCCTGGGGGTTGGCTGGGACCAGGAAATCCCTGCTGGCGTTCGCAGGTTAATTAACAGAGGGGTTAATGAACAAAGATCAGAGGTTGCAGGCAGGAGAGCTGTCCCGTGTTCCCAGCAAGGCAGAGGTTTTCCATCCTGGGAAGAGGTGGGTGTGACACAAGGAGGGACAGCTGAGGTCGGGATCTCCAGGGTCACCCCTGCCCACCCCACAGCTCGGGAGAGGAGTCTGAGGCTGCGGAGAGCCCGGAGCAATCCCACAAATCCCAGCATCTTCCAGCATTCCCCTGCATTCCTCTCACACCTTCCACCAGGTGTTTCCGCCCTGGAATTCCGCCGGGGCACGATTCCCAACAAATCTGGCCATCGGTGCTTGAAGGACCTGCCCTGAAGCCCTTCCCTAGGAGGGAGGGAGGGAGGGAGGAAGGGCTCCTCTGCCACAGGGATCCAGAGAAATTCCCTTCAGGAATGCCCAGTGAAGGGATCCACCAAAATTTCCTTCAGGAATGCCCAGGGAAGGGATCCAGGAAAATTCCATTCAGGAATGCCCAAGGGAGGCTCCCAAAAGTGGGATTTCAGTGCCTGAAGCCCTTCCCCAGGAGGGAGGGAGGGCTCCTCTGCCACAGGGATCCAGGGAAATTCCCTTCAGGAATGCCCAGGGAAGGGATCCAGGAAAACTCCCTTCAGGAATGCCTCCAAAAGTGGGATTTCAGTGCCTGAAGCTCTTCCCCAGGAGGAAGGAAGGGCTCCTCTGCCACAGGGATCCACTGAAATTCCCTTCAGGAATGCCTCCAAAAGTGGGATTTCAGTGCCTGAAGCCCATCCCTGGGAGGGAGGAAGGGCTCCTCTCCCACAGGGATCCAGGGAAGCTCAGCCCTGCCCTTCAGGAATGCCCAAGGGAGGCTCCCAAAATTGGGATTTCAGTGCCTGAACACCCCCCCACACAAATCTCTTCACCCCCCGTGGCACACCTGGAGAAGGAGGTTTGGGAAGCTCCTGAGGATGAGCAGGAATTTCTGGACCACCCACAGGGATGAAAGGCAAAGGCTCCTGAAAGCAATGGCTGATTGAACAACAAATGTTTTCATCTGTGAATCAGCAGCATGTGCGTGTTGGGAAAATGGGGAAAGAGCAGCAGAGATCCTGGTGGAGGAGGAATTTTGGAGCCTGAGCCATTCCACGCCTGTGATTACAGATGAACTCAATTAACTGAACCTAAAAAAAGCCAATTCAAGCTCCTCTTAGATAAAGAACAAAAAGAGAAATTTCTGACAGAGGACCTGGAAGTATTGACAGAAAAGCAAAATGTGTGGCTGCAGCTAAATCGGATACTGAACAATCCACTGAGCTCACATCTCCTGGCTTCCCAGAGAAATGGGATGGGATGGGATGGGATGGGATGGGATGGGATGGGATGGGATGGGATGGGATGGGATGGGATGGGGCAGTGCCAGGGCAGGCTGAGGCTGCAGAGCAGGGCAAGGTTCTTCCCCCAGAGGGTGCTGGGCACTGCCCAGGCTCCCCAGGGAATGGGCACGGCCCCGAGGCTGCCAGAGCTCCAGGAGCCTTTGGACAGCGCTCCAGGGATGCCCAGGCTGGGAGTGTTGGGGGATCCTGGACACCAGAATGATGGGGAAATGGGGAAAGGGAAGAGAGGAGAGGAGAGGAGAGGAGAGGAGAGGAGAGGAGAGGAGAGGAGAGGAGAGGAGAGGAGAGGAGAGGAGAGGAGAGGAGAGGAGAGGAGAGGAGAGGAGAGGAGAGGAGAGGAGAGGAGAGGAGAGGAGAGGAGAGGAGAGGAGAGGAGAGGAGAGGAGAGGAGAGGAGAGGGATCTTTCCCGCTGGGATTGCTGTTGGGACAGATGGGCTGGGTCACCCTCCAGCAGCTCCTGATTTCCTGGGAGGCCTGGACAGGTGCCCAACCTTCGGACCATGAAATGAGGGAAAATTAATTCCTTTTTGAAGCAAAACAAAAGCCCCAAAACGTGAAGATGTCTAAACTTTTAACAGGGTGGTGTTAAACCCTGCAGAATTCCCCTCTCCAGGCCATCCCTTCTTTTCCAGCACCTTTTTCCTTGGAAAGACTTTATCAGGGAGGCAGAGGATGGGTGTTCATGGTCTGCATTCCCCAAATCCAGGCTGCTTTTGGGGCACCACAATCCCTGCTTTTCTTTTCTCCCCTTGCTTTCTCTTCCATGTGGATTTGTAGGAGTACCAGGAGCAGAGGGGGAAACCTTGGGATTATTGGAGTTGCCACCCTTTGCTCTACCAACCCTGACAGTTAAAACCACCTCTAAGCCACTTCTCTGACATTTTCCCAGGGAAAAAAAAACAAAACAAAACATCCAGAAAATGTCCTTTTCCCACCTGGAAGAGCATCCAACCCATCCAACATCTGCACTTCAGGTACCAGGAGCAGAGGAGAGAACAACTTGGGATGTGGGAATTGCTCTCCGAACTTCTCTGCTGACATTTAAAAGCCACCTCTAAGCCACTGCTCTGACATTTTCCTATGGAAAATAACGTACAAATGTGTCCTTTTCCCAGCTGGAAGAGCATCCAAGCTGGCCACACTGGCACTGCAGGCAGGCTTTGAAGAGGGGAGGGGAGGGGAGGGGAGGGGAGGGGAAGGGAAGGGAAGGGAAGGGAAGGGAAGGGAAGGGAAGGGAAGGGAAGGGAAGGGAAGGGAAGGGAAGGGAAGGGAAGGGAAGGGAAGGGAAGGGAAGGAAAGGAAAGGAAAGGAAAGGAAAGGAAAGGAAAGGAAAGGAAAGGAAAGGAAAGGAAAGGAAAGGAAAGGAAAGGAAAGGAAAGGAAAGGAAAGGAAAGGAAAGGAAAGGAAAGGAAAGGTTAGGTTGAGTTTGGGAGGGGAGGGGAGAGGAGAGGAGAGGAGAGGAGAGGAGAGGAGAGGAGAGGAGAGGAGAGGAGAGGAGAGGAGAGGGAGAGGGAGAGGGAGAGGGAGAGGGAGAGGGAGAGGGAGAGGGAGAGGGATCTGCCCCTTCCCTTTGGGTTTCAATCCATGGATCGGGAACAAACCACGCTGCCTTTCCAAACGCCACCGGCTCAGACAGCAGCGGCCTCCAGGACTGCAATCAAAGGATAAATCCTGTCATTCCAGGCAGGCTGGAGGCTTTGCCTTCCCTGGAAGTCCCTGCTCGGGCTCTCCACGGGGAAATAGGAACTTTTGTCGGACTTGCGCGGCGCCATCCCAGCCGTATTCCCGAAACTTCTGCAATGCCAGGGGAATGTTGGGTTGGATGGGGCTGGGAGGGAGCTGGCCTGGTGGAAATGTCCCTGCCCGTGGCAAGGGGGCTGGACATCATCAGGGATCAGCTTCAGGGTCCTTTCCAACCCCAAACCATCCCGGGAGTGTGGGGATTGTGCCCTGATGAGGCACCGAGGAGAGGCCGGGCATGGACAACATTCCCTCATCTCTTCCACATTCCCACCCCACCTTCCAGCAGGAGCAGAATCCTTTGGGATTTTCATGGATTCCCGTCCCTCTGGATGAGCTGGGGCTGCCCCCCCCCCGCCCGGCTCTGCACATCCCAGCTGAGGAGGAAGGGGAGCGGATCCTTGGAATAATGGGAATTTTTTTTTCCCTAAGGAGCTGCCCCAGCGAGGCCGGGGGGCGCTGCAGAGGTTTCTATTCCCAGCCAAAAAAACAGCAATTAAACCTCAATTACCGCCGGGCTGTTTACAGCCACTCAACCCTCAATTACCCGGCCTCAAAGCCCTTCCAAAATATCCCCTTTTCCCGGGAAAAATAACCCGGGCACGTTCTGTTGCTATCCCGGGTTTGGTTATTAGAGGCCTTGCTCACTATTTGGGCCCACCTGACCCATCCTGGCTTAAATTTTCCCTTTCCCTGGGTATTTTGGGAATTTTTGGTGGGGGATTTTTTTGGGGGGGTTGTTTTGTTACGGGGCTGCCAGCCTGGTCAGGCACGGATGGTGGTGAGGAACCTCCCAGGACAGGGGGAAAAACAAAAAAAAAATCATCTGGGAATAAAAGGAACTCTCCAGCATCACCAGCTTGGGTAAAGCCATTTATTTTGGCTTGAAGTCAAATTTTGCCCCTCCTGTGAGAACCCAGAGCAGCTGCTGGGATGAGGGGGGAAGTATTTTTGGCTCAAATCTGTTTTTTTTTCCCCAAAAAAAAATCAGCCAGGAAAAGAGTGTCTGGGGCATGGGGGCAGCCACGGGGAGTTCTGTCCCCTCAAAGTCGCTGACAGGGCCCAAAATGGGGTTAAAAAGCTGCATTTCTGTAAAGCCACAAACACCTGGTCACAATTCCCAGCTGGGATTTGCAGGAGGATTTGGTGACACCGGAAGTTTTGTTTTTTTTTTCCCCCCCCAACATTAATAATTTGATTTTTTTTTTCCCCTCAGCCTTAATTACTCCACGGTTTTAACCTGAGGAACCCAGAGCCCTGCAGAGAGCAGGGGAGTTCAGCCACTTTCTGGCTTTTTCCACCCGGGAATGCTTTTAAAAGCTCAGGAAGGTTAACAGGAATGTGGGGATGATGCAGAGGGATTCTGGGATTTAACACGATTTCCCAACACTGGCTGGAAAAAAAAGCAAATTCACATCACAGCCACCCGAAGTGCCAGGGCCAGGAGAGGCTGCCCAGCCAAAGGCGTCAATTCCCGCTGAAAAAAAAAAAAATATTCCAAATTCATCCCATTTGGGCTGCAGAGCTTCCATTAAACCCAGGATTTCCCACCCCTGGCAGGCAGGGAGCCAGAAGGATCCACAGGGAAATTTCCAGGTGGAATTCCCAGGGAAAACAAGGAGCAGGCGAGGCTGGAAGGGAGTGAGAGCGTGGGGTGGGACAGGTGGGGTAAATCCAAGGGCTGGCAAATTGTGGGGTTTTTATTTTTCCCCCTGAAATAATCTCATTTTTCCCCCTCCAAAAAAAAAAAAAAATGCTTTCCATGCATTGCTTCCCATCATCCTGCATCTCTGCTCCTTCCTCGCGGAAGTTTATCCAGGCTTTTGTAAAATATTTTTATTTTTTATTTTTAAATAAGAAATCTCTCTTTGCTGCAGAGTTGGGGGGGAGAGCGCATCACCTGGGCTCAGCTGTCCTTGGGATTACAGGAAATCCCCTCATCCTGGATTTCCATTCCTTAGCTAGGAAAGCTGGTATTATATATTGATTATATATTAATTATATATTAATTATATGGTAATTATATTGTATATTGTGTATTATATATTATACGTTATATATATTATATTAATATATAATAAAAATATAAATGTTATTATCTATTATATAACGTATATATAATACACAATATACAATATAATTACCATATAATTAGTATATAATAATATATTGTATAAAATAATATATTATATATAATAATATATTTTATATATTATATATCTTGTCTATTACATATAATATATAATATATAATATATAATATATAATATATAATATATTATATATTGTATATTGTATATTGTATATTGTATATTGTATATCTGGATTGTGTGTATATATATATTTATATATATTTATATATATATTTGATCCACATATTTTATAATATTTTTAATAAGAAATCTCTCTTTGCCTCAGAACCAGGCTGGAGCATCTCACCTGCGCTCACCTGTCCTTGGAATGGCACAAAATTCCAAGGATTCCTGGCACAAAATTCCTGCCACCTGCCCTTGGAATGGCACAAAATTCCCTCCCTGGGTCCGCTCCTTCCCCGCAGAAGCTTAAATTAAATTTCTGCCCCTCTTGGATAGCAGCACAATTCCCGTGAATCCCTCCATTAAAGGCGGGAAGGACAAACCTCCGGAATTCCCGACATTCCCGGGCAAAACTCAGGAAGCAAGAGGATTTTCAGGAATGCCGGGGTGATTTATTTGCACAGGAATTTTCTCTCCCTGCCATCCCTGTGTCCCATCAGACACTTAAGGAAATCCAGAGGAATTTGAGTGATAATTCCAGAGGGTGTTAAAAAAAAATTAAAAATAAATTTAAAATAAATAAATAATAATTAAAAAAAAAAAGGTGGATGAGGGGAAAATCCCGTGGTTTGTAAATAAATTCCTGCTGGCGGTGGCTGCTCCCGCACCCCCTCCAGGCTCACACACAAACGCATTCACCCAACTCCCGGGACAAAGCCTCAATGCCAGGGGGGAGAGAAAAAAAAAAAAAAAAAAAAAGAAAAGAAAAAGAAAAGCTCCTTTTATTCCCGGAATTCCCATCAATGGCTACTTTATCTGGAAATCGAGGCACATGCTTTTCCCAAACTTCCAGGGGGAGAGGGAGAGGAAAAAAAATAAAATAAAAATAAAAATAAAAATAAAAATAAAAATAAAAATAAAAATAAAAATAGAAATAAAATAAAATAAAAATAAAAATAAAATAAAATAAAATAAAATAAAATAAAATAAAATAAAATAAAATAAAATAAAATAAAATAAAATAAAATAAAATAAAATCTTCCTCCTGTGGCGTTTAACGCTTTAATGGCTGGGGCGGGGAGCGGGTCAGGCTGGAGGCAGCGGGAGCAGAGGGAAATGGGAAGGAGAAGGAAAAGGGAAGAAAAAAAGGAGGAAAAAGGGGAGGAAAAGGGAGGAAAAAAGGAGAAAAAGGGAAGGAAAAGGGAGGAGAAAGAGAAGGAAAAGGGGAGGAAGAAAAAAAAGGAGGAAAAAGGGGAGGAAGGGAGAAAAAAGGGGAGGAAAAGGGAGGAGAAAGAGAAGGAAAAGCGGAGGGGAAAAAAAGGAGGAAAAAGCGGAGGAAGGGAGGGGAAAAGGGGAGGAAAAGGGAGGAGAAAAGGAGGAAAAAGGGAAGAAAAAGGGAGGGGAAAGAGAAGGAAAAAGGGAGGGAAAAAAAAAAAAAGGAGGACCTGAAGACATCAAAAAGGACCTGAGCAGACCAAAAGGGATCCAAAGAGACCAAAATGGACCAGAGCAGACCAAAATGGACCAGAACAGACCAAAATGGACCTGAAGAGACCCAAAAGGGACCTGAACACATCAAAAAGGACCTGACCAGTGCTAAAGAAACCTGAATGGACCAAAAAGAACCAGAATGGACCAAAAGGGACCTGAGCAGACCAAAAAGGATCTGAAGAGACCCCAAAAACGACCAGAATAGACCAAAAGGGACCCTGAACACATCAAAAAAGGACCTGAGCAGACCAAAAGGAACCCAAAGAGACCAAAAGGGACCTGAGTAGTCCTAGAGAGACCTGAATGGACCAAAAAGAACCAGAACAGACCAAAAGGGACCTGAGCAGACCCAAAAGGGACCTGAAGAGACCCAAAAAGGACCAGAATAGACCAAAAGGGACCCTGAACACATCAAAAAAGGACCTGAGCAGACCAAAAAGGACCTGAGCAGACCCAAAAGGGACCTGAACACATCAAAAAGCACCTGACCAGTCCTAAAGAAACCTGAATGGACCAAGAAGAACCAGAACAGACCAAAATGGACCTGAACAAACCAAAAAGGGACCAGAGCAAACCAGAAAGGATCTGAGGAGGCCAAAAGGGACCAAAACAGTCCAAAAGGGACCTGATCAGACCAAAAGGGACCTGAACACAGCAAAAGAGCCAAGAAGAGACCAAAAAATACCAGAATTGTCCAAAAGGTGCCAGAAGAGATCAAAAGGGACCCGAGCAGTCCTAAAGAGACCTGAATGGACCAAGAAGAACCAGAACAAACCAAAATGGACCTGACCAGACCAAAAAGGATCTGAAGAGACCCAAAAAGGACCAGAATAGACCAAAAGGGACCCTGAACACATCAAAAAGGACCTGAGCAGACCAAAAAGGATCTGAACAAACCCAAAAGGGACCAGAACAGACCAAAAGGGGTCCGAACAAACCAAAAAGGATCTGAAGAGACCCAAGAGGGATCAAAACAGTCCAAAAGGGGCCAGAAGAGACCAAAATGGACCTGACCAAACCAAAAAGGACCTGAACACACCAAAAAGGGACCAGAAGAGACCAAAATGGACCTGAGCACACCAAAAAGGGACCTGAGCAGACCAAAATGAACCTGAACAAACCAAAAAAGGACCTGAACAAACCAAAAAGGGACCTGAGCAGACCAAAAAGGATCTGAAGAGACCCAAGAGGGATCAAAACAGTCCAAAAGGGGCCAGAAGAGACCAAAATGGACCTGAACAAACCAAAAAAGGACCTGAACAAACCAAAAAGGGACCTGAGCAGACCAAAATGGACCTGAAGAAACCAAAAAGGGGCCAGAAGAGACCAAAATGGACCTGAACAAACCAAAAATGGGACCAAAACAGACCAAAATGGACCTGAACACACCAAAAAGGACCTGAACAAACCAAAAAGGGACCTGACCAGACCAAAATGGACCTGAACAAACCAAAAAGGGACAAGAAGAGACCAAAAAGGATCTGAAGAGGCCAAAAAGGACCAAAGCAGTCCAAAAGGGCCCTGACCAGTCCTAAAGGGCCCTTTGTTTTTGCCTTTGAGACACTGAACATCCCTGCTGCTGCTGCTGCTGCTGGCAGAGCCCTTCTGGGAGCTGGGGGTTAATTGATTTAATTGATTTATCTGCTGAGTAATTCCAGGGCTGCAGAACCAACTCGGGTGCCAGCCCTGGCAGGATGGAAGCAGGGGGGGCTTGGCTTTGAAATTCCCATTTCTCAGGCTGCTTTGGGGCAGGGAAAGACCCTTAAAAAAATCCACCTCGTTCCACCCCTTCCCCTATCCCAGGCTGCTCCGAGCCCCATCCAGCCTGGTCCTTTCTTTTTCATTTTTGTGGCTCGTTTCATTATTATTAATTAATTATTAATTAATTGTTCATGATTTAAGCAGAAAACTTCCACCCACTTTATCCACGAGGAGAAGCGAGAACCCAAGCTGGCAGAGCGGGACATAATCCCACCCCACGCTGCTCTTTTTATATTTATATATTTTTTTATTTTTATATTTCTATATATTTTTATATATTTTTATATATTTTTATATTTTTATATATTTTTATATTTTTTATATATTTTTATATTTTTTATATTTTTATATTTTTTATATATTTTTATATTTTTTATATTTTTATATTTTTTATATTTTTATATATATTTGTATTTTTAATATTTTTTAAGGTGCTGAAAGAACGTTTTTAGACCTGCTCCTCTCGCCAAAGAGCTCAGAACCCTCTTCAATTTCTTTAATAATTGTGCTGGTGAAAGACATCTTTTTTAAAAAAATAAAGAAACAAACAAACAGCAAACCCAGCGAATCTTTGCCGAAACAAAGCAAAAGGAAAACAAAAACGCTGAATTTCTGAGCTGGGCTCTTTGTGGTTGGCGGCAATTATCAAATAAAGGAAAATGGCGTTGTGATGATAGGGAATGAGATTAAGGAAAATAAAAATAAAATAAAATAAAATAAAATAATAAAATAAAATAAAATAAAATAAAATAAAATAAAATAGTATAAAATAAAATAAAATTAAAATAAAATTAAAATAAAATAAAATAAAATAATTAAAATAAAAATAAAATAAAATAATATAATATAAAATAAAATTAAAATAAAATTAAAATAAAACAAAACAAAATAAAATAATTAAAATAAAATAAAATAATTAAAATAAAATAAAATAATATAAAATGAAATTAAAATAAAATAAAATAAAATAAAATAAAATAAAATAAAATAAAATAAAATAAAACAAAACTTAATTGGCAGCTCAGCATCTTCAGAAGGGCCCAGAAAGGGGTTTGGGGTGGATCCTGGCAGAGGTGGGTGCTGGAGGGAGCAAAGGAATTCACGTCTGGAGAGGAAAGGGTCTGGGGGCTGAGAGGTTCTGAGGGGCTGGAGAGGAAAAAAAAATCCAAAGAAATTGGGGAGCAGGGAAGAGGAGGGGAAACTCCCAGCCCTGTTTTGGGGTAATAAAACACTGTATCAGGAGATTTCCCTGCATCAGGAAAAGAGGGGAAAGGAGGGAAAAGGAGGGGGAAAGAGGGGAAAAGAGGGAAAAAAGAGGGGGAAATGAGGGGGAAAAAAGAGGGGGAAAAAGAGGGGGAAAAGAGGGAAAAATGAGGGAAAAATGAGGGAAAAATGAGGGAAAAATGAGGGAAAAATGAGGGAAAAATGAGGGAAAAATGAGGGAAAAATGAGGGAAAAGAAGAGGGAAAAGAAGAGGGAAAGAAGAGGGGAAAAGGGGGGGAAAGGGGAGAAAAAGGGAGGGAAAAGGGAGGGGGGAAAAGAGGAAAGAATAAAAAAGGGGGAAAGAGGGAAAAGAAGGGAAAAAGGAAGAAAAGAGGGGAAAGAAAGAAGAGGGGAATCAGCGTCCCCCTCCCCCTGGTGCCAGGTGAGGAGCTGTCACCTCCCCCTGCAGTGACACTGGGTTTGTTATTCCTGCACGGGTTCCTCTGCTGACATTGAATGGCTTTTTTTTTTTTTTTCCCCTTTTTTTTATTTTTTTTTTTAAATCATTTGGATTTCTCACTCTTTGTGCAGCGCTTTCCAGGAATTCAGAGTAATCCCTAGGAAGTGCCAGGCGGGCTGGGATAAATTATTCATGGAAAGGAGGATTCACAGGTATGAGATAGAGATGGAAATATGTAAATATATGAGTTTAAAAAAAGAAGAAAATAAAAATAAAATAACATTAAAATATTTTAAAAGTAGAAATAGAGAAAGATAAAATATATAAATATTTTATATAATATACATATATTATATTTTTATATAATATTATATATATTATATAACGAATATATAATATTTATATAAAAATATATTAAAATATTAATAAATGTAGATATAAATAGGTACTGAGAATATAAATATAAATAAAATATAAATTAGATATAAATATAAATATAAATATAAATATAAATATAAATATAAATATAAATATAATTTCCCATCTATCTGTTGCAGAGGTTGCTGTACAAACACAGAGCACACACAACAAGAGACACTTCCAAAAAAAAAAAAAAAATTAAATAAGGCAATTCCTTTCTAAAAGAAAAAGTAAAAGGAGCCCCCAAATCTGCCAATAAATTTCCAGGAATTCAGCACCAATGTGCTCCTGACAATTCCATTTACCCACGTGGATCCTTCACTGATTTCAGTTCCCTTTGGTTGTTCGCAGCCCTGGAATCACTTTTTTTTTATTTTATTTTCAGGGAATCCCAGAACATTCCAAGCCAGAAGAAAACCTCAAGGATTCTCCAGCCCAACTCCAGACCCCAAAAAATCCCCGGTGAGAGCCTGGTCAAGGTGCCAAATCCAGCTGGAGCCCCCGTTCTGCTGTGGGGGGATCCCCTGGGAATTCCTGCAGAATTCCTGCAGAGCCACAGCACAGAGCCCCTTCCCTTCCCTTCATTCTGGGAATGTCAGAGTGGGTGCAGACCCCCAAAATCCCCCCCTGTGCCCCAAAATGTGCAGACCTGGATTCCCACTGGGATTCCAGCCCTTTGTTTCTGCCTCACTCCCACTGCACCCACAGCTCCTCATTCCCGGGGATCATCACAGGATCCTGGGATGGGTTGGGTTGGGAAGGGACCTCAAAACTCACCCAGTGCCACCCCCAGGGACACCTCCCCCTGTGCCAGGTGCTCCCAGCCCCAGTGTCCAGCCTGGCCTTGGGCACTGCCAGGGCTCCAGGGGCAGCCACAGCTGCTCTGGCAATCCCAGCCCACCACCCTGACAGAGAGGAATTCCTGCCCAAGATCCCATTTCAATCCATTCTCCATCAGTTGAAAGCCCATTCCCTGTGTCCTGTCCCTGCAGGCCTTGTCCCCAGCCCCTCTGCAGCTTGGGCTGCCCAGAGCTGGGATCCTGGGTGGGAATTGCCAGGGAAGCCCTTTGTCTCCCCTTTTTATCCCAAGGGCTTTGGCTTCCCCTTTGTAGGGAGTGATCCCAGAATCCTGGAATGGTTTGGGTTGGGAGGGACCTGAAATCCCCCCCAGAGCCACCCCAGGCCTGGCAGGGACACCTCCCCCTGTGCCAGGTGCTCCCAGCCCCAGTGTCCAGCCTGGCCTTGGGCACTGCCAGGGCTCCAGGGGCAGCCACAGCTGCTCTGGCAATCCCAGCCCAGCCCCTGCCCACCCTGCCAGGGAACAATTCCTGCCCAAGCTCCCAGCCAGCCCTGCCCTGGGCACTGGGAAGCCATTCCCTGTGTCCTGTCCCTGCAGGCCTTGTCCCCAGCCCCTCTGCAGCTCTCCTGGAGCCCCTTTGGGCCCTGCCAGGGGCTGGGAGCTCTCCCTGGAGCCTTCTCCTCTCCAGCTGAGCACCCCCAGCTCTCCCAGCCTGGCTCCAGAGGGGCTCCAGCCCTGGAGCAGCTCCGGGGGCTCCTCTGGGCTCTCTCCAGGTGCTGCTGATGTTGGAATTCTGAGCTCTGCAGGTGGGGAATCACCTGAGGGGGGCAGAGGGACAGAATCCCCCCTTTTCCTGCTGCCCACGACGCTGGGGGTGGATGGACATCCATGGGTGGATGGGAAAACCTGGCAGTTCTCAGGAAGGGCTCACCTGGAGCAGAGCTCCCAGCCTGGCTCCAGAGCCATGGAATGGTTTGGGTTGGGAAGGGCTCTAAGTCCCCCCCAGGGTCACCTTCCCCCATCCCAGGCCACTCCAACCTGGCCATGGAAGCACGGAAACACCTCAGAGACCAAAAGTGAGATTTGGGAGAGGACGCAGCAACCCCCATTCCAGAGCTAGGATTTTTATTTTTATTTTTTTCCCCTTCAGCACCGAAACCCCCATCAGTATTTTGGTTTGGCCGAGGGTTCCCTTCAGTGTTGCAACACCCGGCTGGGCTTCCAGTAAGCGCGGAAATCTGAGTCAGAGCCCGGGCAGGAGCAGCAAAACCCCAGCCCAGCGGCCACTCCAGGGCTGGGTCCGGTCCAGTTGGGCTGAGCTCAGCCAGCCCAGCTCCCTCAGCACCCTCTGGGGGTGAATTAACCAGGGCTGGGTGTCCCAGAGGGAAAAATCTCCAACCAAACCCTTCTTCCCCCGGCTGGGGATGAGGCTGGGTGTGGGGCAGGGAGCTCAGAGCTGGATCAGCCCCCAGCACTGGGGACTAAACCCGGTTTTAAGGGGGTTGGCAGGCACACGGGAAGGATGCAGGGACACATCCCGGGATCCTCAGCTCCATGAGGAAACCCCAAAGGCTGCAAACGTGGTGTTTGCTGCGGGTTCAGTGCGAACCCACCGAGTTCCTGGACCTTTGCCATGCCATGGATCTGTCCCTGCATCCTTCACGTGTCCCCCAGGGCTCCAGGGCTGCCTGAAAAATCCCCTAAAAGCCAGATTTAGTCACCGGTGCTGGCGTCTAACCCACCCCAAATCTCCTTGTTCTACACCCAGTCACTCCCCAGGTGAAAAAAAAAAAAAAATGAAGATTTCAGCCAAAAGCCAAGTAAAAATTAAGAATAAAAGCAAGCAGTGCCGTGCTGAGTGCAAGTGCTCCCTCTCAACCCCGACAATCCCCTCTGAAGTGAGCGGGGTTTGTGCTGGAAAAGGCCAGCTCCACATGGGAAAACCACCAGGAGAAATAAAGCCCCGTTCCTGGAGGAATAACGAGCCCGAACCCAACAACAAATCCTCATTAAATTAAAGCCAGCGCAGCCTCCCCAGAATGACAGACAGATGGAGAAACAACAACAACAACAACAACAACCACGAGGGAAGAACAGCAAGGAGAAAAAAAAAAATTGTCAAACGCTCCGGTGGAAAAGGAGGAGACGGATCCAGGGTTGGGTTTTAAGGCAGGGATGGATCGGGATGAGGGGAGGGAGCTCGGCTCCAGCTCGGGCACCGGGCGGAAAACAAAGAGCTTGGGGCTCTGAAAGGCACCGTTCCTATTTCAATTCACACCCTAAATGAGCGCGGGGCAATTAACGAGCCCGCTGGTTAATTAGGCAGGGAATGAGGCACGCAGGTGGGAGAGGCTGTGGGGCAGGGAACGACCTGGGATGTGAAAAACCCCGGGAAATCCACACCCAGGGAAAGCCCAGCCAGGCTGGGGGCACTCGGAGGGGACACAAATAGGTGTCCCCGTGTCCCCCCCACCCTTGGACACACCAAACTCTAGAAAAACAAAGGACGGGTTTTTCCTGGAATTTTTCCCCCTGACACTGCTCGTTCCATGCAGGGAAATCTTGGAGTGATGGATTTTGGCTGGACCCCTCTGGAAAAGGGAAGCCCCCAGTGCCTTCCCCACCGATCCCCGGGAGGTGACAGCTCGTGGTGACTCCAGGAGCCAGGGCTGTCCTTCCCAGCAAGGAACGAGATGTTTTCCCTCCTTCTCCGGCTGAAAATCCGGGATTGGAGCTTTCCCCGGCCTGGTTTGTCCCTCTGGATGGACTTCAGTAGGAAACGATCTCCTAACAGCCCGTAAATCTCTCACCCTGCACCACCAGGAGGTTCCAGCTGGGGAAGAATTCCAGCTGGAGGAGAAATTCCAGCCGCATCCCGCAGCACGGGACAGCCCTGGCAGGCCGGGAATGGCTGGGACAGCTGGAAAACAGAGAGCGAAAGGATGGATGGGCAGCCCTGGGCCAGCTCGGGCTGCTCTAGAGGCAATTCGAGAGATCTGATCCCAGCCCACGCTGCCCCGGGCCAGACTGAACACAGAGAATGGGAAAAGTGAGCAGGAGGTCAGCTCCAGGGCCAGGAAAAACTGGGAAATGGGGAGAAACTCGGAGAATGCAGAAGCCTTCAGACAGACAGAGCTGGCAGCTCTGAACCTCTGCAGGTTTCGTTCACCCCCCTTCCTGCCTTTTTTTGTTTTCATCTCTTGGAGCAGCAGAGGGAGCAGACCCCAAACCCTCCTGCAGCCTGCAGCTGCCAGAGCTTCGGGATTCAAACTTCTGCCAGCAGGAGAGGAGGAAATAAATTGGGGGGGAAATAAATTGAGGAGGGAAAAAAAAAAAAAATGAAAGAAAACGAGAGAAACCAAAACAACCCCAGAGAAACACAGGGGAAGGAGGTGAGGGAAGCCTGACAGCCACATCAACAGATCTGCCACAGATTTGGAGGGTCAGGCCCTTCCTGGGCATTCAGGGGCATCCTGTGGATGGAAAAGTGCCTGGGAAGAGGCCAGGAGAGCACAGGGAGGGGTCCAGGCACTGCAGAGCTGGGGTTTGGGGTTCTCCTGCTGGGTTTGGCCTCTCCCACACACCGAGCTGTGCTCCCGTCCCTCCGGACACAGCAGGGAGGGATTCCAGCCCGAGGAATGGGGACAGAGGGCTGGGGTGGGACAGGCTGGAGTCACCTGGAGGGCTCTGCATCCCTGCTCTGGGACAGGGACAGCAGCCAGGGCAGGGATGGAGCTGGGCCAGGGCAGGCTGAGGCTGCAGAGCAGGGCAAGGTTCTTTCCCCAGAGGGTGCTGGGCACTGCCCAGGCTCCCCAGGGAATGGGCATGGCCCCGAGGCTGCCAGAGCTCCAGGGATGTCCAGGCTGGGGTTGCTGGGGTGCAGGAGCTGGGATCCAGGATCCTGTTCAAGACATTCCACGATTTGCACAGATGTGGGAGGCACAGCCTGGCTGGCACCTTCAGCTGGGACCAGCCACATCCTCCCTCCCTCCCTCCCTCCCCAGCGCTGCTGAGGCAAACCCGCCCTGGGAGCTGCATTCCCGCAGAGTTTTCCACAAAAAAAAAATCGGCCAATCCCTGCCAGAAAATCCATCCAGAGCATCCACGGGCCAGACCGTGCCGGGTCCTGTGGAGGGGAGGTGGGGATTGGGGCTCCTGGCAGTTCTGGTCGAGTCCATCCCTTCCCTCTGCCCCAACAAAACCCGCTGGGCACGGAATTCTGGAGGTGGTGCTGTTCCAAAGGAGCCCTCCCACTGGGATTGTTCATTCCCTAAAGTGTAGGGAGAAAGGAAAGGGGAAGGGGAAGGGGAAGGGGAATGGAAAGGAAAGGAAAGGAAAGGAAAGGAAAGGAAAGGAAAGGAAAGGAAAGGAAAGGAAAGGAAAGGAAAGGAAAGGAAAGGGAAGGGAGTTGCTGCTGTCCAGGCTGTGAACAAGTTGCTGGTTTTGCCTGACGAACCCTGGCACTGACCCAGAGCCAGCACAGGATGGCACCAGGCACTGCAGCCCTCATGGGGGGGATCCATAAATGGGAACCAACACATCCAGCAAAGGGCTGGGCAGGGACAGCTCCAAACCAAAGCACGAAAGCCGTACAAGTTATAAACCCAAACACTTTGCAGCAGTTTCAGCTCTTTCTCCCCCGCGTTCTCACTGAGGTTTACAATAAAGTACAAAAAGATGCTTCATCGAGGAGTCAGGGTGGATTCCGAGCCTCTCTGCTTGTGCAGGGGCTCTTCTGGAGCATCACAACCTCTGTTTGGCAGAAATGCTCAAAACTAACCCCAAACATTCCTGGCCTCCCCAATTCCTGTTCTCCAGGAGCGGGGGAGACTCCTGGTGACAGCCAGGGCCTTCCCTGGGACCCTTCTCCAGCATCCAAGGGATTAAAGAGGGAATTCTCCTCCCAGCAGAAGCTGCAGAGCTCTTCTGGGACAGCAGCCTGTCCTCAGCCCCAGCTGACATTTATTAGCAAGTATTCCTTGGGGTTAATTGATGGATTGATTGATTTGGGTTTAATTGATTGAAAATCTGGCAAGCCCTGGGTGGCCAGGAAATGTCAGAGCAGGATGGTGTCAGTGAAGCCGGACAGGAGAGGGGAGGTCACAGAGTGACACTTCCCATCCTTCCTCCCAGCACCCAGGAGGTTCCTGAGGGCCCAGGGTGAGCTCAGCAGCTCTGAACCCCAAAATCTCCAATCCCCCACAGCCCCAGTGGCATCAGGGACACAAATGTCAAACCCAAACCTGACCCTAAA
Organism: Phylloscopus collybita; assembly: GCA_027886175.1. Taxonomy (NCBI): domain Eukaryota; kingdom Metazoa; phylum Chordata; class Aves; order Passeriformes; family Phylloscopidae; genus Phylloscopus; species Phylloscopus collybita. The sequence continues at coordinate 1,333,399 of JAJNNQ010000059.1, read as the reverse complement.
CCGCCTCCCAGGACCTTGCTGCCTTGTCCTTCCTCCCAGCTCCTCTCCCCCCAAGCCCACCCCGGGGTTGTTTTCTCCTCCTCACGCCGGGAGCTGAGGCTTTAAACACAGCAGAGGAATTATAAATTCCGAGATCAGAAGGAAAGGAGGCAGGGGGAAAAAAAAAAATAATAAAAAAAAAATCAGGCTCCGGTTTTCTCCCTCCTCGTGTCAGGTGAGATGAGTCATTCCTGCCACAAGACATCCAAAAGGAGTCTTTTAAGGATGCGGGAAAAGCGGAGCACGTGGATGAAAGGCTGTTAAGAGCAGAGGGTTGCAATTAAAAATGTTTCTGTATCACTAGCACGGAGCTCTGCTGAAACCACGGGGGATTTTCAGTCTCTCTCTCTCTCTCAAATCTAAAATTCTATTTTAGGGGATAGGATTGAGCTCCTTAAGCGGGGAAAGCTACCTGGGAAAGCGGCGCGGAACAGCCGGGTCCCCGAGGCAGATGGAGCCACTTTGCCCCTGATCAATCATTGTCTGGTTTTATCCTCAAATGACCCCCAGGAAAAGAGGGAAAAAAAAAATTAAAAAAAAAATTCCCTGCTTGAAAGGGAGCAGGAATCTCGTGCTCAGCACTCGGCGTTCGCATCCTTCCCCCGGCTCGGGGTTTTTGGAAGGAGCCGCGAACGTTTCCAATGGCAACCGCGAAATGTCCCATCAGAGTCAGCTGTTGATTGTTCTCCCCAGCGCCGGGCTGACAGGATGGTGATGATTGCAGGAATTAAAATCCCGTTATTTCCCTGATTTCCATCCCTGCTCCCCACGGGACCCTGCGGTGACCATCTGGGCAGGGTCTGCAAATCTCTCTCTCTTTTTTTAAAAAAACCTGCTTTTTGTTTGTTTTCCAGCCAGGATTGGGGGTTGATTTCAGCCCTCCTGCTCCTGCTTGGAGCTCATTCCCCTCCACCAGCCCGAGCCTGTGTCCTTCCCAAAAAGCCAAAAATAGGGAGCAAAGGCACCGCCGCAGACAGAGGGTGGGTGTGGAGCATGACAAGGGATGTTTCAAAAAAAAAAATAATCCCAGCCTGAAGGGGCTCAGAGCAGCCCTGGATTCTGCTGCGAACCAGAGGCTCGACCCACAAACATTCCTGGGTGGGAATGGGGGGAAATCAGGCTCTGCTCCCAGAGATCAACCCCTGAGCTGGGCCTGCTGAGGCTGCTCAGATCCTGGGCACCGTGGATGGAAACAGGACCTGGAGGGGCTGGAGCCAGTCCAGGGCAGGGAACGGGGCTGGGAAGGGTCTGGAGCCCCAGGAGGGGCTGAGGGAGCTGGGGAAGGGGCTGAGCCTGGAGCAAAGGAGGCTCAGGGGGGGCCCTGTGGCTCTGCACAGCTCCTGCCAGGAGGGGACAGCCGGGGGGGTCGGGCTCTGCTCCCAGGGCACAGGGACAGGAGGAGAGGGAACGGCCCCAGGCTGGGCCAGGGCAGGCTCAGGGTGGGAAGCAGCAGGAATTTCCCCATGGAAAGGGAGCTCAGGCCTTGCCCAGGGGGGTTTGGAGTGCCCATCCCTGGAGGTGCTCAAAACCCCCGTGGATGTGGCACTTGGGGACGTGGCTCAGTGGTCACCACAGTGGTGCTGGGCTGGACTCAAAGGTCTTTCCCAACCTTCGCCATTCCCCAGCTGCAAGATTCTTTTTGTCTGAGGAGCTGGCACAGCCAGGAACAGCCTCATCCTCCCTCTCTGCAGCTCACGGCTTCTGCCTAAAATTTGGGAGAAGCAGAAGCTGAGCTGGAAGGTTCCCCAGATCAGAAACGCTTGGGAAAGGCTCCGTGAGTGTCCCTGAGGGCAGAGAAATGGGTTCTCAGAGAGAACAAGGAGGAGCAGGGGTTTTTATCCAGTCTCTGTCTCTGTGATGTGGGTGGAACTCCATGACTCCTAGCTGTGTGTTGAATGTTCTGTAGATGGTTACTTTAGAAGTGTTAAAGACTCCTAATCATACACTGGATGTTCTGTCGATGGTTATGCACGTTGTTATCTTGAATGGTTTGTACCCAGTTTGTAAGCCAAGTCCCAGTTTTGTGTGCCCTTACCTGTTGCTGAGGTTTTGCTGCTCCCTGCCCTCTGTCTGCCCCTCTTCCTGCTCCCTGCTCCCTGCCTGCCTTCCTGCTCCTGCCGACCCCCTGTGTCGCTGTTGGACACGAAAAGAAAGATGCGAGTCTTGTTCAGAAGGCTGATGCTCTGAAAAAAGGGGCTGGTTTATTCTCAGAACCTATTTTTATACCTTTCTACAACGTGCCCACCTAAGAGGTGGGATCCTTTGAACCATTGGTCACACCAAAGGGTCAACAAGCAAAGTCCCTCCTTAGGAGAGAAATGTGAAAAACAAGAGAGTTTACAGAGTGTGACCTCGTTTACCAGTTTATGTCCCTGGGAAAGAACTTCAGAAAACCCAAACATGACAGGCAGTGACCGCACCCCTGTCTGCTCATCAAGCCGAAACTGATGCCCATTATGGAAATCCCAGAGACCCCCATGAAGCCTTTCCCAGAACGTTTACTACAATTAACACCAAAAACCCCCAGCAACAACGAGTCAGCACAAAATCCAGACCCATAGAGAACGCTACCCGGCTGGAGAGACACCAAGCTGCCTTGCCAGCCATCAGTAAACCCTCCTCACCTGCTCACCATAACTTAAAAGGCATTTGGAAAGAAAGACACCCCTAAACTAAACTAAGCCCAAAGAATTCTTGGGAATTTCTGTGAGGATGAGCTCCTGGCTCTGCAGAGTGAGCAGCAGAATTGACTCAGGCCTCCTCCTCGACTCAGGCCTCCTCCTCGGCCCTGGCTGAGGGAGCAGCAGCAGAGGCCTAGGCAGTCCCTCGAGCTTTCCCCTTTTAATGAAGGCATTTAAGGAGTTAATAATCATCTCCTGCCCTGTTTATTTGTAACATCGGGATGGGATAGCTGGCACAGAGCCATAGGTCGGGGAAGGTAGGGTTGGGCTAAGAAGGTTACAGCTTCAGGGGGTCTCTGAGGAAAAACCATTTCCCCAGAGGAACGCAACACTTGGGGAAGCTGAGGACGCCACAGAACAGCCAAGCTGATCCCTTGTTGTGGGCAGTTCCTGCGTTCCTCAGACCTCCAAACCCATCAGCCAAGTCCTCTCCACAGCCCCAGGCCTTCCCAAGGCCAGGGACAGAAAACTCCTGCCCGTTTCCCACTCATTGGTGGGGACAGAAGTATTTCTGCCTCACTTGCCACCTCAGGGTTCAACCAGTGGGCCTGAGAAAACCCGACCCAACCCAACTCTTCCTAATGATTATTTTAATTTTTTAAAAGCAAGCCTGTATCCCAGCAGTTGCTGAGCCCAGAAATTTTGCTATGGCCTGGCAGAATTTTGCTTCCAGAAACTAAAACCAAACAAAAAAAAAAGAGCAGCGGGGTCACTCAGCCACCAAGTCACTTCACCAGCCCTCAGTGACCTTCTGGTGTTTTTGGGGTGAATTAATCTCTTTTCAGGGAAGCAGTTAATCCTTTTTCCTTTGTGAGGGGAGATGGTCACCTCCAGATTCAACCCACGCCTGAGAAAACCCAACCCAACTCACTTCTTCTTCATTTTTATTTTAATTTTTAAAAGCAAGCCCGTATCCCAGCGGCTGCCTAGCCAAAAAAAAAAAAAAAAAAAAAAAAAAAATCTCAGTACAGAATTTTATTCCCAGACACAACAACAAAAAAAAGGAGCAGCGGGGTCATAGAGGCGCTCGAGCACTTCAGCAGCCCTTGGTGACCTGCTGGAGGTGAGCTGATGATGTTTTGGCTGAATTAATTTGCTTCCAGCAAGGAGTTAATCCTTTTTTTTTTTTTTTTTTTCCTTCAGCCGCTCTTGTTTTCAGAGCACTCGGGATAATCCCCCCGGGCTTCCCCCCGGGGTTATCGGCGGCACAAAAGCGACAAAGCGGCGCTGAGGGGATGGAGCGGCCGCGGGAATTTCTGCTTTTCAAGGGTTTCCAGTGTCGGGAGTTGCCACAAATCGGGGCTGGGGAGAGCCCGGATTAAAGGGGTGAGCCGCGGGTGGGTGAGCAGCGGTGTCTGCCTTGCACAAGGGGATTAAACTCGGGATTAAGGCTCGGATTCTCCCGGACGACTTTCTGCTTTCGGTCTGTGACGGGCCCGGAGGATCAGCCGCGCTCCCGGGTGACTCCGGGCCAGGGCGGGAACCACAGGGCTCCGAAGGAAAAGCCATTTCTCGGCTCTTAGTCCCCTTGACGAGATACCTTCTTTCCCTGCCTAATTAGGCCAATTAAGAGGGAAATGCACTTCAGAGCTGTGCTTGGGAGGTGGCTGGGAAATGCTTGAGCAGCGCGAAGAGAGCTCCCGGTTATTGCCAGCAACCCTGCCCCTTGTGGGATCCCATCCCTGATCCCAACCCTGCTCCTTGTGGGGTCACATCCCTGATCCCAACCCTGCTCCTTGTGGGATCCCATCCCTGATCCCAACCCTGCTCCCTGTGGGGTCCCATCCCTGCTCCCTGTGGGATCCCATCCCTGATCCCAACCCTGCTCCTTGTGGGATCCCATCCCTGATCCCAACCCTGCTCCCTGTGGGATCCCATCCCTGCCCCTTGTGGGATCCCATCCCTGCTCCTTGTGGGATCCCATCCCTGCTCCCTGTGGGATCACATCCCTGCCCCTTGTGGGATCCCATCCCTGCCCCTTGTGGGATCACATCCCTGCTCCCTGTGGGATCCCATCCCTGCCCCTTGTGGGATCCCATCCCTGCTCCTTGTGGGATCCTATCCCTGATCCCTGTGGGATCCCATCCCTGCTCCCTGTGGGATCCCACCCCTGATCCCAACCCTGCTCTTTGTGGGATCCCATCCCTGCTGCATATGGGATCCCATCCCTGCCCCTTATGGGATCCCGTCCCTTCTCCCAGAGTACAGCTGGCGAGGTCCAGGACAGATTTCCAAGGCAAACCCTTTTCCCAGCCTGGGGGATCTGTTCCTAAAGCAAATTCTACCTCAGAGCCACAGATTTGCTTTTCCTGCCCCCAGGCAGCCCCCAGGGGGAGCAGGGATGTGCCAGGCTGGGCTGGGCTGGGCTGTGACAGGGATGGGGACAGGGCTGTGACAGGGACAGGGCTGTGACAGGGATGGGGACAGGGCTGTGACAGGGATCAGGACAGGGCTGTGGAAGGGATTGGGACAGGGATGTGACAGGAATGGCCAGAGCTGTCCCTGCTGCCCCTGAACACACAGGCTCCCTTTCAAGCCAGGATTTGAAAGAATCCGGGGGCTGAGCCCAACCCACGCTCAGGGTTCATGGCGAGTTCACTCTGCTGCAGCCCCACGGCTTCACCCGGCACCCAGAGCATTCCCAACAATTCCCCGTGGATTTCGGGCACAGCCCCCAAACCTGACCTCAGAATCTGCCAGGACAGGGCATTTCCCACCCTGAGCTGAGTCCCCACAAAGTCTTCCAGCTGAGCCCCTTTCACAGGATGGAGTGGAAGCTCCAAAGCAGCCTCTCCAGCCAGCCCCACTGGGGTTTGTCACTGCTCCTCGTCCCTCTGGGCTGTTCCAGCCCCTCTGTCCCTGCCTGACCCATGGGATCACACTGGGATAAACGGCAGTGCTGGGTGTGCAATTCCCACATATCCCATCTCCGCAGAGGCTCGGGGAAAGTGAGAGCTGGGGGTGCTCAGCTGGAGAGGAGAAGGCTCCAGGGAGAGCTCCCAGCCCCTGGCAGGGCCCAAAGGGGCTCCAGGAGAGCTGCAGAGGGGCTGGGGACAAGGCCTACAGGGACAGGACACAGGGAATGGCTTCCCAGTGCCCAGGGCAGGGCTGGCTGGGAGCTTGGGCAGGAATTGTTCCCTGGCAGGGTGGGCAGGGGCTGGGCTGGGATTGCCAGAGCAGCTGTGGCTGCCCCTGGAGCCCTGGCAGTGCCCAAGGCCAGGCTGGACACTGGGGCTGGGAGCACCTGGCACAGGGGGAGGTGTCCCTAGGGGTGGAATTGGATGAGTTTTGACTCCTTTTCCACCCAAACCATTCCCTAATTCCATGACTCCGTGGAAGGTGGACACAGCTGTGTGTGCACAGGAAGGAGGGATTCCATCACCAGCAGTTCCCTGCAGGTGTTCAGAGCAAGATGCAGAACAACTCATCCCTCCTGATTCCCTCCAGCCAGGGCAAAATCCTACCTGGGGCAAAATCCCACAGGATCTCCCTGAACAGGACACAGGCAGAGCAATCCCAGGGGCAGGGATCACATCCCAGGGGCAGGGATCACATCCCAGCAGCAGGGGTCCCATCCCAATGGCAGGGATCACATCCCAGGGGCAGGGATCACATCCCAGGGCAGGGATCACATCCCAGCAGCAGGGATCACATCCCAGCAGTGCTTCCCTGAGCTGCTCTGCCTGAGATGGATCTCAAAGCTCCAAACTCAGCGTTTCCCCAGAACATCCCCACCCTGCTTCCCTCAACGGCCCCATTCCATTCCTGGAGCTCTGGGAGAGTTCCACTTCTCTTTAACAGCCCTGGCCCCAGGAAAAGCTGACCCTAAATCCTCAGAACCCATTAAAAAACGCCAACAAATAAATAAATAATCACCCCTAAATCCCAAACTGCCTCATGCCTAAAACCTTGCCGCTTCCAAACCTTTTCCATGAGTTCTGGACTATGCTTTATTCATTTTTATTTTTTTTTCCCTTCATCCTAAGCCTGCCAGTTGTTTGGAAACAAGGGCTGGATGTTGGGAAGGGGGGTGCCGGGAGGGAAGGAAACGCTGCTGCCACCACAACCCGGAGCGAGGAGCAGCGGTGACTCAGAAACGCCAGGCACATGAATATGGAAATGCTGAACCGGAACCGGGGGAATTCAAAAGAAAGGCAAAAAAAAAAAAAGGCTCCAACACTACCCGCGGGCTGAGCAGCCACAACAAGGCCGGGGTGGATGTGGGGAGAGCGAATGGAAGCGGAGAGCCAGCTGCCCAAAAAGGCTGAGCAGCGCCTGCCCCGGCAGGATCCCGGTCCACGCCCGGGGAGGGATGGGATGGGATGGGATGGGATGGGATGGGATGGGATGGGATGGGATGGGATGGGATGGGATGGGATGGCATGGGATGGCATGGGATGGCATGGGATGGCATGGGATGGCATGGGATGGCATGGGATGGCATGGGATGGGATGGGAATTCCCCTCCTCCTGCTGCTGCTGCCAGGGATGGCTCGGGAATCGCGGTGATCAGTTAATTCATGTTTTTTTATGATGATGTTGTATTGGTGAAGGGTGAATTATGTTTGGGGTTTTTTGGGGGTTTTTTTGTTGGGTTTTTTTTTGTTTGTTTTGGTTTGGTTTGGGGTTTTTTTTTTTTTTTTTTTTTTTTTTTTTTTTTTTTTTTTTTTTTTGTTGTTTGTTTGTTTTAATAACGGCGTTGTAATAAGTAAAGGATAAAGTTTACAGTTCTCAAAGAAACTTAAGAGCTCCGGAGGGGTGCAAGGATGGAGAATTTTGCAAGAGATTTCCCTCATCTCTGGAGCAGAAATCAAGGAATTACAATACCAATGAGAGGTGGAGAGCAACCCGGGATGATCAGCATCTGATAAGGATCTTATCTGGGATATGAAGGGTACTCCAAGAACCTCCAACACCCAGGAGATCCTTTTTGTAACTCCTCAATCAGATAGAAGACAGAAGGGAGGTCTGGAATTCCTGAACTAAAGATTTCTGATAAGGAACAATTAAGCTTTTGAAGGTCTAAATCTTTGGAAGACAGATTTACAACTTCTCCCCAGACTGTGTGGAGTCCCACAGATAAACTGTATACTTTAGGGGGGGGTCTTGAAACCAAAATGAATATTTGAATCATGCATTAGCTTATTTAAATATGTAACACCAAGACTTTCAAATACCAAAGAATTTAGAATGGGCGATGTGTGTTGGTTTGCACCCTCAGCTGAGGAGCTGTCTTCTTCTGTCTCCTTCTTGTCTATTTTTATTCTATTTTATTTTCTTTTTTATTAAAGTATATATATAATATAAATTATATATATATAATTTATAAATTATATATATATAATATAAATTATATATATAATTTATAAATTATATTTATAATTTATAATATATATATAATATATAAATTATAAATTAATATAAAAAGGTGAAACGTCGTTTTTCACAAGGACATCTCCTCACTCCTCACCTTCCCTGATGCCTCCCAAACCCTTTCTTTTTCCCAGCAATGACGCTGCTCTTTTCCCCCAAACACAACGAATTCCAGAAAAAAAGAAAAAAGAAAAAAACCCCACGGCCCCGAGCTTCCCAGCATCGACACTGAAACAATCCAACGGCGCATTAAACAAATATTCCCTGTCCTCTAATGTCCATTAGGGTTTTTCTGGCATTACCAACATAAATCAAAGGATTTTCTTTATTCCAGCTTATTCTCCACTTAAAAAAAAAATAAACATGATGCTGCATTTTTAAGATGATTTTTTTTCCCCACTGGGGAAAAAAAAAATAATAAAAAAAAAGCCAAGTTGCAAGGAGGTGGGATAAAAAAATATTCCCAGTTCCCGTTATCCTGGAGCTGAGTGCTGAGCTCCTGGTGAGCTGGGAACGAGCTGTACGGGGCAGGGGGTGGGGTTGGTGTCACCTCAGTGTCACCTGTCCTGGCCATGGGGACAGGAACAGGGGTGGGCTTGGTGTCGCCTCAGTGTCACCTGTCCTGGTCACAGGGACAGGAACAGGGATGGGGTTGGTGTCACTTTGGTGTCACCTGTTCCAGCCATGGGGACAGGAACGGGGAGCTGGGGCTGAGCAGCACAGAAGGAACCTGAGAGAAATAGCTGGTGGGGTTGGTGTCACCTCAATGTCACCTGTCCTGGTCATAGGGACAGGAACAGCTGGTGGGGTTGGTGTCACCTCAGTGTCATCTGTCCTGGTCACAGGGACAGGAACAGGGGTGGGGTTGGTGTCACCTCAATGTCACCTGTCCTGGTCACAGGGACAGGAACAGCTGGTGGGGTAGGTGTCACCTCAATGTCACCTGTCCTGCTCACAGGGACAGGAACAGCTGGTGGGGTAGGTGTCACCTCAGTGTCACCTGTCCTGGTCACAGGGACAGGAACAGGGGTGGGGTTGGTGTCACCTCAATGTCACCTGTCCCAGCCATGGGGACAGGAACAGGGATGGGGTTGGTGTCACCTCAATGTCACCTGTCCCAGCCATGGGGACAAGAACAAGAACAGGGAGCTGGGGCTGAGCAACGCAGAAGGAATTCGAAAGGAGCAGGGGTTGGAGCTGGTGTCACCTCAGGAGATAAATAAACCCGTCCCAGGAGCAGGGACGTGCACCAGCCCCATCACCTTCACCCCAGGCTGGTCTCCCGTCAGCTGGGAAGGAGCAGCACAGCAGGAATCTGCCAGGACCTTCCTCTGGAGGCAGAAATACCCTTGGATTGAGTTGAACGAGCCCTGCCAGCCCTCTGGCAGTGCCCTGGAGCGGGGCAGAGCAACAGGGGCAGCTTTTTCCATCACCGCCCCCCCAGCTGCCACGGAGCAGCTCCACCTGCAGCTCCCCCTGGATTGCAGCCGGCAGCTGCAAATCCAGGCAGGAATCCTGCCAGCTGCAGAGCCCCATCCCCAATCCAGGCAGGAATCCTGCCAGCTGCAGAGCCCCATCCTCAATCCAGGCAGGAATCCTGCCAGCTGCAGAGCCCCATCCTCAATCCAGGCAGGAATCCTGCCAGCTGCAGAGCCCCGTCCTCAATCCAGGCAGGAATCCTGCGACCTGCAGAGCCCCATCCTCAATCCAGGCAGGAATCCTGCCAGCTGCAGAGCCCCATCCTCAATCCAGGCAGGAATCCTGCCAGCTGCAGAGCCCCATCCTCAATCCAGGCAGGAATCCTGCCAGCTGCAGAGCCTCATCCTCAATCCAGGCAGGAATCCTGCGAGCTGAGAAGCCCCATCCTCAATCCAGGCAGGAATGCTGCCAGCTGCAGAGCCCCATCCTCAATCCAGGCAGGAATGCTGCCAGCTGCAGAGCCCCATCCTCAATCCAGGCAGGAATCCTGCGACCTGCAGAGCCCCATCCTCAATCCAGGCAGAGCCCGGCAGCCGGCGCCACGCCGGGAGCAGGGGGGAGGTGTGTGGACAAATTAATTACCTGCCCGAGGCGAGCTGATATTCCCCCCTTAACTGGGTCAAATAAACTCCAGCGGATCCTCCCGCTGCCTGCCTCTCTCCTTAAAAAAAAAAATAAATTAAACCCCCCCTCCAAAGAAAAAAAAAAAACAAAACACTCAAAAAAAACCCCAAAAAAACAGGAAAAAACCCCAAAAAAACAAAAAAAAAAAAACGAAAAAACCCCAAACAAACAAAAAAAACACACACAAAAAAACCCAAAAACCCCCCCAAAAAACCAAAAAACAACCCACAAAAAAACAACCCACAAAAAAATCCCACAAAAAAAAACCCCAACCCCCCCCCCAAAAAAAACCGCAAAAAAAAACCCACAAAAAAACCCACAGGAAAAAAAAAAAAAAAAAAGGAACTGCAGGTTCAAGTTTAAGGAGCTGAGATTCCAGCCAGGAATGGCTCTGCAGGCTGGGGCTGCACTGGAGGGGAGGGGTAGGAGCCAGTGCTGAGCACGTTGGTGCCCAACATGTCCAGGACCAGCCCTCGGCGCTTCCAGCTGCAGGGAGCAGCTCGGCTTTGGATGCATTAGGAACAAGTCCTTGGGATTTTCACCTTTAAGCCACGGGTGGTGCAGTGCCTGAGGCAGCTCTGGCGTTCCTGTGATCCAGGGGGAGTGTCCCAAAGGCAGATCCCCTCTGCCTCCACCCCCTGTCACTGCTGGTGATGCCCTGGGATCTCAGCTTTTATTATTTCCCAGATCCTGTACTGCATAAGTGCAAAACTCCAAACTCCAAACAGAGTGGCAGTTACTGACTCCACATTTTTGGTCAGACAGAGCAATTCCTCTCTGGGCCTGAAACTCAAGGACACCCTGCAGCCTCTTTGCCCGAAAGGCCCTTAATTGCAAAATCGTAATAATTGGGAGGGAGGGCGTTTACATTCTCCATTCCAAGGGAAGCTCCAGCTCTCCCTGGCAGACACCTGTCTTTCCAAACCTGGACAAGGGCACAGAGCCTCTGTCCCAGCAGGAGTGCTGGGGAGGGAACGAGAATTCCCCCAGCACATCTGGGGAGGGAAAAGCAGCAGCAAGGAAGGAAACCCCAAGGGTGGGTCACAAAGGGTGGGGACAGCCCCGCTCCACCCCAGAGCAGGGATTTTGGCACTCCAGCAGAATCAACATCAACAAGGGCTCAGAACGGCACTGGTGGCCAAAAAAATTTCCTGCCCAAACCCACTCCTGGTCTCCAGCTGATTTGGGGCTGTGGAGCCAGAATGTGTATTCTATTTCAGTTCCTAAAAGCAGCTGGGAGATGGTTTTTTTTTTCTTTATCTCTTGTAACTCTGGGGGAGGGGGGCGGTGCCTTCTGATAAGGGCCCAGCTGTTCACACCAGGTGGGGCAGTGTTCCTTATCTCTGTCACCGCCCGCCCTCCCTCCAGGGGATCTCTGCTGCTAATGGGCCATGGAGGGTTATCTTCTGCTAATGGGTGATAAAGGATTATCTCCTGCTAATGGGCCATTCAGGCTCACCAAGGACACATTCCATCATCCCACTGGGAGAGGCTCCACCCAGTGGGAGGAGCCAACCATTCCTGCCTGGATAAAAACTGAGACTCAGGAACAGCAGGGATCCAGCTTCACCCGATTTCTGGAGGAAGACTGAACCTTTCTCACTCACTGGACCCTTCTCACCACCCCTGGACCCTGGTTCTACAGGATCATCTCTGCCCCACCAGAACCACCTCTGCCACTCCAGGAGGTCTCACTTTGGGACTGCTCCCAGCACCCTGACCAACAGGGTGTCAGGTTGGAGCTCTGACTCTGTCAGGGTTCTCCAAAATTGTTGTTTGTTTGTTTGCTGGTTTGGTTGGGTGGTTTTCTTTTTTACTACATTTGTATTGTTAATATCCCTAGTAAAGAACTGTTATTCCCATTCCCAAATCTTTGCCTGAAAGCCCCTTGATTGCAAAATTATAATTTGGCAGGGGGTGAGGGGTTTACATTCCCCATTCTAAGGGAAACTCCAGCTTTCCCTGGCAGATATCTGTCTTCCCAAACCAAGACTCCAGCTGTGAGCAGGAGCCTCCACCCCAGGATCTCGTGTCATTTAGGGTCAGTGGGATAATATCTGGGGTTGAACCAAGGAATTTCATCCTGAACAGTCAGTGCCGTGATTTTTAGCACCGCAGCAATTCCTGATTTACTCCCAGGCCCTCCAAACAATCCCTGGAAAACTTCTGGCTCCTCAAGCTTTTGGAAAGCCTCAAATCAAGGCACAGCTGAACACATAAAAAACCACGCTTTCTTTCTTTAAAGCACCAAAAGATTTTTAAAAAAAACCAAAATAAATCCTCCTCCCTCCATCCCAAAAACCTCCTCTAAACTTTGCTCACATTTCCTGATCTCAGCTCACCTTCAGCTGCAGCATTTGTGTGAAAATCAGGTAAGAATTAAAATGGGGTTTTATAAAAGAATTCCTTTTTTTTTTTTTTTTTTTTTTTTTTTTTTTTTTTTTTTTTTTTGCACTGAGCTCTAGGCCCCACCAGTGGAAAATGAAGTGCCTTTGGAATGAACAGCTGCACTTCAGATTTCTGTTTAATTAAAAAAAAACAGCTGGGCTGAAAAGTGGCAGCTCCTCAAGAGCTGATAAGTGCATTTCCCACTAATCTACAGAGTGCTCCATCAGAGATAGAAATATCACAGAAATATATATATACACACATATATATACATATATAATTGCAGGTATTAGCTTTGCAAAACGCCATATTCCACTGTGGAATATTCCATGTTTGCCATATTCCCAGGAAGAGCTTGGCCCCACAAAGGGCTCTCAGTTGGGCATCTGAATAAATCTTTTAAATAAATGGAATTATAATTAAATCTGCTCAGCTCCCACCAAAATCACCCAGCCTGGGCAGGCTCCTGGATCCCACAGGGAGCCTGAGGGCTGCACAAAATCCTCTGTCTGCTCCTGGAACCTGGGCATCCCCCAGTGAACCCAATCCCATTTTGGGGCCGCAGAAACCAAATAAAATCCTGCTGGGGCGGCACCTCCAGCAACATGGACAGATGGAAAAGGGGGGATTCTGTCCCTCTGCCCCGCTCAGGTGATTCCCCACCTGCAGAGCTTGGAATTCCAACATCAGCAGCACCTGGAGAGAGCCCAGAGGAGCCCCTGGAGCTGCTCCAGGGCTGGAGCCCCTCTGGAGCCAGGCTGGGAGAGCTGGGGGTGCTCAGCTGGAGAGGAGAAGGCTCCAGGGAGAGCTCCCAGCCCCTGGCAGGGCCCAAAGGGGCTCCAGGAGAGCTGCAGAGGGGCTGGGGACAAGGCCTGCAGGGACAGGACACAGGGAATGGGCTTTAAACTGATGGAGAATGGATTGAAATGGGATCTTGGGCAGGAATTCCTCTCTGTCAGGGTGGTGGGCTGGGATTGCCAGAGCAGCTGTGGCTGCCCCTGGAGCCCTGGCAGTGCCCAAGGCCAGGCTGGACACTGGGGCTGGGAGCACCTGGCACAGGGGGAGGTGTCCCTGGGGGTGGCACTGGGTGAGTTTTGAGGTCTCTTCCCAACCCAACCCATCCCAGGATCCTGTGATGATCCCCGGGAATGAGGAGCTGTAGATGCAGTGGGAGTGAGACAGAAACAAAGGGCTGGGATCCCAGTGGGAATCCAGGCCTGCACATTTTGGGGCACAGGGGGGGATTTTGGGGGCCTGCACCCACTCTGACATTTCCAGCTGAGACTGAGGCCCTGCCCAGCCCAGGAGGTCCCTCCACAACCTCATTTTCCATTCACTTTTCTCTCCCTGAACACCTTGAGGCTCTTGCCAGGCCCGTGCAAACCCTGCTGTGGAAGCAGGGGATGCTCCTGACAGCACAAATCTCCTCTCCCAGCACCACTGAGCCCTTTGGGCTCCCCCAGCACCAGGAACCAGCTCAGAGGGGCAGCAAAAAAACCCCAGGAGCAGCTGAGATCCAGTGAGTGGAGCCTTTTATGGGCAGCCCCATCCCAGGGTTCAAATCCACGTGGCAGGGAAGAGATTCCCACCAGGAATCTACAAATCGTTTCTGATTGCTATGGATTCAAACTCCTTGGCTTCTGCTTCCAGATTCTGCCCCAAAGCTCCATCCTGGCCCAGCACAAAACCAGCCCAAACACACCTGGGACACCCTGGATTGGTTTGAATTATCCAGCAAATGTCCAAAGTCAAAGCAGTTCAAGACCCTGCCGAGGGTTTTCCACCATCCCAGTAAAAAGCATCAGTGCAGCTCTGAGTGTTTTGGGGTGATTCTACATCTAAAGGTGAAAATTGCTGTTTTCTTGGTTCATTGTTTGTAGCCCAGGGGTCTCTGCACAGAGCAGGGGGGTCTCAAACAAACCCTTGGATTTAGTTGGAGCCAACTGAACCTGTGAGAGCAAACACAGCCCCACGGCCGAGACTGAGCTTCCAGATCTGACCAAGACCAAACAAAAATCATCCCAACACCTCCCAAAATAAAAAAGAATTCAAGCATACGGTGCTGTCAGGGCATCCCAAGTCCCACAGGGAAGGAATCCCTTTTTTCCCTCTGGAATTCCCGCTCCCAGCGGTGCCTCCAGGCTCCAAAGGCTGAGATCCAAGCCCAGGGCACCTCAGTTTAACATCTGCTTTCCCTTCCTGCCCTCTGCACCTTTGATCCAGCATCTGGAGAGGGTTTAGCACAGTTTACCTCCTCTGGGTGTGCTCCAGATGGAGGAGGAGGAAACGTGGAGCCACGGGAAAGGGAGGGGACTGGGATCCCAAAATCCCAAACCCTGAGTGTAGCCACGGTTTCGTGCCGGCCACGTTTTGATTTCAAGAAATTCTGTTCCCAGGGACAAAATTGGCAAACAAGGCCATGTTATCGTAAACTAACACATTTTTCTACATGCTTTCCCAAAAGAGGGACTTTGCTTGATGGTCTCTTCAAGTGACCAGTGGGTCCAGGAATCTCACCTCTGAGGTGGGCGCATTGTAGAAAGGCATAAAACAAGTTTGGAGAATAAACCGAGACTCCTCCTAGGAGTCACAGCCTTCTGAACAAGGTTTGCATCTTCCTTTCATGTCCAACAGCGACACCTGAGCTCCTGTCCCAGGTGTGAACCAGGGGATGGGGAACTTCTCCCTGTGTCCGTTCCCTGGAGGTGCCATGTAGTCACTGCCTGTCATGTTTGGGTTTTCTGAAGTTCTTTCCCAGGGACCTAAACTGGTAAACAAGGTCACACTCTGTAAACTCTCTTGTTTTTCACATTTCTCTCCTAAGGAGGGACTTTGCTTGTTGACCCTTGGTGTGACCAATGGGTCAAAGGATCCCACCTGTTAGGTGGGCACGTTGTAGAAAGGTACAAAAATAGGTTCTGAGAATAAACCAGCCCCTTTTTTGGAGCATCAGCCTTCTGAACACGACTTGTGTCTTTCTTTCGTGTCCAACAGTGACACCTGAGCTCTCGTCCCAGGTGTGAACCAGGGGATGGGGAACTTCTCCCCGTGTCCTTTCCCTGGAGGTGCCACATCAGGGGCTGTGCATGAGTGGGACTTCAGATGCTCTGGGGTAATTGCAAAGCCAAAATAGGAGGGGGTTTTTTAGCTCTTTTCCTACTGATACCAGGGCAAGGTTCTTCCCCCCAGAGAGTGCTGGGCACTGCCCAGGCTCCCCAGGGAATGGGCACGGCCCCGAGGCTGCCAGAGCTCCAGGAGCCTTTGGACAGCGCTCCAGGGATGCCCAGGCTGGGATTGCTGGGGGGTCTGGGCAGGGACAGGAGCTGGGCTGGATGATCCTGGGGGGTCCCTTCCAGCCCAGGGTGTTCTGTGGCTCTGTGATTCCATATTGGGAGTTCATTCACAGCCTGTGGGATTTACCCACATGGACAGGAACCCCCTGGCACCCCAGCCCAGCTGCATGGCCTGGAGTGACCAGGGGCTGCAGGTCTGCAGTGCAGCCACAGCCAACGATCCTGACCCTCTGACAGCTTTAGAGAGGCTGTCTCAGCCCAGGGCAGTGGGACAGACCCACTCATGGCTCAGGCTCTTTCCCTGGAGAAAGCCTTTGGACAGCGCTCCAGGGATGCCCAGGCTGGGATTGCTGGGGGCTCTGGGCAGGGTTTGGATTTGGGGTTGATCATCCCTGTGGGTCCCTTCCAGCTCAGCACATCCCGTGATTCCACACTTGTTGTATTCCTTTGGGAATGGTCTTTCCCTCAAAACCCCACCCAGAGCCTGTAACCCTTGGTCCAACCCTACCTGTCCCTTATCTCTGACCCATGGCTCTGTGCCAGCTGTCCCATCCCAGACAGAGACCAGATACAAACCCCTGCTCCTCCTTGTTCTTCCTCTTTGCCTCCAGAACCCTTCAAGAATAAAGCCTTGGAACCCCCTGAGGTCAGGAGCCTCTTTTGGATTTCTTTTCCCTATCCTGAAGCCGATCCCCCCAAAGCTCCCCAAAATCTGAGCTAGCATTGCAGCCAGGGGGGGTTAAAACTTCACACACTCAGGTGTCTCCTACACAAAACATCACCCCCCAACCCTTTCCATTTGTTCCTATTTTCCCAATACTTTCCCAGCTCCTGAATGAAGGAAATCTTTCCCTGAATGTTTCTGCTTTGGAGGAGCCCCAATTGATCAGCTCACCTGCAACTGATCAGCAATATCTGTCATTTATCAATTCACCTGCAATTTATCAATTCCTCTGTCACTTATCAATTCATCTGCAACTTATCAGTTCATCTGCAATTTATCAGTTCATCTGTAATTTATCAGTTCACATATAATTTATCAGTTCATCTGCAATTTATCAATTAATCAGTAATTTATCAATTCATCTGCAATTTACCAATTCCTCTATAATTTATCAGTTCACATGTAAATTTATCCGTTCATCTGCAATTTATCATCTCACCTGGAATTGATCAATCCTCCTCTAATCTATCATTTCCCCTGTAAATGATCAATTCACCTGCAGCTGATCAGCAATATCTGTCATTTATCAATTCATCTGCAATTTATCAATTAATCTGTAATTTATCAATTAGTCTGTAATTTATCAATTCATCTGCAGTTTATCTATTCCTCTGTCATTTATCAATTCATCTGCAATTTATCAATTCATCTGCAATTTATCAATTCCTCTGTAATTTATCAGTTCACATGTAAATTTATCGGTTCATCTGCAATTTATCAATTAATCTGTAATTTATCGATTAATCTGTAATTCATCAATTCATCTGCAATTACCAATTCCTCTGTAATTTATCAATTCCTCTGTCATTTATCAATTCATCTGTCATTTATCAGTTCACATGTAATTTATCAGTTCATCTGCAGTTTATCAATTCACCTGCAATTGATCAGCTCACCTGCAACTGATCAGCAATATCTGTCATTTATCAATTAATCTGCAATTTATCAATTCCTCTGTAATTTATCAATTAATCTGCAATTTATCAATTCCTCTGTCATTTATCAATTCATCTGCAATTTATCAGCTCACCTGGAATTGATCAATCCTCCTCTAATCTATCGTTTCCCCTGTAAATGATCAATTCACCTGCAATTGATCAGCCATATCTGTCATTTATCAGTTCTATCAGCTCCCCTTCCACCTTCAAACCCCCCAGGAGGGGTTTGGCTCCACATTTAGCACAAGGTAAGAGGGAAAAAAAAATAAAAAATTGGGAAACACGGAGAAATGCCCCAAACTGGCATTACCCAGATCCCTTCTGAGAGCAGTTTCGGGGCCCTGGGGGTGTTGCTGTCCCCCAAAGGCCACCCCTGCCCCTCCCCAGGTTACCCCGGCGCTTTTTGGGGATCAGCTGCTCCCCACCCCTCAGCACGGGGATAATCAGCTAATGACAGGCCACAAATAACCCCCGAAGCTGCTGCCCAGGGGAGTTCTGCCCCGATTAAAAAGCACATGGGAGCTCCTGGGCAATGACAGAGGCCAGGGGGACTGGGGAGCTTTCCCACTGTTTCCTTTCCCTGCAGCTTTGGGACTCTTTTTTCCACTTTTTTTTATTTTTATGTTTTGTTTCTAAACCCTGGGACTCTTTTTTTTCCCACTTTTTTCTCTTTTTTTCTTTTTATTTTTTTAACCCTGGGACTCTTTTTTTCCACTTCTTTTTTTTTCCTTTTCCTTTCTTTTCTTTTTTTTTTTTTTTTTTTTTTTTTTTTTTTTTTTTTTGGAACCCTGGGATTCTTCAAAGGGAATTTTCCCCCCCTTTGGACACCTGCTGGGTTGAAAGGCTCAGGGAAGCCTCTTTAATTCGAACAAGGCCCCCGCTGCAAACAGACCCACTTGAAAGGAAAAGCACTCAGGAAATATTAATCCCCAAAAAAAAAGAATATAAAGAGGTGGGGGATCCATGTGTGTTCCTTTGAAAAGTTCTCCTGTCTGGGAGCTCCCACCTCGCCAGACCCCAGGATGGGTCACACCCCAGCTCTGGGGCGGGGGGCACAGCTTCATTTTTATTCCTTTTGGAATATTTTCACCGTGGTTTAAACTCTAAAAAAAAAAAAATCCTCACGGTCCAGATCTGTCTTGGGTTGTGGAACCAAAAATGTGTATTCTATTTCATTTGTTAAAAGCAGCTGGGAGATGTTTTTTTCTTTATCTCCTGTAACTCTGGGGGGAGGGGGGCAGTGCCTTCTGATAAGGGCCCAGCTGTTCACACCAGGTGGGGCAGTGTTCCTTATCTCTGTCACCACCCGCCCTCCCTCCAGGGGATCTCTGCTGCTGATGGGCCATGGAGGCTCAGCAGGGACAGGACACATTCCATCATCCCACTGGGAGAGGCTCCACCCAGTGGGAGGAGCCAACCATTCCTGCCTGGATAAAAACTGAGACTCAGGAACAGCAGGGATCTGGTTCCACCGGATTCCCGGAGTGAGAGTGGGACCCTCTCACCATCCCTGGGCCCTCCTCACCATCCCTGGGCCCTCCTCACCATCCCTGGGCCCTTCTCACCATCCCTGGGACCTTCTCACCATCCCTGGGCCCTTCTCATCATCCCTGGACCCTTCTCACCATCCCTGGGCCCTCCTCACCACCCCTGGGCCCTTTTCTCTCAGGATCATCTCTACTCCACCAGAACCACCTCTGCCACTCCAGGAGGACTCACTGTGGGACTGCTCCCAACCCCCTGACCAACAGGGTGTCAGGTTGGAGCTCTGACTCTGTCAGGGTTTTTCCAAAATTGTTGTTTGTTCGTTTGCTGTTTTATTTCTTTGGTTTTGTTCTCTACTACATTTGTATTGTTAATATTCCCAGTAAAGAATTGTTATTCCTATTCCCAAATCTTTGCCTGAAAGCTCCTTAATTGCAAAATTATAATTTGGTAGGCGGTGAGGGGTTTGCATTCTCCATTCCAAGGGAAACTCCAGCTTTGCCTGGCTGATACCTGTCTGTCCAAACCAAGACACTGTCCCACTTGGAGCAGCTGATTGCACAGCCTGGAAATGCGCCAGGATGTGTTTGATTAGCTGGAATTACAGGGATTTGTGAAAAATCTGGAGGTTTTTTTGCAAGATCTAAAGCCAGTTTGGGGTGGAAAAGGATTCAGGAGCAGCCTGGTGCTGTGGAAGACGCTGGAGGAGACACAAAAATTTACAAAAAAAACCTCATCAGAAATATTTGTTCCCAAATTAAATCTCTAAACTTAAGTGGGGGGCAAAAAAAAACCATCTCAAAGCATGGATGCAGCTGTTTGGGCTCACCTGGAAGAGTTTTGAGGTAAAAATGCCACATCTGGGGAAATCTGGGATTAGGGCAAGGGCAGTGCACCCACAAGGGCCAGAGCCTTGGGATCACAGTTATTTGGGATCACAGTTACTTGGGATCACATTTATTTGGGATCACAAATATTTAAGATCACAGTTATTTGGTATCACAGTTACTTGGGATCACAGTTATTTGGGATCATGGTTAATTTCCCTGACTAAAAAAATAAATAAAAAAAAACAGATCTCCTCCGTGGCTCTTTTACTGAACAGGTCAGGCCCGACTTGTGGTCTTTGCTGGAAAAGCAGGGATTTTCCCCCAAAAGTCAGTGTTTTGGAGAGGCTGGGATGTCCCCAAAGGCAGCTGGTGGCACCCAAGGAGGTGACGGGGCTGTGCCCACCTGTGTGAGGAGAACTGGGGGAGGAGGAGGGGGAAGGAATGAAAATCCCCTGGTGTCCACAATTCCCTTCTGGATTCCAAAGGCTGCTCCAGCGAAGGAAGTGAGGTCAGATGCTGGAATCCCTTCTTGGCAGGGTGGGCAGGGGCTGGGATGGAATTCCCAGAGCAGCTGGGGCTGCCCCTGGATCCCTGGCAGTGCCCAAGGCCAGGCTGGAGCAGCCTGGGGCAGCCAAGGTGTCCCTGCCCTTGGGACCTTCCATGTCCCGACCCAAACCAGTCCGGAATTCTGCAGAGGGTGGAATTTCCAGGCTGAAAACTCCCATAGCTCAAGGATTTCCCTGCTGCCTTTCCCTCCCCAACACCACATCAACATTTTTCTCAATACTCCCAGAACACTCAGGAAGAATTCCAGTGAGAAATTCCGGCAGAATTCCCTCCAGTGCCTGCCAGGCTGATCCCCAGGAGGAACAATGAGGGATTCCTCCTCGGCCAAGAGACAAATCCCACTTTTTTTTTTTCCCAGAGCCTCCAGAGCCACAATCCCTCCCTTTGTCAGCGGGAAGCGCCGCACGGCTCCCAGCATCCCGGAGCTCCCAGGGGATGAGGGATGGCACAGAGTGAAACATCCCCCCACTGCCCCCCAGGCTCCTGTGGGGAGCTCAGTTTCCTTGAGAGGCTTTGGAGGAATATCTCAGGGAAACAGGGTAAAAGATTCCCAAAGAGGCTCTCACCCCCTGGGATCAGCTCAAGGCTTTATTCTCCAATGGTTCCAGGGCAGAGAGAGAGAGAACAAGGAAGAACAGGACTTTATCTGGTCTCTGCTCAGGAGAGAGAGCTGGACCTGAGCCAAGAGGGTCAAGATAGGAAGGAAGGGTCAAACTCCATGGTCACAGCTTCAGGGGGTTCTGGGGGAAAAACCATTCCCCAGGGGAATACAACACCAGAGCATTCCAAGAATTCCTGCAAACATCATTGTTCCCTTCCCCAAGGGGATTTTCTTTCCTTTGCAAGGGTGAGAGCTGCAGGGAGCGGTCCCGGGGTTCTGGGGGAAAAACCATTCCCCAGAGGAATACAACAGGAGAGGGCACTGCCAGCACCAACCCAAACCTGTGGAGTTCTCCTTCCAAAAACTGGGAGAGTGAGATCCTTCCCCCGCCCGCTTTCCAGGCTCCTGTGGGGAGCTCAGTTCCTTGAGGGGCTTTGGAGAAATATCTCAGGGAAACAGGGTAAAAGATTCCCAAAGAGGCTCTCACCCCCTGGGATCAGTCCAAGGCTTTATTCTCCAAGGATTCCAGGGCAGAGAGAGAGAGAACAAGGAAGAACAGGACTTTATCTGGTCTCTGCTCAGGAGAGATAACTGGGCCTGAGCCAAGAGGGTCAAGATGGGAAGGAAGGGTCAAATTCAGTGGTCACAGCTTCAGGGGTTTCTGGGGGAAAAACCATTCCTCAGAGGAATACAACAACAGAGCACTCCAAGAATTCCTGCAAATTCCCTTCCCCAAGGGGATTTTCTTGCCTTTGCAAGGGTGGGAGCTGCAGGGAGCGCTCCCGGGGTTCTGGGGGAAAACCCATTCCCCAGGGGAATACAACACCAGAGCATTCCAAGAATTCCTGCAAACATCATCAGTTCCCTTCCCCAAGGGGATTTTCCCTCCTTTGCAGGGGTGGGAGCTGCAGGGAGCACTCCCAGGGGTTTTTTCCCGAGGGGAGGGAGGTGCTGGGCGCTGTCCCCTCGGTGTGCTTGTGAGGACTGGAGGTGCAGAAAAGCCCGGAGTGAAGCTGCCAGCCCCAGCTGAGGCTGCCTGCCTGGAAGGTGTGGAAGTTTCTCCCTGTCCCAAGTTTTTTTTTTTTGGGAATTTTAGGTGCAGCAGAGCCAGCTGTGGATGAGGTGGGAGAATTTCATGTTCCTCGGAGCCCTCACCTGAATCCTTCCTCTTTCAATGTGAAACCACCCCCCGTGTCCCGTCACCCTCTGCCCAGGGAAAAAGCCTCTCTGCCTCTTTTTAATCTGCTCCCTTCTCTAAGTCCTGCTTAAGTCAAAAGCTGAGCTCAGCTCCTTCGCTTTTTCACCAGCTGCATTTTAAAACATAAATACCTTGTGTAAGAATTGCCTTTGTTTGTTTGTTTGTTTGTTTTTGAAAAATGGGTGGGATGGGTGGGGACAGGATGGGATGGGATGTGATCCATGGGATGGGATGGGATGGGATGGGATGGGATGGGATGGGATGGGATGGGATGGGATGGGATGGGATGGGATGGGGATGGGTGGGATGGGATGGGGATGGGATGGGGATGGGTGGGATGGGATGGGGATGGGTGGGATGGGATGGGATGGGGATGGGATCCATGGGATGGGATGGGATGTGATCCATGGGATGGGATAGGATGGGATGGGATGGGATGGGATCCATGGGATGGGATGGGATCCATGGGATGGGATAGGATGGGATGGGATGGGATCCATGGGATGGGATCCATGGGATGGGATGGGATGGGTTTAAGTTCCCTCCCAACCCCAAGCACTCTGGAATTCCACGGCTCCGTGTCCCCCTGGGATCCCGCAGTGGAGCTCAGGGTGATGTCCCCTGGCAGGGTGACCCACAGGACACCTCCAAACTCCCCCCTTGCACCTGGAACTTTTTTTTTTTCCCTGTCCTTCTTTGCTTGGAGCCAGCGAGAAATTCCACATTTCTGACTTCCAAGGAGAAACACCTGCCTGGAATGAACTCCGGTCTTTTCCCCACTTCCCCCCTCCAGGAATCCACCCCTGACGTGTCAGGGGCACTGCTGGGAATTCCCGGTATTTGGGCAGGCAGGGAGTGCATCCTCCCAAACCCTCAGCTCCCCTTTCCAGCCCCACCTGTCGGACTCAGAGCCAGCTGCTCCTCCAGCTGGGAATTCTGCAGGATTTGTGACTTTTTTTTCCTGCTGGAGAATTTGGGACCAAGCAGCAGCCAAATGGCTGCTCTCGGGAGGGCTGGTGGCTTTTCACCTTTTCCCCGTCTGCCACACGAGGAAAAGGGGAAAGGGAGGGAGTTTTTTGGTTTTTTGGGTTTTTTTTTTTTTTTTCCCCTTCCAGCCTCCAAATCCCTCTGGAAAAGTGAGAGGTCACAGCCTGGCATTCCCCGAGGGCTGAGGGTGCCGATGATTTCCAGGTTTTTATTTTTTGTTCCTTAAAGGAAAATAAAATGTGGAAATACTGAAAACTGTCACGTTCTCCTTTGACAAAGAAGCGTTTTCATGCTCCATCCAGACACCTGAAGTCCTCCCAGCAGCTGGCACAGAAAACCCCAAAGCAGGTCATGGAAAGAAACTCTTGGAAAAATCAGAGAATAAACTGAGCTGGGAGGGACCCACAAGGATCACCCAGCCCAGTCCTGGCTCTGCTGCAGAAGTTTCTGTTCCTGCACCCTGCAGGGTGAGGAACACGGGCAAAGAATATCAACTTTAAATTCAGAAACCACTGAAAAAAAATGAAAAAAAACCTCCTTGTGGACACACACACTAAAAACCATCCCTGCCGTATTCAAGTCAAATTACTCCGAGCTAATTAAATCATCAGGGTTGCAACAGCACTGAAGGTTTTAAAGGCAAAAAAACCCAAAAAAAATCAAAAACAACAACAACAAAAGTCTTTAAATTGCTCACAAGTCCCACAAAAAACCATTTCTGTGTGGTCATTTCTCTCCTCAGGGCGGGCTTTACCCGGCACTATTATTTCATTAACAGCTCGAAATTAATCAACCTGTAATTCACAGAGGGGGCACAGGCTATTACAAACAGCAAAGAATTTCAATTCCATTCACGGCTGCTGCACCTCTGAACCCACCCACCTCTGATTTAGCGCTGCCCTGAACTAAAACTGAGACTCTCAAACCAAGGAAAAGGTGAAGTTTTGGGGTTGGATGGGATGGGATGGAAGCTCTCAGAGGGCTCCTCGTGCTCTGGAAGGACAAAGTGACACTTTGGGGACACTTTTCACCGAGCAAAGGTGCTCCAGAGTGCCGGGAAACGCCTTTCTAAAAACCAGGTGAGCCCCAGGAATCAGCCTCCCTCTCCCCCCAGCTCCTCCTTTCCCAGGTGTGCAACCTTTTCGCCAGGTGCTAAAAATAAACCCGGAGCGGGAGATAAAAAAAAAAAAAATAGAAATCGCTCGCAACAGTAAAATACAAATAAATCACGGTGAGGAAGATGAAAAGAAGGCTGAGTCAGGCCCAGAATGCTGAGGATATTCCCAGATCTGAGGTGGGGGAGCAGGAATTCCTGAGAGAACCAGGCTGGATCCTGCAATTCCTCCCTCCTGCTGCCAAATCCCGGGATTAGCTCCGGCTTGTTGCGGCAATCCCCTCTCCCAAAAAGAGCCGGAGCAGCATCAGCTCCAGGTATTCGCTGCATTTGTTCTGGAAATGATGATGAGCTTTGATCTCCCCGATAACCGGGGGGAGGAACTGAGGCTGGCAGCACAGAAAATCGGGAATTGCTCTATTCGGCATCCCTAAATCCCTGCTATTGAACGGAGAGCGGGATTCTTCAGGCTGGGAGAGAAGAGGGGAGAGGCTCCAGCATCCAGCATTCCCAAACTTTCCAAGCACTGCTGCCTCTTCTCTCATTTAAAAAAAAAAAACAACCAACAAGCAAAAAAAAAAAAAAAAAAAAAAAAAAACCCAAAAAAACCCAAACAAACAAAAAAACCCACAAAAAAAACCACCAAAAAACCCCACAAAAAAACCCAAAAAAAAACCACAAAAAAAACCCCAACCAAAAAAAAAAACCAAAAAAAAAAACCCCACAAAAAACCTCCACAACAAATAAAGAGAAAAAAAAAGAAAAAAAAAAAAGAAAAAAAAGAAAAAAAAAGAAAAAAAAGAAAAAAAGAAAAAAAGAAAAAAAAGAAAAAAATTTAAAAAAAAGGAAAAAAAAGAAAAAAAAAGAAAAAAAAGAAAAAAAAGAAAAAACCACAACAACAACAAAAAAAAACCAACAAAAGTTTTATTCTTTGTACAAATAAATATGTATACACATAATTCTGCTCTGGGGGGGGGTCATCACCTCATGAGGAAAAAAAAATGAGAAAAAAAAAAAGCAGAAAAACACTTGGAGGCATTAAATCACCGAAAGAAAGTGCACTTTTTTTAATATTTAATTTTTTTTTTTTTTTAAAGTGCCGTTCCCCGCTGGCAAACGCTGCCCCGAAAGGAAAGGTCCCAGGAACGCTGCAGAATTTTCAGGAATGAGCAGCAACGTTTGGTGTTCCAGAACACCATGGGGAGGACGCCCCAGCAGGGATGGAAAAGCAGTGGGAGGTTACCAGGAAGTCGCCCGGAAAATAAAAGCTCTAAAAGGAACATTTTCAATAAAAATCGCCCTAAAAGGAACATTTTCAATAAAAAAAATCCACATTAAAAAGTGGATAAATCCACTTTTAATCCACATAAACCCACATGGTATTTATGAGTGTGGACGAGAAACCTTTTACTCCGAATTGGGAGTTTTCAGGGAATTGAGCTTTTTTTTTTTTTACTTTCACTGTCCTCTAGGAAATGTTCTGACCAAACCCACGGGATTTGATTGCTGCTCCCCTTTTCCACCCTGCTCCATCCTTCCTCACAATCCTATTTTTTTGTTACCTTGTGAACTTTTCCTGTCTGATTGGGGTTTTTTGGGGTTTTTTTTTTTTTCCTTTTTTTACCCATTCTGTCTCCGTTTATTTTACTTTCCTGGGAGCTCTGCTGCAGCCATGAGCGCTTTGCCACGAAAACTTTGTTAATGAATTAATTAATGAATGAGAGAGATGTGCTCTGCTCGAGGAGCCCAGGCTGGCTGGATATTCCAGCACCCAGCTATTTCTGGGTGGGTTTTAGATTGGTTTGATTAACTGACTTCTGAAAAAAAACCAAACAAACAAAAAACCAAACAAACAAAAAAAAACCAACAAACCAACCAAAAAAACCCCAAACCAAACAAAAAAAAACCAAAAAAAAACCCAAAAAACAAACCACAAAAAAACCCAAAACCATAAAAAAACCCCCAAAAAACCAACGAACCAACCAACCAAAAAAAAAAAACAACAAAACAACCCAAACCAAAAAAAAACACAAAAAACCCCCCAAACACACCACCCCAACAAAATAGTGTTTTGTAAAAATCCCAGGTTTTTCCACCAGATATTTCCACAGGTACCCCTAAGGATTCCTGCTTTGAGTATGAATGATAATTGTCAGGTTATTGATGGGGAAAATCAAAGAGAAAGGAAAGAAAATCACATTGGAAACACTGCTCTGCTCCCCCCTGCCCTGCCTCAGCTGGGTTTTACATTCCCAGGAAACTCCATCCTGAATTTGGAGCCAGGAAATTCCAGCACCCAGCTGTTTCTGTGTTTTTAATACAGAAAAATCTCCAAATGTAGCTGTGCTTTATATTGGTTTCATTAACTGACTCCTGACAATAAAAATAGGTGCTCTGTAAAATCCCAGGTTTTGCCACCAGGTATTTCCACTCAGGCTTCCTGCTCTAAAAATGATTAAAATCTCTGAGAGAATCCAGAGCTTGGCAAGCTGAGGGAGAGCAATTCCCTCCAAAGGAGCACTCACCTGCAGCGTCATGAATAACAAATTCATTGATCAGGGGATAAATGCAATGCAGGAGCCCAGAACTCATTAGTGATCCGACAACCCCGGCCTGGGGATCCCAAAATGAAACTGGAAATTTCCCCTCCCTTTTCTAACTTCCCTTGCAAGTTAAAATGATTGAAATCCTAAAATTCTGATCTCCTTGGAAGCCTTGGAGATCCGTGCCTGCTCCAGGGATACACAGGATGGGTTGGAAGGAGATGGATGAGACCCCAGCTCTGCTCCAGGTGGGCCCTTCCCAAGAACTGCCAGGTTTTCCCATCCATCCATGGATGTCCATCCAACCCCAGTGTCGTGGGCAGCAGGAAAAGGGGGGATTCTGTCCCTCTGCCCCCCTCAGGTGATTCCCAAACCTGCAGAGCTCGGAATTCCAACATCAGCAGCACCTGGAGAGAGCCCAGAGGAGCCCCCGGAGCTGCTGCCAGGGCAGGGAGCAGAGTTTGGGTTTCCAGAGATCCCAGGGACTCTTTCCAGCCTCCTCTTCCTCACCCCTTCCTGAGCAATCCAGGCAGATCCCGCTCCCACCCTGGGGTGTGTTCCCAGCACGGGAAGGACCTGGAGCTGCTGGGGAGAGCCCAGAGGAGCCCCCGGAGCTGCTGCAGGGCTGGAGCCCCTCTGGAGCCAGGCTGGGAGAGCTGGGGGTGCTCAGCTGGAGAGGAGAAGGCTCCAGGGAGAGCTCCCAGCCCCTGGCAGGGCCCAAAGGGGCTCCAGGAGAGTTGCTGCTGCATTCCCTGGGGAGCCTGGGCAGTGCCCAGCACCCTCTGGGGGAAGAACCTTGCCCTGCTCTGCAGCCTCAGCCTGCCCTGGCCCAGCTCCAGCCCTGCCCTGGCTGCTGCCCCTGTCCCAGAGCAGGGATGGGAGCTGCCCCTGGGGAGGAGCTGCAGAACCCTGAGTGTCACAATTCGACACCAATGAACAGCACTCACACACTGAGGTGTCCAAGGCAAAAAAGGGCAATTTATTCACAGACCTCGACATTTATAGAATTCCAACAGTGACCATGGATTGGAGGATGGAAATTGTCCTCTCCAACCACCCAACAGCCCATCAATTCTCTCCTCCTCCATCCCTCGGCCCTTCTGGAAGCTGAGCTCAAAACCTGATGGGAGCCTCCTGGAAATATGGAAAGGGACCTGGGGACAAGGCCTGCAGGGACAGGACACAGGGAATGGCTTCCCAGTGCCCAGGGCAGGGCTGGCTGGGAGCTTGGGCAGGAATTGTTCCCTGGCAGGGTGGGCAGGGGCTGGGCTGGGATTGCCAGAGCAGCTGTGGCTGCCCCTGGAGCCCTGGCAGTGCCCAAGGCCAGGCTGGACACTGGGGCTGGGAGCACCTGGCACAGGGGGAGGTGTCCCAAGGCAGGGATGGAATGGGATGAGCTTTGAAGTCCTCAGTCCCAAACCTTTCTATATTTCCATGATTTTCACCTCCTGCTCACCTGGGTCCATCCCAACACAGGAACAGAGCAGAGACCTTCAGCTCAATCCTGGATTTCAAGCACCACCTCAAACCCCTCGTGTTCCAGCATCAATTCCCTTTTCCAGGGTGCTCCAAATAAGCACAAATCCCACAGGACCAAAACCAGGAGTGGGACTGGAGGAAAATCCCAGCCCAGGCTGGTTCTGTGCCCCAGGAGCTGCAGTTTGGGCGAGCAGCAATTCCCAGGGGATCAATCCCATCCCAGATTCCAGCAGGAATTTTCTATGGCACAAATCCCATCCCAAAGTCCAAATCCCATCCCAGGGTCCAGCAGGAATTACCAGGGGATCAATCCCATCCCAGGGTCCAGTAGGAATTCCCAGGGGATCAATCCCATCTCAGATTCCAGCAGGAATTCTCTATGATACAAATCCCATCCCAGAGTAAAAATCCCACCCCAAAGTCCAAATCCCATCCCAGGGTCCAGCAGCAATTCCCAGGGGATCAATCCCATCCCCAATTCCAGCAGCAAGGAAATGCCCTGAGCTCCTTTTCCCAGCTGAGGAATTCCAAGTGGAAATTTCCCCTGGTGGTTTTTTTTTTTTTCCTTTCAGCTTTGGGAGATTTATTTATTCCAGGGCCTGCTGCTCCATCAGCTCCCAGAAAATGCCTCTGTGGGAACAGCTCAGCTCTCCAGGTGAGTGAAACTCCTCCTGTTTTAATTCAGGAATAAACCAAGCTCTTCAAACCTCTGAGCCTGAGTTCATGCTGATATTCCAGCTCCAAAAAAAACGGAAGACCCCACACGGACACCAGGAGGATGTGGAGTGAGGAGGGGGCAGAAACCCCCTGGGAGTCTGGACTCCTCCTCCCGTTTATTCCTATTTTTAACGAGGTTTAATTAAGCCACAACACTGAAGGTGGGATTTTCAAAGCTCTGAAAGTGATTTAGGAGAATCCAGGGCAGCCCAGGTGCTGAAAATCCTCACCTGGTGGAACAAAATCCAGCTTTTCCTGCAAACCAGCTGTGGATCCATCCCAAATAACCCAAAGTGTCCAGGAATTACGGATGATCCCGAGCTGAGCACGAGGGCAGGGTTAAGGTGACAAATTCAGATTTTCCTGCCACTTTTACAATCAAATTGTCAAACAAACATCCAAAGTGTAAAAAAAAAAAAAAAAAATAAAAATCCCCAAATTCCCTGATTTTCTGTCTGCCAGCCAGGAGTGGTTGGGCAGAGTCATCCAGGGGTGACACCAAACTCACCCAAAATCAAATAATCAACCAAATCTGGCCAAATTCTCCCCTCAAGCTGCAGATCTGTTTAAGGCATTTAAGTTAATCTAAGCCTTTATATTGGCACAAGCTGTTTAAAATGATCTCAGACTTTAGCTGGGTTTAAGCTGCTTATGCAGCTTTAAGGGGTTTAAAAGGGTTTAGCCTGGGGAAAAAAAAAAAAAAAACCAATTTCCCAAAAAGCAGAGTGGGGTTTGTTGGGTGGGAGCTTGGCTCTGCCATTTTGTGGGGTTTGGAACAGGGGAAAACATCCAAGGGGACTCAAATATTTGACTAAAAGTCAGAGTTAGTCAGGATCAAGGTACAAATACTGAGTTGAGAGAGGATTTGGGCCGGCCTAAGTGCGAGGGGAGTGGCAGGACAGAGGTAAAACACCAAGAGCTCGCTGAGAAAAGAGAAAGGAATCCCCTTTAAAAATGGCTCAAACACTTAACCCAACAATTCCACCTCGTTAAGAGAAGGAAGGCAAAATTCCAGTGCATGAACCCAAAAAAATTCCAAGTAAAACCCATCCCAGAGTCCAGCAGGAATTATCCATGGTACAAATCCCATCCCAGAGCCCAGCAGGAATTCTCTATGGTGCAAATCCCATCCCAGAGTCCAGCAGGAATTCTCTATGGTACAAATCCCATCCCAGAGTCCAGCAGGAATTCCCAGGGATACAAATCCCATCCCAGAGTCCAGCAGGAGTTCTCTATGGTACAAATCCCATCCCAGAATCCAACAGGAATTCTCTATGGTACAAATCCCATCCCAGAGTCCAGCAGGAATTCTCTATGGAACAAATCCCATCCCAGAGTCCAGCAGGAATTCTCTATGGTACAAATCCCATCCCAGAGTCCAGCAGGAATTCCCAGGATACAAATCCCATCCCACAGTCCAGCAGGAATTCCCCATGGCTAAAAACCCCCAAAGAAATTCTGCTTTCCTCTCCTCCTTCCCAGTTTTTTTTTTTTTATCCCCAAACCCCAGCATCACTTCCTGTCCATTTTTGAAGAATTCCAGCCCAAAGTGGGGATCTGAAATCCAAGGTGGTGCTGGAAAAGCTCAAACCAGACCCCACTAACGACACAGGCTCTGCTCGGAACAAAACTTCCCTCTTCCAGGGGGTCCTGGAACAGAAAAGGGCCGGGAAGGTTTGTCCAGGATGGAATTCTCCCTGCTCAGGTGGATTTTTTGCCAGGACCGTGCACGACCCCCCTGCTGCTCCCAACTTCCCACCCTGCTGAGCTGCAGAGATCCAAGAGGATTTGGAATTTTTTTTTTTTTTTTTTTGAGCCCTTCCTGGCAGTTCCAAACCATCCCCCAGAACCACGGGGCACATTTTCCCAGGATTTCTGTGCTCTGGGCCCTGCTCCAGCGGGACACAGGAAGGGGGAATCCGACACTGGAATGTCGGGTGTGGCACTGGAGGGGGAGGTTTGGAGTCCCCGTCCCTGGAGGTGTCCAAGGAACACCTGGATGTGGCTCTGGGTTGGTGACAAGGTGGCCATTGATGGTCCTGGGGGGCTTTTCCAACCTCTGTGATCCCAAAATTCCCTCCTGGGCAGCTGCTGGGGCAAAACCTGCTCCAGAGCTTGGGCTCAGCCCAAAGCTTTGATCCCAGCGCTCCTGTGGGATGAGGACAAAGCTGGGCCTGGAGTCCCAAAGCAGGGGCAGAGTCCCTGCCCTGGGGAGCCTGAATTCCCATCCCAAAACACTGGGAAATCAGGGAAACGCTCCTGGCTGCGGGTTCACCTTTTATCGATGCATTTAATTCCCTTCAGAGCACAATTTCCAGTTTTCCTGGGGAGGGAATGGTCCCACATCCCTCTCTCCCTGAATTCCCACTTCAAACCACCAGAAAATCAGGGAAATGCTCCTGGATGAAGGCAGCACCTTTTACCAACACATTTAATTCCCTTTAGCCCTTGGAGCACTGAAATTTCCACTTTCCCTGGGAAAAGGACGGTGCCATCCCTCCCTCCCTGATTTTCCATCCCTCCCTCCCTGAATTCCCATCCCAAAACCCTGGAAAAATCAGGGAAAGGCTCCTGGCTGCGGGTTCACCTTTTATCAACACATTTAATTCCCTTTATAGCCCTCAGAGCACCACGATTTCCAGCTTTCCTGGGGAGGGAATGGTCCCACATCCCTCCCTCTCTCAATTCCCATCCCCAAACACTCCAAAAACAGGGAAACGCTCCTGGCTGCGGGCTCACCTTTCATCAAGGCATTTAATTCCCTTCAGATCTCAGAGCAGCACAATTTCCAGCTTCTCTAGGAAGGGAATGGTCCCATCCCTCCCTCCCTCCCTGAATTCCCATCCCAAAACCCTGGAAAAATCAGGGAAACGCTCCTGGCTGCGGGCTCACCTTTCATCAATGCATTTAATTCCCTTTATAGCCCTCAGAGCACCACGATTTCCAGCTTTCCTGGGGAGGGAATGGTCCCACATCCCTCCTTCTCTCAATTCCCATCCCCGAACACTCCAAAAACAGGGAAATGCTCCTGGCTGTGGGCTCACCTTTCATCAATGCATTTAATTCCCTTCAGCCCTCAGAGCAGCACGATTTCCAGCTTTCCTGGGGAAGGGATGGTCCCAATCCCTCCCTCCCTCAATTCCCATCCCGAAACACTGGGACATCAGCTCCTGAGTGAGGGTTCACCTTTTATCAACGCATTTAATTCCCTTTAGCCCTCAGAGCACCACGATTTCCAGCTTTCCTAGGGAGGGAATGATCCCATCCCTCTATCCCTGAATTCCCATCCCCAAAAAACTGCAAAATCAGGGAAATGCTCCTGGCTGAGGGTTCACCTTTTATCAAGACATTTAATTCCCTCTAGCCCTCAGAGCATCACAATTTCCAGCATCGTTAGAAAGGAAATGCTGCCACCCTCTCTCCCTGAATCCCCATCCCAAAACCCTGGAGAAATCAGGGAAAGGCTCCTGGCTGCGGGTTCACCTTTTATCAACACATTTAATTCCCTTTATAGTCCTTAAGGCACCACAATTTCCAGCTTTCCTGGGGAAGGGAAGGTCCCATCTCTCCCTCCCTCAATTCCCATCCCAAAACACTGGGACATCAGCTCCTGAGTGAGGTTTCACCTTTTATCAAGGCATTTAATTCCCTTTAGCCCTTAGAGCACCACGATTTCCAGCTTTCCTAGGGAGGGAATGATCCCATCCGTCTATCCCTGAATTCCCATCCCCAAAACACTGCAAAAATCAGAGAAATGCTCCTGGCTCAGGTTTCACCTTTTATCAACGCATTTAATTCCTTTTATAGCCTTTAGAGCACCACGATTTCCAGCTTTCTTGGGGAAGGGAAGGTCCCATCCCTCCCTCCCTCAATTCCCATCCCGAAACACTGGGAAATCAGCTCCTGGGTGAGGGTTCACCTTTTATCAAGGCATTTAATTCCCTTTATAGCCCTCAGAGCACCACAATTTCCAAATTTCCAGCTTCCCTGGGGAGGGGATGGTCCCAATCCCTCCCACCCCGCAGCAAAGGGATGCAAACCGGGACAAAGAACCATTTCCCCCCCCCCCCCTTTTTTTTTTTTTTTTTTTTTTTTTTTTTTTTTGGGCGCCGAGCGCAGGCAGAGCCCCGCTCCGCTCTCATTTACACAAAGATAAAAGGCAGCGCATCTGGCCGTGTGGCAGAAGTCTTTAATTACACGCCGGAGCTTATCTTAAATATCTATTTATTGCCGCGAGATTGCAGCTTCGCCCGATCAACAGCCCGCAGACAAAGGGAGGTTGTGATTGCACATTCAACCTCCCAGCTCTTATTCCCACTCTGGAATGCTTCACTTTGCAACTTTCTGGGATATTCGCATCCTCTTCCCCCCTCCTCCTCCACCTTTGCTCCCCGACCACCGAGTTCATTTTTTTGGGGTATTTTCAGCCGGGAAAGATGGTCCATAAAGGAGATTTTTATGCTATTTTTTTTATGCTAAAATGCAGATTTGAGCCGGGACCGGGCTCCTGCAGCGAGGCCCTGAGCAGCTTCTCCAGCAGCAAAATCCAAATGGATTGGGGGGGGGAAAAAAAAATGGATAAACACGGACAGAAATAGCAAGAGGAGCAACAGGAACCTGTTATGGGCAGGGAGCTGGGAAATCACACATGGAATTTTCAGTTTTGTTCAGAACAGGCTGCTCAGGGCTTTAAAATCCCTCAGATCCCAAATAAAGCTCGGGATAACGATGGATACGGGCCAGCTCTTATTCCCACTCTGGAATGCTTCACTTCACAACTTTCCGGGATATTCCCACCCTCTCCCCCCTCTTCCACACTTCCAAGTTCATGTTAGGGTTTTTCAGCCAGGAAAGTTGTCCCCTAATGAAGATTTTTAGCCTAAAATGCAGATTTGAGCCAGGACTGGGCTGCTGCAGACAGCACCAGGCCCTGAGCAGCTTCTCCAGCAGCAAAATCCAAATGGATTGGGGGGAAAAAAAATTTGGATAAACACGGACAGAAATAGCAAGAGGAGCAACAGGAACCTGTTATGGGCAGGGAGCTGGGAAATCACACATGGAATTTTCAGTTTTGTTCAGAACAGGCTGCTCAGGGATGGGTTCAGGGCTTTAAAACGCACTCAGATCCCAAAATAAAGCTCGGGATAACGATGGATACGGGCCAGCTCTTATTCCCACTCTGGAATGCTTCACTTCACAACTTTTCAGGATATTCCTATCCTCTCCCCCCTCCTCTGCACTTCCAAGTTCATGTTAGGGTTTTTCAGCCAGGAATGTTGCCCCATAAAGGGTATTTCCTGCTCTAGACCTGCACAAACCCCACAGAACTGGCATTTTCAGCCCTGGTCCCACACAAACCCCACAGAAACCCCACAGAAACCCCACAGAACTGGCATTTTCAGCCCTGGTCCCACAGAAACCCCACAGAAACCCCACAGAAACCCCACAGAAACCCCACAGAAACCCCACAGAACTGGCATTTTCAGCCCTGGTCCCACACAAACCCCACATAAACCCCACATAAACCCCACAGAAACCCCACAGAAACCCCACAGAAGTGGCATTTGCAGGCCTGGGGCCACATAAACCCCACACAAATGGCATTTCCTGCTCCAGACCCACAGAAGCCCCACAGAAGTGGCATTTGCAGGCCTGGTCCCACACAAACCCTACACAAAAGCCCCACACACAAATCGGCATTTGCAGATCTAATCCCACACAAACCCCACAAAATTGGCATTTGCAGGCCTGGTCCCACAGAAACCCCACACACAAACCCTCACAAAAACCCCACACAAACCCCACACACAAACCCCACAAAACTGGCATTTGTAAGCCTGGTCCCACACAAAACCCAGATAAAAACCCCACACAAACCCCACAAACAAACCCCACACACACAAACCCCACAAAACTGGCATTTGCAGGCCTGGTCCCACACAAACCCCACACACACAAACCCCACAAAACTGGTATTTGCAGGCCTGGTCCCACACAAACCCCACACAAAACCCTCACAAAAACCCCACACAAACCTCAGGAAGCGTCACCCACCCCCTGCCCTGGGGAATTGTGTCCCTGAATTCCCTTCAGGGATGGGGGAACAGAAATAATTCCCATTCTGAAATTTAGGAACAAAATTCCCAATAGGATTTTCTTTTTTTTTTGCTTCCAGGTGCTTCCGACTCCCTGAAATCCCACTGATGGATGCAGCATCATTAGGAGTGGAATAATGTCATTTTTGCCCCAGCTGAGAAACACTTTTTGCTCTCACCATCAACCAAAACACGTTCAACACCCCAAAAATCCCAATTCGTTTGGCCACAACAAATAAATTGTAAAAAATTAAAAAAAATTAAATAAAGTGAAAATCTTTATAATTACCTAAATAAAAATAAAATAAAAACTTTTTAAAAAGAAAAACTTTTTGCTCTCACCATCAACCAAAACATGTTCAACACCCCAACAATCCCAATTTGTTTGGCCACAACAAATAAATTGTAAAAATTAAAAATAAATAAATAAAATGAACATCTTTATAATTACCTAAATAAAACTAAAATCTTTATAATTCCCTGATTTATTTTGTTTAAATCTGCAGCTCTTGCTCTCCTGACCCCTCCAAGCCCCTCAGAGCCCATTTGCTCTGACCCCAAGATATTTCCCTTCACTTGCCAGGGACCAGATTTTTGTTTTTTGGGGTTTTTTTTCCAGCATAGAATTCCTCTCCAATTAATTAATCCAAGTTATAATCAATCAAATATCACACCAAATATGTGCAGCTCCTGCTGCAGGAGAATTCTCCTACGGGAGAATTCCTTTCTTGCCCCAAATTCCCTGCAGCAAGGAGGCTTTTTTGTTTTTTTGTTTTGTTGGTTTTTTTTTTTTGTTTTGTTTTGTTTTGGGTTTTTTGTTTGTTTGTTTTTTAGTTTCTTTTTTTTTTTTTTTTTTTTTTTTCAGGAAAAAATCTGACCAAACTGCTTTGGAACAGCCCTTCAAAACAAAACAAGTTGTTTGTCTCGGCAATTTGCACTCTCCCATGAAATTCCCTCTGATGCCAGAAGTACAGGAAACAAGGAAAAAAAAAATCCAAAATATGAGCCCAAGCTAACGAAAGCG
Organism: Phylloscopus collybita; assembly: GCA_027886175.1. Classification (NCBI taxonomy): domain Eukaryota; kingdom Metazoa; phylum Chordata; class Aves; order Passeriformes; family Phylloscopidae; genus Phylloscopus; species Phylloscopus collybita. Next base: position 1,297,220 of record JAJNNQ010000059.1, on the reverse strand, counting down.
GGGTGAAATGAATATCCCTGCAAAGGCAGGGACTCTGAAAAGCAACACAGAGGCAGGCAAAGGACAAGAGGGGTGAGGGATGAGGATAAATTTATTTTCCTGGATTAAAACACGAAGGGGAATTGGCTGGGGAGGACTGGAAATGCCTCTGGATGGGGTTTCCAGGGACTGGGATGCTGCAGCTGAGCCCTTCCCAAGGACTTGCTCTTTTGCACACAAACCTCCACCTAAAAAATCCAATTTTAGTCCTTTCAAACGACCTTTCGTTTTCCGATCCACCCCCAAAAATCCCAATTTCTTTGGCTCCAACAGCAGAACCTTTATAATTCCCTGATTTATTTGTTTAAATCTGCAGCTCTTGCTCTCCTGACCCCTCCATGCCCCTCAGAGCCCATCTGCTCTGACCCCGAAATATTTCCCTTCACTTGCCGGGGACCAGATTTTTGGGAACGAATCCATCTGGGAGCACCCACTGGGATTAGCAAACGTGCTTTAGCTCTCGAGGCAGCTAAAAAAGCAGGAGAGAAGTTTGATTTGGCTCCGAGGTGCTTTTCCAAGGCCCCTGAGCTCATCCCTGACATCACCGCCGGCTTCTCTCATCCCCTCCTTTACTCACTGATCAATTCTGGGCCGGCTGAGCCCACAGCATCCCCGGTTACGTCAGGATTTGCTCACTGCTGGCTCCTGCAGCCCCCAAATCCCATCCCTGAGTCAGCAGCAGCCCTTGGACCTTTCCCCCAGGGAGGCAGGAGATGATCCAGCCACCCACAGGCATCTCCTCCCCAATGGGATTTTCATTGTCCCAGCTCCTTCCCAAGGTGCTGGAGCAGCAGAGGAGAAGGAACATTCTGCAGCACTGAACTCTGGGCTGCTCCAGGGGTGGGAAATCCACTGGAAGGGCTGGAATCTCATGGGATCCTCCTGTGGGATCCATCCATGGGCACCTCCTGCCCTGGGGTGGATTGTCCCTGCTCCTTGAAGGCCCCACAGCCAGGGTGGCACAGAGAAGCCAGGGAGAGGCAGATTGTGCAGCACTGAAAATCTGGGCTGCTCCAGGAGTGGGAAATCCACTGGAAGGGCTGGAATCCCATGGGATCCTCCTGTGGGATCCATCCATGGACACCTCCTGCCCTGGGGTTTGATTGTCCCTGCTCCTTGCCAAGGCCCCACAGGAGCAGCCAGGATGGCACAGAGAAGCCAGGGAGAGGCAGATTGTGCAGCACTGAAAGTCTGGGATGCTCCAGGGCTGGGAGATCCACTGGAAGGGCTGGAATCCCATGGGATCCTCCTGTGGGATCCATCCATGGGCACCTCCTGCCCTGGGGTGGATTGTCCCTGCTCCTTGAAGGCCCCACAGCCAGGGTGGCACAGAGAAGCCAGGGAGAGGCAGATTGTGCAGCACCGAAAGTCTGGGCTGCTCCAGGAGTGGGAAATCCACTGGAAGGGCTGGAATCCCACGGGATCTTCCTGTGGGATCCATCCATGGACACCTCCTGCCCTGGGGTGGATTGTCCCTGCTCCTTGAAGGCCCCACAGCCAGGGTGGCACAGAGAAGCCAGGGAGAGACAGATTGTGCAGCACCGAAAGTCTGGGATGCTCCAGGGCTGGGAGATCCACTGGAAGGGCTGGAATCCCATGGGATCCTCCTGTGGGATCCATCCATGGACACCTCCTGCCCTGGGGTTTGATTGTCCCTGCTTCTTGCCAAGGCCCCACAGGAGCAGCCAGGGTGGCACAGAGAAGCCAGGGAGAGGCAGATTGTGCAGCACTGAAAGTCTGGGATGCTCCAGGGCTGGGAGATCCACTGGAAGGGCTGGAATCCCATGGGATCCTCCTGTGGGATCCATCCATGGACACCTCCTGCCCTGGAGTTTGATTGTCCCTGCTCCTTGAAGGCCCCACAGCCAGGGTGGCACAGAGAAGCCAGGGAGAGGCAGATTGTGCAGCACTGAAAGTCTGGGCTGCTCCAGGAGTGGGAAATCCATGGAAGGGCTGGAATCCCACGGGATCTTCCTGTGGGATCCTGCTCTCCCAGCTGCAGGGAGTGGGGGCAGGGCCTGGTGGGACACAGCAGCACATCCAGGCTGGGACCAGCTCCTGGGGATCACGCCAGCAGCAATTCCCGAGGCTCCCTGGGGATGCCAGCAGCAGCCTGGAGAGCCCAAACTGTCCCAGCCTAGTTAAATGATCCCATTATTCAATTCCAGGTGCGACACTCCCCCTGAAACAGCCCCAATCCCCCTGAGCACCCACAGCCCTGGGGGCTTCTCAAACCCCAAAATGCGTTTCCCCTACAGCGTTCTCCAGAGCCTGCCCGGCAAATAATGATCTAAAATAAAATTAATTTTAAAAACCAACCCCAAAGCCCCAGCGAGCGCTGCTGTCTGCAGTCGGGGCTTAGAGTCAGAACTTATTATTTGTATTTTCAATCAGCCAGAGACTCCCACTGAGAGCACGGCCAGGAGGCTCCCCCTCCCTCCCTCCTCCCCGTTTCCCACACAGGAGGAAAAGTAAAGAAGCAGAAAGGTTAAAAAGGAACAAAAAAAAAAAAAAAAAAAGGCCATGGTGGTCTTCCCCCCGACACGGCACCGAGAGCAAATCCCTGACTTGGGGAGCTGCAACTTTTCCAGTCCTGGCATGAAAAAAAAAGTTTCAGAGCATTTTAAACAGCTGAAGGGAGAGAGGTGGCCCGTGGATCCCGACAGCCCTGCCACAGGAAGGGCAGGAATGTGGTGAAAATGGGTAAATATGGGTCAGGAATCCGAGTAAATATGAGTCAGGAATTTGAGTGAAAATGGGGAAAAATATGGGTCGGGAATAGGGGTAAAAATGGCTTAGGAATATGGGTAAAAAATGAGTAAATATCGGTCCAAAATATGGGTAAAAATGGGGAAATATGGGTCCAAAATATGAGTAAAGATAGGTCAGGAATATGGGTAAAAAATGAGTAAATATGAGTCAAGAATATGGGTAAATATGGGTCAATATGGGTCAATACAGGTCAAGATTATGGGTCCAAAATATGGATTAAAATGGGTAAATATGGGTCCAAAACATGAGTAAAAATGGGTCAGGAATATGGGTAAAAATGGGTCAGGAATATGGGTAAATATGGATCAATACAGGTCAAGAATATGGGCCCAAAATACAGGTAAAAATGGAGAGATATGGGTCAAGAATATAGGTAAAAACAGGTAAATATGGGTAAAAATGGGTCCAAAATATGGCTAAATATGGGTAAAAATGGGTCAAGACTATGGGCAAACACGGGTCCAAAATATGGCTCAATATGAGTAGCAAGCACCAGCTCTCTAAGATAATTTGGAAGATCCTCTTCAGGTATCACCACGCACCTTTCAGCAGGGAAATTAATTAGGGAGCTGATTTATTAGCATTTTAACCCTTGCTATCCCACCTTACCCATCTGCACAAACTGAGCCAGCAGCAGAGATTGAGCCAGACACGGAGGAAAGAGAGGTTTTTAACCCCAAATTAATCCAGAGCTGTTTGTGCTCCCACCAGCACCAGGCAGATTCCCCCACAGATTTCCCTATTAAAAACGTGGGGTTTAGATCAATGGTGAATTCCTGTTCAGCACCGGGCAGGCAGATTCCCCTACAGATTCCCTGCTAAAAACGTGGGATTTAGATCAATGCAGGCAGATTCCCCCCACAGATTTCCCTATTAAAAATGTGGGGTTTAGATCAATGGTGAGTTCCTGTTCAGCACCAGGCAGGCAGATTCCCCCACAGATTCCCTATTAAAAATGTGGGGTTTAGATCAATGCAGGCAGATTCCCCCACAGATTCCCTGTTAAAAATGTGGGGTTTAGATCAATGCAGGCAGATTCCCCCACAGATTCCCTATTAAAAACATAGGATTTAGATCAATGCAGGCAGATTCCCCCCACAGATTTCCCTATTAAAAATTTGGGTTTAGATCAGTGGTGAGTTCCTGTTCAGCACCAGGCAGGCAGATTCCCCCACAGATTCCCTACTAAAAATGTGGGGTTTAGATCAATGCAGGCAGATTCCCCCACAGATTTCCCTATTAAAAATTGGGGTTTAGATCAGTGGTGAGTTCCTGTTCAGCACCGGGCAGGCAGATTCCCCCACAGATTCCCTACTAAAAATGTGGGGTTTAGATCAATGCAGGCAGATTCCCCCCACAGATTCCCTATTAAAAATGTGGGGTTTAGATCAATGCAGGCAGATTCCCCCACAGATTCCCTATTAAAAACATAGGATTTAGATCAATGCAGGCAGATTCCCCTACAGATTCCCTATTAAAAATGTGGGGTTTAGATCAAAGCAGGCAAATTCCCCCACAGATTCCCTATTAAAAATGTGGGGTTTAGATCAAAGCAGGCAGATTCCCCCCACAGATTTCCCTATTAAAAACGTGGGGTTTAGATCAATGGTGAGTTCCTGTTCAGCACCAGGCAGGCAGATTCCCCCACAGATTCCCTATTAAAAATGTGGGGTTTAGATCAATGCAGGCAGATTCCCCCACAGATTCCCTACTAAAAATGTGGGGTTTTCAGCACCAGGCAGACAGATTCCCCTACAGATTCCCTACTAAAAATGTGGGGTTTAGATCAATGCAGGCAGATTCCCCCACAGATTCCCTATTAAAAACATGGGGTTTAGATCAGTGGTGAGTTCCTGTTCAGCACCGGGCAGGCAGATTCCCCCCCAGTTTTCCCTATTAAAAATGTGGGGTTTAGATCAATGCAGGCAGATTCCCCCACAGATTCCCTATTAAAAATGTGGGGTTTAGATCAATGCAGGCAGATTCCCCCACAGATTCCCTATTAAAAACATAGGATTTAGATCAATGCAGGCAGATTCCCCTCACAGATTCCCTATTAAAAACATAGGATTTAGATCAATGCAGGCACATTCCCCCACAGATTTCCCTATTAAAAATTGGGGTTTAGATCAGTGGTGAGTTCCTGTTCAGCACCAGGCAGGCAGATTCCCCTACAGATTCCCTATTAAAAATGTGGGGTTTAGATCAATGCAGGCAGATTCCCCCCACAGATTTCCCTATTAAAAATGTGGGGTTTAGATCAATGCAGGCAGATTCCCCCCACAGATTCCCTATTAAAAATGTGGGGTTTAGATCAATGCAGGCAGATTCCCCCCACAGATTCCCTATTAAAAATGTGGGGTTTAGATCAATGCAGGCAGATTCCCCCCACAGATTCCCTGTTAAAAACGTGGGGTTTAGATCAATGGTGAGTTCCTGTTCAGCACCAGGCAGGCAGATTCCCCTACAGACTCCCTACTAAAAATGTGGGGTTTAGATCAAAGCAGGCAGATTCCCCCACAGATTCCCTATTAAAAATGTGGGGTTTAGAACAATGGTGAGTTCCTGTTCAGCACCGGGCAGGCAGATTCCCCCACAGATTCCCTATTAAAAATGTGGGGCTTAGATCAATGGCAAGTTCCTGTTCTCCTGGCACCCATCCCTCCCTCGCCAGCTCCACATCCTGAGCAGGGAGACAACCCTGGGAATTCTATCCAGGTGGAAACCCAGAACTGAAGTGCACCTGAGGAGGAGAAGCGGGCCTCTCAGCGCTCTGACCCCACCACCTCCTCCAGGGCCCCATAAAACCCTCTGGCCCCTCAGCAGCTCTCTGAATCCCCAGCAAATCCCCCCATTCCCACGGAGCTGTTCCCAGGAACAGCCCCAGGATGCTGGAGAGGCTTTGGGAGGCCCCAGCCCTGCGTGTTTTGTGTGTTTACAGGAGTTTTATGACTGTTTCAAGGAAAAAAAATAATGACCAGAGTCATTCCCAGTGCCAGATGAGCTGGGCTGCAGTGCCTGGGACAAAACCAGTTTTATTTCTCTTTCTCAGAGGGGGTGAAATGATAAAAAAATCAGGCGGATGCAGCCAATTCCCACTAGTGCTCAGGTTTTACAGAGAGCTCAGAGCAGCTCCTGGCAGGGCTCAGGTGCCACCAGCTCCGCTGAGAAGAGCCCTGGGACAAAAACAGTTTCATTTCCCTTTCTGGGGAGGGGGGAAATGATAAAAGTCATGTAGATCCAGCAGCACAAATCCCCACCAGTCCCCAAGGTTTTACAGAGAGCTCAGAGCAGCTCCTGGCAGGGCTCAGGTGCCACCAGCTCTGCTGAGAAGGACAAACCCCAGGACAAACCCCGGGACAAACCCCACTGAGTCCTGCCCAAACAGCTGGAGGAGGGTTTGGGTTGTGCTCGAGGATGTTCATGAACCCAGAGGCAGCAGAGAAGCCAAAACTTGACAGAGGAGATGCTTTAATAGGAAAAATGCCACCTTCCATAGGGGAAATACCAACTCCCATGGGGGAAATACCAACTCCCATGGGGGAAACGCCACCTTCCATGGGGGAAACGCCACCCTCCATGGGGGAAAAAAATCTCCATAGGGAAAACACCAATTTCCATAGGAGAAACACCACCTTCCATAGGAGAAACACCACCTTCCATAGGGAAAACACCTCCACAGGAGGAACATCACTTTCCACAGGAGGAACATCACCTTCCACAGGAGGAACATCACCCTCCATAGGGGAAGAATCTCCATAGGGAAAACACCACTTTCCATGGGGGAAATGCCAACTTCCATGGGGGAAACGCCACCCTCCACAGAGGAAAAAAAAATCTCCATAGGGAAAACACAACTTCTATAGGAGAAACACCACCTTCCATAGGGAAAACACCTCCACAGGAGGAACATCACTTTCCACAGGACGAACGTCACCCTCCATAGGAGAAGAATCTCCATAGGGAAAACACCACTTTCCATGGGGGAAATGCCAACCTCCATGGGGGAAACACCAATTTCCATAGGAGAAACACCACCTTCCATAGGGAAAACACAACTTCTATAGGAGAAACACCACCTTCCATAGGGAAAACACCTCCACAGGAGGAACATCACTTTCCACAGGACGAACATCACCCTCCATAGGAGAAGAATCTCCATAGGGAAAACACCACTTTCCATGGGGGAAATGCCAACCTCCATGGGGGAAACACCAATTTCCATAGGAGAAACACCACCTTCCATAGGGAAAACACCAATTTCCATAGGAGAAACACCACCTTCCATAGGGAAAACACCAATTTCCATAGGAGAAACACCACCTTCCATAGGGAAAACACCAATTTCCATAGGAGAAACACCACCTTCCATGGGGAAAACACGTCCACAGGAGGAACATCACCTTCCACAGGAGGAACATCACCTTCCCAGCCCCTAACCCCTCAGCCACAGCTCACTCCAGCTTTCTTTGGAGGTTTCTCATCCCCAAAGGTTTCCCTGAGCAGAGGCAGTGCTGGGCATGGGGAGGAGCAGCACACGGCACTGCCGGGACAGATCCCAGCGCTCCGGCTGAGCCAGAGCGGGAAGGGAATAAAGCCAGACCCCCCCCACCTCCATGGGCTGTTACAGCTCAGAGCGTTTGCAATCTCCAAAAGAAAAAAAAAAAAAAAATTAAAAAGTAACATTGGGCAAACTCCCTTACTGGAACGCATCCTGCAGGAGCAGCAGCTGTCTCGGCACATGGAACACGAGGTTTTGGGGGAAATCCACGTTCCCACATCCCAGAGCCCGAGGCTGGGGGTTTCCAGCAGCCACCAGCACCCGCATTTGTCTTTCAGAGCAGCAAGGCAGGGGACACGAGGTGCTGCTGGCCCCCTCACCCGGCCCAAACCACCAGCAGAGGAACATTCCCATCCTGCTGCCTCCAGAACACATTTTAATCCTTGTTTTCCTGCACACACACCCCATATCAAATTCTTAATTTAAAATCATCTGCTTTTGGAACGGGGGAGGGACAGGCAGACCAGGCTGCACATGGAGTTTCGGGTACTTTGGCAGGTCAGACATTCCCAAGTTCTCTCTTGGAGAAAGCCTCGAGGGGCTGTTGATATAAAATAAATATTTTCTTTCCCGTGCTGCCCACCCTCAGCTCGCACTCAACTCATCGGGGGAAACTTTTCTTGCGGCTCCTCTGCCGAACGCTCGGGCAAAAAAAAACCCCTCCAAAATAATCCTGCGTGCACAGCCCCAACAGAGACCCGCAGCGCTGAAATATAAACACAAACTTCCAGACAAAGGGGCTAATCCCTGCCCTCAGAGGCTCCCACAGCCGGAGGAGCTGGATCATCCCAAGGAGGGCTGGATTTGGCCCTTGGAGAGGCCACTGCAGTCCCTGCTGCAAGCCCGGGCTTGGGAACACGGCGCAAAACCCGGCCAGAGCCGCGGGCAGGTACCGCAAGGGGCTGCGGATGCCTCCACCTGCCTCCAACACCGGGGAAAAAAAACAAAAAACCCAACAAAAAACTCGGGCTTCCCAAAGGACAAAACCTGGCAGGCTGATCCCCGAATGCTACAGCCAAATAAAATCAAAGCAAGAGGAGGAAAAAAAAAAAAAAAAAACCACCCAAAAAAAAAAAACCCCAATCCCAGCGCTTTGTGCAGAGATCCGGCCACCAGCAGGGACCTCGCTGCTGAAATCAGCCTCGGAATCTGATTTTTATTTTATTTATTAATTTTTTTTTATATCAACTGGAGCATTTCTCTCCGCGCCGTAGCATCAGGGAGCAGCCGCAGGCAGCGGGGAAGCGATGGAAGCGGCGCAGGCCCCGGGCTCCGGCTGCCCGGCCGGGCCCTCCGGGAGGACACGGCTGTCCCCCCGGCAGCAACACGTCCCCGAGCCACCCCCGTGTCCCTCCGCACGCCCCTGGCCGGCTGGCACGTCCCTGTCACACCCCGCGATCGCCTCCCACCGCCCCCAGCGCTGCCTCCCACCAGCCAGCGCCAATTCATCGCCTCCTCCTCCTCCTCCTCCTCCTCCCGCACGGTGGGAGAAAATGAAGTTGCTGTCAAGCGACGATAAATTCATGCGACAGCCAGGGCTAATTAAGCGGCAAAGTAGCTGCGAGCGTGGCGGGGCCGCGGCTCCGGGGCTGGGCTCGGTGACAGCGCCGGGCTCGCCCGCGGGCTCGGGGCGCTCGCCCAGCGCGGTGGCCGCGGCCACCCCCGGGCTGGGGACGCGGGGACACGGGCTGGGGACGCCCAGCTGGCACCTCCGGGGAGGAAAAAAAAAATGGAACCTGGCCGGCTGGCTGGGCACCCGCAGCGAGTCAGGGAGGGAGGGAAAGGAAGGAAGGAAGGAAGGAAGGGCGAGAAAAAAAAAAATTAAAAAAAAAAAATCCCAAAGATCCACGCAGAGAACAACAGGGGAAAAAAATATAGAAAATAGCGACAAAAGCCTCCGTGCCTACCTTTGGCGGGGGCCAGCGGGCAGATCCCGGAGCGGTTGGGGTCGGTGGCTGTTCCCTTCTTTATGAAATGTTCGGCTCAGCCGGTGCTATTTGCATTCTTTCATTAGCACCTGTTTCAAGTAAGGAAGGAGAAAGCTCATTGCGAGATCGGCTTCCTCTCCGAATAAATTATTTAAAAAAAAAAAATAGGAAAAAAAAATAGAGAGAGATGCACGCTGCCAAATAATAATAACGCTAATAAAAAAATCAAAAATCAAAAAAAATACCACATGGATATTAAAGCCCAAAGTAGGCAGTTTAATAATGGGAGGTCTTGCAGGTTGTGAGCATGCTCCAGCCGGAACAAATCCTTCCTCTGTTATTCCTCTGAATAAAAATAAACCACGATCAAGAAACCCAAACGGAAGCTTCCTCCTAGAATCCCTGCTGCTGAAAAATATGTAATAAATTCAGCCCAAAGACGCAGACTCTAATCAGCAGCTGTTTTCTGGATCCAAAGCCAGCCAAAGCCTCTCTTGTCTTTTCCCACTATGAGTCGAGGCCTTTTTGAAAAGGGTTTTAACCTTTTAAAGACACAGCGCACCAATTATCACTTCTGGAGGACTGTCACTCACAGGCGCAGGGAAATTAATAAAAGCGGCAGCGGTGGCACAGCCGGAGCACGGGGAGGTGTGGTTTTTGCCCTCCCAGGGTGGCCTGGGGAATATTATTGTATGATTATTATTTTTAATCGGAACCCCCCCCCTCCTCCTCCCCTTTCGGGGAAATAATGATAATAATAATCAAGTGAGCACTCGCCAGCCGGCTCTGGGATAAATGCAAAGTCATTATAAAAAGGGGCAGCTGCTGGATGCCATTCCCGGAGTTCTGCCGTGGCTCCTCCGTGGGGTTCAATTGGGTTGCGAGTGAAATTTTTTCGGGATTAACAGTTTGCAGCCCGGCCGGAGGTGGGAGAGGGTTAACGCCAGGCACAGAGCGGCTCTGTCAAGTGCTTCCCATCAAACCGAGCACCAGGCTGCGAAGTTTGAACCGAGCAGCTCTGGCACGGCAACACCGCGTCCTTCCAAGGGCTGGCAATTCCGGGTTTTGACCAAACCCGACCAAAACCCCCCCCACTTCAAAAAGAGCTCAGCCCTCCGCTCAGCAGCGCCGGTGGCTCCGTGCGTGGCACCGCTCGCCGGGGACAGCGCTGAGCCACCGGCTCTGGGGAAGGGGGGGACGGGACAGATCCCCCCCAAAAAGCTGCGCCTCCCCAGGCCCCAGGGCAGCGTCCCCCGGCCGTGGTGCCACCGTGCCCGGCCCACCTGGGTGGCGGTGGCATCCTCCTGGTCAGTGCTCGGGGCCATCCCCCGGGGTGCTGCGGCTCCTCCGGCCGCTCTCGCCCTCCGGCCAGGCTGTGCGGAGCCCCCGGCATGCGAGCCGGCGGCTCTCCCGCCCTCTCCCCCACCTCCTCCTCCTCCTGCTGAAAATCATCATATTTCATGTGTGGCTGCTCCAGCCCCGCCAATTGGCTGGGCACTCGCAGGCGGAAATGTCAGCAGCAGCCCCGGCATCGCTGCCCGCCCGCGGCCGCCCCGTTCCCCCCCGCACCCCCGGGACCACCGGCTGCCAGCCCCGCCGGGGGCACGGGGGAGTGCGGGGAGAAGGGCTTGGGGTGGGTTCTCCGGCTGGGCTCCGGAGGGGATGGAGCTGCCAGCAGCTTGACCTTGAGCGGCGCGGGGTGCGGTGGCTGCCGGCGGGGAGCGCTTTGATGCGGCCGGGGGAGATCCGGCACATCTGCTGCGCTCCGGGAGCCGCCCGCCCGCCTGCCCGCAGCCTGCCCGGGCACAGCGCGCCTGCCGGGGCCGCTCCGAGGGATCAGCCCTGAGAAATGGAGCCTTCCCGGCGTTTTCCGACCCGTTTTCGAGGCGTTCGTTCGCAGCTTGCCCCGTACTTCCAAGAGATTTCTTAACAAGATCGGTATCGGGATTTTCTTCATCTTTTTTTTAGTGGCTGGGGTTTGGAAAGAGGAGCTTGGCTGAAGTTCCCCTGGCAGTGTCTCCAAGGCCAGGTTGGACAGGGCTTGGAGCAGCCTGGGACATTGGGAGGTGTCCCTGCCCAAGGGATGGAACAGGATGGGGCTTTGAGGTCCCTCCCAACCCAAACCGGTCTGGGATTCTGTGATTCCATCCCCAGCTCAAGTGGGAAGACAGCCCAAGACTTCTCCTCTCCTCCTCATCTCCTCCTCTCATCTTCCTTCTCCAAGCAGGTGAGGGAAAAGAAAAAAATAAAATCCAAGAATCCTTTGGAAACGAAGCAATGGGATGGAGGAATGAAATAATTGTGAGGAAAACCAGCATCCACCTCCCCTGCAAACACCTGCAAACGGAAGGTGAACACATCCAGGGACAATGGGAAACGTTCTCCTAAGGAACAACGGGGCCACCTCTGCCTGCTGGGCTCTCCAGGAGTTCAAGGAACAGGGGAAGCACAACAGCCAAAAGCCAACTTTTATTTCCTGGCTGCTTACACAAGGATGGAAAAAAAAAATAAATAAAATAAATATTTAAAAAAATGCATTGTCACAGAAACTAAAGAGGATTTGAGTGCGGCATTTGTGGCACAAATCAGCTTAGGGAACCTGCTGCAGTTCCCTGCTGATTGGCAGAAAACTCCGTGGGAAATGGGCAACAGATTGGATGGGAGAGTGAAAGCTCCAAAGCTTCCTTATCCGGCCGTGTGAGGAGCAGCCTGGAGCCCGGAGCTCATCGGCAGGTGGATCCTCCTGCACCGGCAGCCTGGTGGCCACCACTGCCACCATCTCCGGTGTCCCCCAGGTCCAGGCAGCGCTGTGGCACAGCAGAGCCCATCACCACTGTGTGTCACTGTAGGCATTGAAACCAGAGAGGAGAAATGAGAGGATCGGGGCTGCTGAGCGAAAACCAACCCCACTGAGAAAAACAAAAACAAAAACAAACAAACAAAAAAAATCCCACTGGACAAAAAAAAACTAAAAACACTGAGGAAAAAAAAAAAAAAAACCAACAAAAAACCACTGAGCTCTTCACGCTGCTCTTCCTGTCCCAGATTCCAAGAGGAATTCCAAATCCAGACATTCCAACACCTACCCCGGCCTGGGCTTCACTGGTGATCCGAGGGTGTGCAAGGAGCCAGGCACCATCCAGGAGAACCTGGGGGAACCTGGGATGACAGCCCAAGACTTCTCCTCATCTCATCTTCTCTCATTTTCCTTCTCCAAGCAGGTGAGGGAAGAAAAAAAAAAAAAAAAAAAAGAAAAAAGAAATAAATCCAAGAATCCTTTGGAAACGAAGCAATGGGATGGAGGAATGGAATAATTGTTGGGGTGGCTTCACCATCGGGCTGCCCCCAGTGCCACCCTCGGGACCCCCAGGTGCCACCGGGCTGTGCCACCACCCAGGCCTTGGTGGCCTCCGTGGGCCGCAGTTCCTGCAGCCACAGGTGACAAAAAGAGCTGTGAGAGCTTGTGGAGGTGTCACAGGGCGGCATCTGAACCCCTGAATGGCTGCTGGGAAACCAGAGTGACCATCACCCTTAACTGGGCAGGCAGAGTGACCATCACCTGTAACTGGGCAGGCAGAGTGACCATCACCCTTAACTGGGAAACCAGAGTGACCATCACCTGTAACTGGACAGCAGAGTGACCATCACCTGTAACTGGACAGCAGAGTGACCATCACCTGTAACTGGGCAACCAGAGTGACCATCAGCCATAGCTGGGCAACCAGAGTGACCATCACCCATAACTGGGCAACCAGAGTGACCATCACCCATAACTGGGAAACCAGAGTGACCATCACCTTTAACTGGGCAGCCAGAGTGACCATCACCCTTAACTGGGCAGGCAGAGTGACCATCACCTGTAACTGGACAGCAGAGTGACCATCACCTGTAACTGGGAAACCAGAGTGACCGTCACCTGTAACTGGACAGCAGAGTGACCATCACCTGTAACTGGGAAACCAGAGTGACCGTCACCTGTAACTGGGCAGGCAGAGTGACCATCAGCCATAACTGGACAGCAGAGTGACCATCACCTGTAACTGGGAAACCAGAGTGACCATCACCTGTAACTGGACAGCAGAGTGACCATCACCTGTAACTGGACAGCAGAGTGACCATCAGCCATAACTGGGCAACCAGAGTAACCATCACCCGTAACTGGACAGCAGAGTGACCATCACCCTTAACTGGGCAGCCAAGCCACGTTTTATTCTGCTCTACTAAAAGCTGATATAAACGCCACAATCTGCCCTTATGAGACAGAGAATGGCACAGCAGAGCAAGGGCAGCCAGGAAAGCTTTGTGACAGTCCCTGCACTGCCCCTCAGCTCTGTCCCCTGGTGGCACTCAGGGACAGAGCAGTGAGTCCCCAAGCTCCCTGAGGCCGCAGCTCCCAGGGTGTTAATTGATCCCTCATCTCCAGGGAGTTTGTTAATTGATCCCTTATCTCCAGGGATTTGTTTATTCATACCTCATCTCCAAGGTGTTTGTTAATTGATCCCTCATTTCCAGGGTATTTATTAATCCCTCATTTCCAGGGTATTTATTAATCCCTCATCTCCAGGAATTTTGTTTATTGGTCCCTCATCTCCAGGGCATTTATTAATCCCTCATCTCCAGGGTGTTTATCAATTCCTCATCTCGAGTAATTTTGTTTATTAATCCCTCATCTCCAGGGAGTTTGTTAATTGATCCCTCATCTCCAGAGATTTTGTTTATTGATCCCTCATTTCCAGGGTATTTAATAATCCCTCATCTTCAGGGTGTTTATTAATCCCTCATCTCCAGGAATTTTGTTTATTAATCCCTCATCTCAAAGGTGTTTGTTAATTGATCCCTCATCTCCAGGGCATTTATTAATCCCTCATCTCCAGGGAGTTTGTTTATTAATCCCTCATTTCCAGTGTTAATTGATCCCTCATCTCCAGGGAGTTTGTTAATTGATCCCTCATCTCCAGGGTGTTTATTGACCCCTCATCCCCGCTGTCTCCCCCCCATCCTGCTGCTGCTCAGGGCAGGATCTGGGGCTCTCCAGCATTCCCAGTGGCATCGGGGGTTTGGTTGATCTCAGCTGGCAGGAGAGGAGGAGGAGAGGGTGCAGCTCCTTCCCAAGGAACGGCTCCTCAAGGTCTGACACCAACATCTGAAGTTTGGCAGATCCCACCAGGATTCTGCCCTGGGCCCAGCCCCAGCATGGGCCTTGCTCATGGCTTGGTTTCCCCTCCCTTCACTCAAACCCTTGTCCTCAGCCAGGGTTTGAATAAACCCTTGTCCAAGGCAGCCTTGCTCTGTAATTCCTGCCTTATCCATACCCTGCAGCATCCCCATTAAACCAACCACAGACAGCAACCTCAGACCATTCCGAGCAGGAAGCGGCCGTAATCTGCCGTGCATTAAAGGTCTAAAAAAACCCTGCCTAATGTTCCAGGAGTCTCAAGCTGTTAAGCCACTGCTTAACTCCGGTAATTCACCAGGAAGCCTCTCCCGTGGCACAGCCACCGAGTTGTTTTCATTTTCTAATAACGAGCACGTGACCAGGGCACTTAATGAGTTCCCGAAATAACCCGACCGAAAGGCAAAATCTGAGAGGTTTGGCTGCCCAGGGAAGGTGGGGGGGAAAAAAAAATCATAATTAAAATACTGAATGGGCAGGAGAATGAAATAAAGGCTGGGGGTGAGTGTAAAAGCATTTAGGAGGAGTAGGGAGGGAGTTGCTTTCCTTTCTCCAGGGGGGTTTAGTGTGACAGGAGCCACCCAGCCTTGCAGGAGGTACTTGGGGCTCTCCAGCCCTCTTCCCCCTTCTCATCAGGAATTCTGATCCCTCCTCTTGGATTCAACCCGGTGATGACTGAAAAGAGGGACCAGGAAAATCACTGGCTTTGGTGCTGATGCCTCATTGTGTTATTCCGGGATTTTCTCTTTCCAAAGTGCAAGTGGAGGGATCAGAATTCCTTCAGTGGTGTGGGGGTAGGAGGGAAAGAGCCTGCAGGGCCTGTGAGCTCCCTGCTGCAGGCACTGGGCTGGGTAACCACGTCCCCCTTCCCACTCCCAATCAGGAATTCTGATCCCTCAGCTTGGATTCAGCACGGGGGTGATTTCAAAGGAGAACCAGGAGAATCCCTGGCTTTGGAGCTGCTTTCTCCTCTGTGAACATCAAAGCACATCCCAGACGTTACCGATGCCTGGTGTTATTCCAGAGTTGTTCAAAAATCCAGGCGGAGGGATGGAGGGGATGAATGGTGTGGGGAGAGAAGGAAGAGAGTCAGCAGCTCCTGTGAACTCCCTGCTGCAGGGAGGGTGGATAACCACAGCCCATATCCCAGCTGGGTTTGGAATTACCACCGATCCCAAAGAACCATCAGCAAGGCGGATCCAGGTTTAAAATTCTGGAAAAGCCTGAGGTTTAAATAGTTTGGGGGTTCATTTTAAATCCAAGCAGGGGTGTGAGTTTATCTTCTGTCCATCCTCCTCCAGCCCAGCCTCCGGTGTCCCGCTGCAGGGAAAGCAGCAAAACCCTGGGATAGAAACTTCCTTTGGAGCAAGAGAGAGCCAGGCAGTGCCAGAACTGCTCTGGGGGTGTGGATGGGAATTCCAGCTGGAGAGCTGGGCACGCTCCTGGCACAGCAGGAAAGGGGCTGGGCAGGGCTGGGAATGGGATCCTCACAGGGCTGGGAATGGGATCAACACAGGGATGGGAATGGGATCAACAGCAGGGCTGGGAATGGGATCAACACCAGGACTGGAAATGGGATCCTCAAAGGGCTGGGAATGGGATCCTCACAGGGATGGGAATGGGATCCTCACAGGGCTGGGAATGGGATCAACAGCAGGGCTGGGAATGGGATCCTCACAGGGATGGGAATGGGATCCTCACAGGGCTGGGAATGGGATCCTCACAGGGATGGGAATGGGATCAACACCAGGACTGGGAATGGGATCCTCAAAGGGCTGGGAATGGGATCCTCACAGGGCTGGGAATGGGATCCTCACAGGGATGGGAATGGGATCAACACCAGGACTGGGAATGGGATCCTCAAAGGGCTGGGAATGTGATCAACACCAGGGCTGGGAATGGGATCCTCACAGGGCTGGGAATGGGATCCTCACAGGGATGGGAATGGGATCAACACCAGGGCTGGGAATGGGATCAACACCAAGGCTGGGAATGGGTTCCTCAGCAGAGCTGGGAATGGGATCCTCACAGGGCTGGGAATGGGATCCTCAGCAGAGCTGGGAATGGGATCCTCACAGGGATGGGAATGGGATCAACACCAGGGCTGGGAACGGGATCCTCAGCAGGGCTGGGAACGGGATCCTCATGAGCTTGGGAAGAGGATCCTCACCAAGGTTAGGAAAAGAATCTTCAGCAGGGCTGGGAACAGGATCCTCATGAGGTTGGGAAGAGGATCCTCATCAGCTTGGGAATAAGTTCCTCAGCAGGAAGGGACGAAGTTAGGAATCTGGGACACAGAATGTGTCCCCACATGCTGGCCTGGGGCACTTGGCAGAGTGGCCCAGAAATGCCCTCTGGCTCTGCTCAGGTGCCTCCATCAGGAAGGGACACTTGGAAATGTTGGAGTCCACCAGTAACCCCTAATCCAGAAGTTTAGGGAGTGGGCAGAATTGCACCCTGAGGATGACCCCTGGCTCAGGGGTTGCTCTGATCTCCCAGGCTGGGCCTGCAGGAACAGAGAACGTGAGCTCAGCCAGGAGCTGAGGAGCCACAGGCAGGAGCTCCAAGAATGGATTTTAAAAAGTTGAATAAACACTGAGCTGAGAGATCTGACTGGAAATGTTGATTATTCACACCAAAGAAATCCATTTGACATCCTGTGGACCAAACCCTGGGACAATTCCACGAAAGCTCCAGTGCCCATGGCAGCTCCAGAGCTGTACTGGGACCAGTCCAGGCACTGGGCCCCATCTCCATCCCACTGATGGATTTGGGATCAACATCCCATCCCAGGACCCCCTCCCTACACAGCCAGGCCGGGCTTGGAACTCCCCCAGATTTCATTTTCATATTTAAATATTTCTACACATTTCAGTCATTGGGATTTGGAGATATTTTTTTTAGAGTTTTTTTGGTTGGTTGGATTTTATTTGGTTTTGGTTTTTTTTTTTAACAGTAGAAAAGGAGAGCCAAGAAAACTTGTGATTATTCTTTTTTTTTTTTTTTTTTTTTAGCTTCAAACCTGCCCAAAGATTTCATTTCAAATTGAGCTCGGGGAAAAGTAAATTACATTTTGGCCAAAGGCCAAGTCCCGAATTTCTAATTAATTGAATCAAATTTTTTTCGCAGTGGAACCCTTGATAATTCCTATAAGGCAATTTCCCTGGAAAGGCAGTCAGGGAGAGCCCTGCACCAAATCAGACAGAAATGAGCAGGGAGTTCAAAGGATTTGTTCTCATTAACCCTGGAGAAAATGACTTCAGCCGGGAGCTGAGTGGCAGCCGCAGGTAGGAGCTCCAAATATGGATTTTAAAAGGTTGGATAAACACTGAGCTGGGAGATCTGCCCTGAAATATTGATTATTTACACCAAAAAATATGCATTTGATATCGATATCAAGCAGCGACCGGCACGCAGGGGAATTCAAGTGTGGAAGAGTTGGGATCTCTCTTAAACCAATTGATTAAAACGGGAATTAACAGCCCAGCTTGCCTAAAACCAGGCCTGTTTTTATCAGCCTCAGCAGCTGGTCCAGTGCAAGACGTGGCCAGGCCTGAGGAACTCCTTGAATTCCTGGGGAGGGGGGTGTGCTGGTTTGAAAGCAAAACCAGTGAGACTCCCAGTCAGAGATACAATCTAATAGGAGAAGAGAGGGAAAAAAAGGGTAAAAAAAAATAAATGGAACAATACAACCTGACACCTTGTTGGTCAGGGTGTTGGAAGCAGTCCAAAAGTGAGTCCTCCTGGAGTGGCAGATGTGGTTCTGTTGGAGTAGAGATGATCCTGAGAGAGAAGGGTCCAGTGATGGTGAGAAGGGTCCAGGGATGGTGAAAAGGGTCCAGTGATGGTGAGAAGGGTCCAGGGATGGTGAGGAGGGTCCAGTGATGGTGAGGAGGGTCCAGTCTTCCTCCAGGAATCCAGTGGAACCATATGAGATGTTCTTGTCCAAGCAGTGATTCCGTCTGGTAGCTCTTGTCTCCTCTGGGAGTGCAGTGGATAAAAAGCTGCTTGTGAGGTCTCAAACCCTGGATTATATCCAGGTGGGAATGCTTGGCTCCTCCCCCTGGGCGGAGCATCTCCCAATGGGATGATTCCATCCTATGAGTCATGCAGTGGGTCCTTGATGGCCCATTAACCAGAGATAACTCCCGGAGGAAGTTATCCATGAGTCATGTGGCAAGGCATTGTTGGGCTCGTTAACAGGAGATCAGGAAAACACTGCCCCACCTTGGCTCCAAGGGCTCATGGGGATAGAATACAGACCTTGGGCACAATTTTACATTGGAACCCAGGACAGGGGGATAACAAAACCCCATGTCTCTGGCACACACCGAGAATTGACATTTAGAACAAATAACAGAAATCCCTGTTGTTTATCAGGGAGTGGCTGCTTGGTTCTCAGCTGAGCAGCTCCTGCAGGAACAGAAATTCAAGGGATTAATGGAAATGTCCATTGCAGGAGTAATTAATTGGTTCGAGAGCTCAAGAGCGTGGCACTCGGGGGAGTTGGAGGTCCCTGAGGGGGAGGAATTCTCTGCCCTGTCCTGGAGAGGTCCCACTGCTCCTCCTCTTCCCCTTCCCAAAAAAAAAACACCCCAGGGCACCCATTCCATCAAATTTCGGGGCAGATTTGGCTCGGCAGGATCCTCCAGCTGGAATCTGTCCCACTGCTTTATCACAAAAGATTCTGGTTTCTTTTCTTCCCCTTTTTCCTCATCGAGGGGGGTGATCCTGGGAGTTTCCCAGCGGGAAGAGCCTCTCCCAGGAATGCTGTCAGGCCACAGTTCCCAACTCCTGAAGGATGGGATGAGGAATCAGCCCCAAGAGGGGCCTGGGGTGCACAGGGAGAGCAGGAAATTGGAAATTAGAGCCCCCCCTCCACAGTTGGCCTCGGGCATTCCCAGTCCCGGGTGCCTCGTGTGAATAATGAATTATTTAAATTTATCAACTAAATTAAGAATAAAACCAGAAAGTGGTGAAATGCACCTTTGGTTCAGGGGAAAATCTCTTATTAGAAACAAAAACAAAAACAAAAACAAAAACAAAAACAAAACCACAAACAAAAAACCACCCCAAAACCAAAACCAAAATCAAAAACCAAAACAAAAACAAAAACAAACAAACAAAAAAAAACCACAAAAAAACCCCACAAACAAAAAAATCCCTCTGTTTAGATAAGCTTAAGGATGGGAAGAGAGAGGACGAGTTTCTTTAGTATTGGGTGTAAAATTAGCAGGAATTGGCATTTTGGAAATTTATGCAGGAAAGCTCCGGTCTAAGTGGATTAAATCTCTCTCAGGAGATGCAAGAAATAAACAGAGAAAGGCGAAAAATAAAGGATCCCAAAGGAAGGGAAAGGGAAAGAATGCCAAAGAAAGAGAAAAAGAAAGGGTCCCGAAGCAAGCTGGATCTCAGGGATTGGGGAAGGGTGTAATGAAAATAACAAAGCCAAACTGAATTAGAGGTTGCAGAGAAAATCAAAGCAAGCAGGGAGAAGGAAAAGGGAAAAAGGAAAAAAGGAAAAAAAAGGAAATGAAAAAAAGGGAAGGGGAAAGGGAAATTAAAAGGGAAAGGGAAAGGAAAAAAAGGAAAAAGAAAGGAAAAGGGAGAAGGAGAAAGGAAAAGGAAAAAAGGAAAGGAAAAAAGGGAAGGGGAAAGGGAAATGAAAAGGGAAAGGAGAAAAGGAGAAGGAAAAGGAGAAAAGGAAAAGGGGAAAAGGGGAAAAGGAAAAGGGGAAAAGGAAAAGGGGAAAAGGAAAAGGAAAAGGGGAAAAGGAAAAGGAAAAGGAAAAGGAAAAGGAAAAGGAAAAGGAAAAGGAAAAGGAAAAGGAAAAGGAAAAGGAAAAGGAAAAGGAAAAGGAAAAAAGGGAAAAAGGGAAAAAGGGAAAAAGAGAAAGGAAAAAGGCTTTATAAACAGCATTGGGAGCAGAGAGCTGAAGTCAGTCCTTCTTAAACCTTTCCAGGATAATTATGGATTAAAAAAATCCCTAAAAATTGCAGAGGAAACAAACAAACAAAAAAATCCCCAGGTTTTGTCAGGAATAAACACCCACCTCAGCACGGGGAGCAACTGAGCTGTGAAAGCCGAAGACAAGCCCAGCCTAAACCAACCCCAGAGCCGCAGCTAGGACAGACCAGCTGCTCCTGAGCCCAGCTTTCCCTCAGGAGGGATTCAGGGAACGGATTCCGGGTGCAGATTTGGCTCCAACCCTTCCCCGGCGTGGCCAGAGACACACGAGGCCTCCGCTCTGTTTGCTTTAGCAGGAACAGAGCAACACCACGGTGAAATATCCCAGGTGAGATCTCACCGCTCCCCTGCGCTCGTTATTCCTGACAACATCCTGCTTGGATCGGGAAAATGTCCCAGTTAAATTCCAAACGCAGTCCAGCGTCCCAGGATGGACCTTTGCACACTCTGGAGCTGCACATTCTCTGGAGTTTCACCTCTGGGAACACGGAGCCAGCTGGAATTTTTTTTTTTTTTTCCCCTTTTTTTCTCAGTTTCTAACGGATTTTTGCAGCTTCTCAGTCTGGTCCAACTCTGAATTCACCGGAAAAATTCACATTGAGCTGATGGAGCAGGGGCAGCAGCCAGGGCAGGGCTGGAGCTGGGCCAGGGCAGGCTGAGGCTGCAGAGCAGGGAAAGGTTCTTCCCCCAGAGGGTGCTGGGCACTGCCCAGGCTCCCCAGGGAATGGGCACGGCCCCGAGGCTGCCAGAGCTCCAGGAGCCTTTGGACAGCGCTCCAGGGATGCCCAGGCTGGGGTTGCTGGGGGGTTTGGGCAGGGACAGGAGCTGGGCTGGATGATCCCGGTGGGTCCCTCAGCTCAGGATGTTCTGTTCCATGATCATCAACCCAAAGTTGCACATTTAATCTCCTAATTTTTTTTTTCCTCTGATCTATTTTTGTTCTTCCAGCATTGAAGCTGGGCTCCTCTCACCTGCTTCTTCCAGCTGGGGTTGCTGGGGTGCAGGAGCTGGATCAGTGATCCCTGGGGATATTCCATGGTTCTGTCTTTCCAGGTGTAATTCCCTTTGGCGCCTCTCAGCTCTGCCCCGCTGCATTCCCTGTGTTGACAGCAACAGGAAGGAAAACATTTCCTAGAGTTCAGGATTAACAGGAAGACAATGGGAAGAGCTTTTCCCTCCCCCTGCCACATTCCCAGTCCCATCCCAGGGTGGCACAGGCCCTCTCCCAGCTCAGCCCCAGAGCCTGAGGGCAGTTCCTGGGCTCCCACCCAGAGCTCAGCCCCTGCCCCGTGAACTCCTCAACACTTCCTTTGAATTCTGGGTTCTGTATCTTCTCCAGCAAATTCCAGGGGAAAAAAAAAAAAAAACAAAACAAAACAAAACAACCCAACCAAAAACAAAACAAAACACAAACAAAAACCCAAAAACAAAAACCAAACAAACAAATAAACAAACAACAAGAAGAAGAAAAAATAAAAATATAAAAAAAAAAACAACCAAGAAATGGAGTTTTCCTTTTAGACCTGACTCTTTCTCAGTTCTTCCAAAGCACAGCAACAGCAGAGATTCCATGCAGGATCACTGATTCCACGTAGGATCACTGAGTTGTGTTTCAAATTAAAAGAGGTGCTGATCCTGCATCCCAGAGAAGCTGACCCCATCCCTGGCAGTGTCCCAGGCCGGGCTGGACACGGCTGGGAGCAGCCTGGGATGGTGGGAGGTGTCCCTGCCCATGGCAGGGGGTGGCACTGGGTGGGATTTCCAACCCAAACTGCTCTGACTCCATGATTCCGATGGGATTTCTGAAATAACTCATTAACGCGCACTTAATTTGCATTATTGAGTGCTGAGAATCAGCAGGGGGGCCTCACAACGACACAACCCCTCACAATCAATATCCCCCGGATAAAAATAAGGAGGATGAAGCAGGATATTCCCATCTCCCTGTGCCACCACACCTTTCGTTCCCCAGCAATGTCTCATTTTCCCCTTGAGCTGCACAAACTTCTCCAGAGGATTCGTTATCCAGGAGGAAAACCAAATGCTCCCTGGTGACCTTCTGCAAAAAGGGAAAAACGCCTCAGGGCAGGTTTGGTTTGTTATTGGTTTTTTGAGGTGTTTTGTTTTTTTGTTTTGGTTTGGTTTTGTGGGTTTTTGTTTTGTTTTGTTTTGTTTTGGGGTTTTTTTTGTTGTTGTTGTTTTGTTTTTTGTTTCTTGGTTTTTGGTTTTGTTTGTTTGGGTTTTTGTGGGTTTTTGTTTGGTTTTTTTTGTTTTGTTTTGGTTTGGCTTGGTTTTTTTTGGTTTTGTTGTTGTTGTTTTGTTTTGTTTTATTTTGGGGGTTTTTTTTCTGAGTTGTTTTTGTGACCCAAAGAAAAACTTTTAACTGTTCAATAAATCAGCCCAGGGGAGGGGGTGGGTGCAGCCGTTTGTCAATAAACTCACACGGGGGACAAGGAAAGGTGGCAAAGGAGGGCAGGGCTTTCCCAGGTACCTCAGGAATGTTACTGAGGGAAACTGGATCCAGAAACGGGAAAAATAGGGTTGGAAATAAACAGGGTTTCTACAAGGAAAAGCAGCCAGGAGTGGGCAAAAGAGGAGCAGGCAGGATGGGTTCAAAATGCACATTAAACCAAATCTCCTCCAGGGCTCTGTTTGTGGTCTTTATTCAGGTGCCTCCCTCCCAGTCCCTGCTCAAACCATTCCCCCGGAGTTCCCCTGCTGGGAAATTGGAAAGATGAACAGTGTGAAACTCTCGGGAGGATGAGGATGGATTTTGGGCAGAGGTGGGCTGGAGGCAGAGCTGCACTCCAGCAGAGGAGCCATTCCTTATCTCAGGAAGCTGTCGGCCTGTTCTTTTCGGCCTTCTGATGTTTTACTTTTTGTGGTGGAGTTCCTCACTCACTTTTCATGCAAACAATGATTGTTTTGCATCCCTTTCTGGAGGAGGAGAGAACTGATGGGCTGTTGGGTGGTTGGAGAGGACAATTTCCATCCTCCAATCCATGGTCACTGCTGGAATTCCATAAATGTCCAGGTCTGTGAATCAACTGCCCCTTTTTGCCTTGGACACCTCAGCGTGTGAGTGTCGTTCATTGGTGTCGGATTGTGACACCATCCCATCCCATCCCATCCCATCCCATCCCATCCCATCCCATCCCATCCCATCCCATCCCATCCCATCCCATTCCATCCCATCCCATCCCATCCCATCCCATCCCATCCCATCCCCTGTCACTCTGTTTTTCTAAAGTTCATTTCAGCCTTCTGATGTTTTACTTTCTGTGGTGGAGTTTCTCACTCACTTTTCATGTGAACAATGATTGTTTTGCATTCCTTTCTGCAGGAGGAGAGAATTGATGGACTGTTGGTTTGACCAGTGTGCTTGGAGAGGACAATTTCCATCCTCCAATCCATGGTCACTGCTGGAATTCTATAAATGTCGAGGTCTGTGAACAAACTGCCCATTTGTGCCTTGGACACCTCAGTGTGTGAGTGTCGTTCATTGGTGTCAAATTGTAACAGGAGGCTACATTTTCATATTAATAAAACACTGAAGATCCCCATCCAAATATTGCCCCAACCAGGTTTAAACCCCAAGCCAAGGAAACCCTGGGGTGACCAAGGATCCCCGAGGCTGCCAGAGCTCCAGGAGCCTTTGGATTGGATCCCAGGGATGCCCAGGCTGGGATTGTTGGGGTGCAGGAGCTGGGCTGGATCATCCTGCGGCTCCCTCCCACTCAGGATATTCCCTAAATCTCCAACAATAAACTTTTCAACCCACTAAACTCACCAGGGCTCAACGAGGAGCCAAAAATCCCTCACCAGGGCACTTCAAAGCCTGACCCCGGCTCCAGAGGTTCTGGAAGTTCCCCCTGCACATTCCTACAGTAAAATATTCTTTTTTTTCCTCCTCTCTCTGTTTCTTTGAGTTCCATCCTTTGCAGGGCTCTGCCAGCGCTTTGCTGCTCTCCAAACACCAAATTGGGAATTTTTAATTGGGCAGAAGCTCTGCTCCCCCAGCACCCAAAGCTGCCTGCGTTGGCTTCGGGGAGTGAAGCTCTGGATTCTCCGTGGAAAAGCAGCAAAAACTTTGGGAACCAAGAGGAACAGGAGATTCACTGCCTGAGGGGCAGTGCTGAACAGAGTCCCCTCTCTTTTTAAATTTAAATTTTTTTTGAATTTTGAATTTAAGTTCTTTCCTAAGGCAGAAATTAACTGGATCTCTTTAAACCGAGGGTGCTGTCACGTGTTGGAGGAGCTTGCAGCTCCCAGTAAAAATAGCAATTCCTGGCTCCAAGAATAGCTGGAGGCAGCAGCTGATCCCTGTCACCTGCCCCGGGCTGTCCCGTGTCTTTCCAGCAGCAGGGACAGCAGCAGCTCCGCCTGGGGATGGGGAAAAGGGGCCAAAAAATGCAGGAGAGCTGCCCAAAAAATGCAGGAAAACGACTCAAAAAATGCAGGAAAACCACTCCCCTCCCCCCCAAAAAAAAGCAGGAAAACCACCCAAAAAATGCAGGAAAATTACTTAAAAAATGCAGGAAAACCATCCAAAAGTTCAGGAAAACCACCCCCACCAAAAGAAAAAATGCAGGAAAATCACCCCAAAAATGCATCCCATCCCATTTCCACACCGCTCCCATCCCGTTCCCATCCTGCTCCCATCCTGCTCCCATCCCATTCCCATCCCATTCCCATCCTATTCCCATCCTGCTCCCATCCCATTCCCATCCTGCTCCCATCTCGCTCCCATCCTGCTCCCATCCCATTCCCATCCTGCTCCCATCTCGCTCCCATCCTGCTCCCATCCCATTCCCATCCTGCTCCCATCCCATTCCCATCCCATCCCATTCCCATCCCATCCCATCCTGCTCCCATCCCATTCCCATCCCTCTCCCATCCTGCAGGTCTGCACCACCTCGGGATCTCCCGGCAAAAGTTGCCCAAATCCCCAGGGACCTGAGTTCCTGCTGCAGGCAGGGATGGGGCCAGGGAATATTTAATGCAGATTCCAGCAGGTTTGGGGTTTTTTTTTTTAAGGCTGGGGTTGGTTTGGGGACCAAACTCTTCTTCAGTGCCTTTTATTCCCATTTAAAGCCGGAGTTCACCCGACTTGGTTTTCTGTTCAGCTCTGGGCGTTTCCTGGAATCCCCCTGGATTCAGGATTTCCTGGATTTCCTGGATTCCCCCTGGAAAAGCCCCCCTGAGGTCAGATCCAACCACTCCCCGTGTCCCCAGGTGCCACTTCCAGGGCTTTGAAACCCCTCCAGGGATGGATCCCGTGCCAGTCCTTGGGATGTTTTATGTGACCTTCAAGGATTTAAGCTGAGTTTAATGATGTCATAAAATCCAGGGTAGAAACCTGACCCTCGAATTCCAGAATTTGGGAAGGATTTCAGTCCTTCCCATGCCAGAAATCCCTTTTAACCAGAAACCTCCATTGGCTGTGTGCTGACAAACCCTCCTAAAATATCCGTTTTATGGAATCCCAGAATCCCTGAGGCTGGAAAAGCCCCCTGAGGGCAGATCCAGCCACTCCCCGTGTCCCCAAGGGCCACATCCAGGGCTTTGAAACCCCTCCAGGGATGGGGAACATCCTGCACCAATCCTTGGGACCACTCTGAGGTCCCACACCATCAAGTTTAGGAGTTTAATGACGCCCTAAAATCCGGGGCAGAAACCTGACCCTCGGATTCCGGAATTTGGGAAGGATTTCAGTCCTTCCCATGCCAGAAATCCCTTTTAACTGGAAACTCTCCTTCCTGGGGTGCTAATGAGCCTCCCTGAGACTCCTTCTTGGCCAAGGCTCCTTCCAGTTGAAGATTTTTTTTTTCTGCCAAAGCAGCTCCTAATTTAGCACTGCTCTGTCTCAACTCGAATTTTTTCTCAATTGACCTCCCGGGCTCCTTCCTCAGTCATTCCATGGAAAATATGCTCCGTGTGCAATTCCCAGCTTGGATTTTTTTTGGAGGGGTTTATTTATTTATTTTGGACTTCTCTGCACTTGCAGATTCCAGTCTGGAACATGAAAATTCTTCCTGGGCTGGTTTTTGGTGGTGGTTTGTTTTTGGTTTTTTTTTTTGGGTTTTTTTTTGTTTTGTTTTGGTTTTTTGTTTGTTTGTTTTTTGGGTTTTTTGTGTTATTATTATTATTATTATTATTATTATTATTATTATTTATTTTTTTTGCTGTTGCCCAGGGTGTCATCGCTGCCAGACTTGGCCAGCTCAAATATCACTGGGAATTGGGATCAAAGTACAGGAAAAAAAGGAGGGGAAAAAAAAAAAAAAAAAGCAGGAAAAATGGAGATGTTTGGCCTCCCACAGGTGCCCTGCAGTGACACCCCCTAAAAAAAAAAAAAAAAAAAAAAAAAAAGAGAATAAAGTGGTTTTTTTGTGGCTTTTAATCCAGATTTATTGAAAATTAATTCGTGATGCAGTAAATTAATTACGTTTTCAGCTCTGGCCTTGCCAAGGTGCCACAGAGCTGCAGCATCCCCCAGCTTCAGCCTCGAATAAAATGAATAATAAAATGATAATTAATTTTTTAATTATAAATAATTAAATGTCCTTATCTCAAAAATGAAGAAAGGTCAAGCCTGGGGGATCTGTGGGGGGGATTTCTCTGGAATTTCTTAGGATTTCTCTGGAGTTTCTCAGGATTTCTCTGTCCAAAACATCTCAAAAATTGCTTGGGATCCCCCCTTGGGTTTGGTTTCTTTGTTCCTCTGTGGAAAAGCTGAGTTTAAACCAGGGCTGGAGTCTTAAAAAAGGGAATAAAAGCTCTCCCCAGCCTGCAGGAATGATGAGTTCCTGCTGGTTTTTTAGGAAGTTCGAAGGAAATTTCTCCCAGGAATCCCCACTCTGAGGTCCCACGCCATCAACCCTGGACTAACAAAGCTACTGAGGTTGTTTGATTCCTTGGGATTTTTCAGAGTCTCCATCAGACTTTACCTCATTAAAATCCCCTCTCATTTAACCTGCAGTGTGTCCCATTTCCCAAAATTCCAACCATTTCTGGACAGGAAAAGCAGGATCAGCTGCTCAGGGCTTTTTCCACACAAACCTGAGGCTTTTTTTTCCATGGAGAAGCCTCCAGGGTCAGAGAGTGGGACACAAAATCTGATGGAACCACAGGGAGATCTGAACATCAGCAAGGATCCTGTTCCAAACTGTCCATCCTGCCCAAATTTTCCTGCAGGAAATTTGGGGCAGGAAAAATTTTTGGGAGCATTTGGAAGACGCTCAGCTGGGAGAACCTGACACAGCAGGATGGAGTGGAGGCAACAACCAAACATTAATAGGAATAACAGGATTAAAATATGAATCGAATTTTAAAACTCCTTAATTCCTTTTTAAAAGTGGAAACTGTTGGGTTCTGTGCTGTTTGTCAGCGTGTGAGGACAAATTGAGGTTTCCCAGCTGTTCCTGGGGTGAGGAATGAGGCCACGGGCGTGGTTTGAACCTCATTCCCCAAATCCCATCCCAGGATCTCCCAGGACAAGCCAGAACCAGCCCAGGGAGGCGAAGCTCGGGCTTGACCTTGCGCTCCTGAAGAAAACCCAGACATTCCCCATCTAGGGGAGAAATTTAATTAAACTGCTCCGTTTTTGGTTTTTTTTCAATCCTGCTGTTTAAACACAGGAACGGGAGGCTCGGTTTTTATGGATGTCAGGAGGAACATCAGCTCCAGGCTCCGTGCAAACCACAGAGGAAGTGTTTTCATTTCCAACCTGCAGCCTTTCTCCTCAGCTGAAATAACCATTTTTTTTTTTTTTTTCAGCCTCTTTGTGCTCCCAGGAGCCCAGAAATCCACAAGGCTCCCGGATTTTAATTTACCAGGAGGTGTGAGAGAAGAAACGCAGAATTCCCCCTTTTCCTGCTGCATCCCTGAAAGTGAGAGCCTCTCCTCCAGGAACGGGGCCTTAATGATCCATCCCTTTCTTAATGAACTTCAGGAATGT
Organism: Phylloscopus collybita; assembly: GCA_027886175.1. NCBI lineage: Eukaryota > Metazoa > Chordata > Aves > Passeriformes > Phylloscopidae > Phylloscopus > Phylloscopus collybita. The sequence continues at coordinate 1,268,820 of JAJNNQ010000059.1, read as the reverse complement.
TTCTTTATGCTGGTTTTATTATTATTATTTCTTTTTTTTAAATCGGATCATTAAGCAACGTCAAGCACCAATGTCTGGGTGGTGGGAGGTTCTCCATCAACTCCTCCAATTAATTGGAGCAGCCTGGGATAGTGGGAGGTGTCCCTGCCTGTGGAAGGGGTGGAATGGGATGGGATTGAAGGTCTCTCCCAACCCAAACCGGTGCGGAATTCCAGGAAATCTTTGCTCATCATTATTTAGCTGCTTGGTAATGCTTTTTCCTGTCATCAGCTTAAGGGTTTTTAGGGAAAAATAAAATAAAATAATTACTGGACCTTGGTTTGGTCAGCAGGGCTTGGAGACCTTCAGTGTCACCCTCCCAGGAGCCAGGATTGATCTGGAATCATCCCAAATTCCCACTTCCATGGGGAAAAGGAATGTCCCCCGTGGAATGATGGATTTAGAGGACACCACTTATCTCTTCCACCAGCCTTATCTCCCTTCCAGGCCCAAGATGAGGCCCAGGAGTTGGTGGACACACCCAGGAATTGTCCAGTCCCATTCCCCAGCACTTCCAATACTGAATTCCAGGTGTTCGCAGCTGTCCCAGTGCTACTGGTGGATTCATTTTTCCCCTCCCTTCACCAAAACCATTACTCAAATCTTAATTACACCCAGCAGCCCCTCCACCACCAACCCAGCAAGAACAGAGCCTCAAAAAAAAAAAAAAAAAAAATCCCAGAAACCTGGCTTTCCCTATAAAAACGGGAATCCCAAGTGTCCTGTCCTGCCTTGGGATGATTCCAGGCCGGAGCAGGGGTGGGAAAGCAGAGGGAAGGAGCTGCGGAGTCACTGCTGCCCTTCCACCTGGGGAAAACTCCCTTTCACTTCCACTCCCAGCCCAGGCAGGATGGAATTAAGTCTTCTTCCAGGAATATTTCCTTCCCCCCCTCCTCTCCTCCCTGTGGCCAGGAAGAGAGTGGGAATGCTCAGGAACGCGGGATGGGAGGTGGGGATGCTGCAGGAGCAGGGGGTTGGTTACGAGGTGTGGCAGAAGCAGCCCAGGGTTTCTCCTGCCCTGCCCGGGGCCTGGCACATTCCCAAGGGCTCCTGGCAGCTGGATTTGCTTTGATGGGAACAGCTTCCCTGCACCGTGGCTGGATTTTCCCAGAAAACAGGACCCCAGCATGCCCAGAAGTTCGCTTTCAAAGGGGTGCAGCAGTGAGGAAATGTGTGTTATAAATAAACAGGGCAGGAGATGATTATTAACTCCTTAAATGCCTTCATTAAAAGGGGAAAACTCCAGGGATCACCAACACCTCTGCTGCTGCTCCCTCAGCCACGGCTGAGGAGGAGGCCTGAGTCGAGGAGGAGACCTGAGTCAATTCTGCTGCTCACTCTGCAGAGCCAGGAGCTCATCCTCACAGAAATTCCCAAGAATTCTTTGGGCTCAGTTTAGTTTAGGGGTGTCTTTCTTTCCGAGTGCCTTTTAAGGTTATGGTGAGCAGGTGAAGAGGATTTACAAATGGCTGGCAAGGCAGCTTGGTGTCTTGCCACCCAGTTCTCTATGGGTCTGGATTTTGTGCTGACTCGTTGTTGCTGGGGGTTTTTGGTGTTAATTGTAGTAAACGTTCTGGCAAAGGCTTCATGGGGGTCTCTGTGATTTCCCAGGAGTTCGTTTTCAAAGGGGTGCAGCAGCAAGGAAATGTGTGTTATAAATAAACAGGGCAGGAGATGATTATTAACTCCTTAAATGCCTTCATTAAAAGGGGAAAGCTCGAGGGACTGCCTAGGCCTCTGCTGCTGCTCCCTCTGTCAGGGCCGAGGAGGAGGCCTGAGTCGAGGAGGAGGCCTGAGTCAATTCTGCTGCTCAGGCTGCAGAGCCAGGAGCTCATCCTCACAGAAATTCCCAAGAATTCTTTGGGCTTAGTTTAGTTTAGGGGTGTCTTTCTTTCCGAGTGCCTTTTTAGGTTATGGTGAGCAGGTGAGGAGGGTTTACCGACGGCTGGCAAGGCAGCTTGGTGTCTCTCCAGCTGGGTGGCGTTCTCTATGGGTCTGGATTTTGTGCTGACTCGTTGTTGCTGGGGGTTTTTGGTGTTAATTGTAGTAAACGTTCTGGCAAAGGCTTCATGGGGGTCTCTGTGATTTCCATAATGGGCATCAGTTTCGGCTTGATGAGCAGACAGGGGTGCAGTCACTGCCTGTCATGTTTGGGTTTTCTGAAGTTCTTTCCCAGGGACATAAACTGCTAAACAAGGTCACACTCTGTAAACTCTCTTGTTTTTCACATTTCTCTCCTAAGGAGGGACTTTGCTTGTTGACCCTTGGTGTGACCAATGGCTCAAAGGATCCCACCTCTTAGGTGGGCACGTTGTAGAAAGGTATAAAAACAGGTTCTGAGAATGTGGCTGTGGGACACAAAGGAGGAGAGGCGGACTCATCAGAAGGCTGTTGGACTCCTCACCGGAGGAGCCAGGGCGTTTATTCTCCAAACTTATTTTATACCTTTTTACAAAGCACCCACCTCAGAGGTGGGGACCCCTGGAACCATTGGTCACTCGTAGAGACCATCATGCAAAGTCCCTCCCATGGGAAAGCGTGTGGAAAAACATCTTAAGTTTACAAAATAGCCTGACTTGTTTAGCAGTTCTGTCCTGGGAACAGAATTCCCAGAAACCATGGCAGGCACAAACCGTGGCAACAAACGGGGGCACGTTTTTCTAAACTCTCTTGTTTTTCACATTTCTCTCCTAAGGAGGGACTTTGCTTGTTGACCCTTGGTGTGACCAATGGCTCAAAGGATCCCACCTCTTAGGTGGGCACATTGTAGAAAGGTATAAAAATAGGTTCTGAGAATAAACCAGCCCCTTTTTTAGAGCATCAGCCTTCTGAACAAGACTCCCATCTTTCTTTTCGTGTCCAACAGCGACACGGGGGGTTGGCAGGAGCAGGAAGAGGGGCAGACAGAGGGCAGGAAGCAGCAAAACCTCAGCAACAGGTAAGGGCACACAAAACTGGGACTTGGCTTACAAACTGGGTACAAACCATTCAAGATAACAACGTGCATAACCATCCACAGAACATCCAGTGTATGATTAGGAGTCTTTAACACTTTTAAAGTAACCATCTACAGTACATTCAACACACAAAACTAGGAGTCATGGAGTTCCACCCACATCAGTGGATTTCCCTCCTTCACACGGGGAAAGAAGGAGCTAAGCCTGGTTTTAATTCAACCCTTTCCATACCAACGGGAAACGGGGAAGATTTCCCAGGAAAAGGGAGGAACCAGCTGCAGCTGCTGCCGGCCAGACAAAGGAACGGCAGGGAAGGTTTTTCCTGGGAAAAGGGGAGGCAGAGGAAAGCCCTGCTCCCGGCTGGGTTCGGCTGGGGTGGAGCTGAGCTGTGCCCGGCGCTCCCCAGGGATGGATGGGACAGGGAGAGAACAGAGAGTGGGCTGCAGGAACGGTCCTGGGGAAAAAAAAAAAATGGGAATTTTCTGCCTGTGCAATTTATTTTTCTGCTTTTATTATTCTGGAAAACACAGAACGGCTTTCATTTGCTGTTTAAGAGTTTTTGAGATGCTGTCTTCCGGATGAAATTGGAATTAGGTTGGGTTTATATTTAAAAAAAAAACACATTTTTTTTTGCTTGTCATTTAACTAAAAAAAAAAAAAAATCTCAAATATGCTGGAAAGACGCAGAGAGTGAGTTATCAAAGCATTTTTTTTTGTGTATAAAACCCAGCACCTCCACCGCCAGGAGCAGTAAAATGGAGTTTGTAAGCTGAAACTTCCAGTCCAACATCTGATTTTTTCCGATACATTTATGTGCCTCGAGGTGCCCGTAAAGCTCCTCACGGGAGTTTTAAAAAACGCCTCAGAAATTCGGATATCAAAGCGCCGTGGAAATGAGGAGTTAAGGTCACGATTCCGCAGGAATTTTCAGATTTTTTAGGCGAAGAAATGGCTTTGAAGGTTTAAATGGCAGAGTCCATCCCTCCCTGAGTGTTTTCAGTTCCTCCTGGAATGAGCTCTCCTGGTCTTGGGATTCCTCTTCTTGTGCTCAGTTTTGCGTGGAGAAATCCATGAATAAAAGAAAAGAATAAATAAGAGAATTAAAAAAAAAAAAAAAAAGAGAGAGAATAAAACAAAATAATAATAATAATAATAATAATAATAATAATAACGATAATAAACTCCCCAAATATTCCATTGAAAATGAGAGGGACGAAAGGTTTGGAGAACAGGCTTTGGGGGGAAAAAATTGTAAATAAATCAGAGCTTTTCTTGTTTACTGGGGCAAATATTTAGTCAGAGCTGTCCAAATATCAGGGAGTCATGGAATGGTTTGGGTTGGGAGGGACCTTAAATATCATGTATTCCACTCCAGGGACACCTTCCACCATCCCAGAATGTTCCAGCCTGGACTTGGGATCCAGGCAGTAGATCTTTATACAAAGACATACTAAAAAAAGATTTAATTGTGGAATTAATGTAAAAATACTTAGACGTGTACAAAGATATTAAAAATATATCTAATATTGGATTTGATGTAAAAATATCTAGATGTGCTCTGGGAAATCCCAGCCCAGCCCCTGCCCACCCTCCCAGGGAACAATTCCTTCCCCAAATCCCACCTATCCCTGCTCTCTCCCTGGGTTAAATTCAATGTATTCCAGCAGCAGGCCCGAGCTGCTGCCAGTGCTGCAGATAACTCTTATCACTTAAAAAAAACCCCAAACCTTTTAAATCCTTCAGCCTCAATCAGGTCCCGTTCTCAGAGCCTCCCACAGCATTTCTTCTTCTTCTTCTTCAAAAAAAAAAATATATAAAATTATTCAAACCCCGACTTGAAAGAGAATTCCAGAATTTCCAATTAAACAGCCGGCCCCCAGCAGTAACTTCTGCATTTAATTATTTATATTTTAGCGTTTTGAAGCCTGGCTGAAAAGCCCCAAATGTTTATGGGAAGTTATTTTTTGGGGTTGTTTTGTTTTTGTTTGGTTTTTTTTGCCCACGTGTCTGAAGCAGCTGCGGGGCCTTCCAGCTCCACACCCTGTCCGTGGCTGCCTGCAGCCTGCCTGGGATTCCTTGGCCGTTCCCATTCCCCATGGAAGCCACGAGGATGGGAGATGGGAAAAGCTGCTCAGGGGATTGTCCAGGAAGAATTCAGAGCTGGGAGAGGCGGCTCCGCTCTTCCAGTAATTCCAGCAAATCCGGGACATCCCGAAGGACGGAGCCCAGAGGAACCTTCCTGAGGGGAATGTGCGGTGATGGATTCATCCCGAGCTTGGGGGTTTTGATGCCCGAGGTTCTGGGTTTTCCTGTCTTGTGCTGGTGGGTGGTTTTTGCTTTTGTGAAGTTTTAACCCCCCTTTCCACCTCCCTTGGCTGGGATGCTGGCTCAGATTTGGGGAGCTTTGGGTGGGTTAGGCTTCAGGATAGGGAAAAGAAATCCACAAGAGGCTCCTTACATCAGGGATATGTTCCAAGGCTTTAATCCCAAAGGGGATCCCAGGGCAAAGAGGGAGAACAAGGAGGAGCAGGGGTTTGTATCTGGTCTCTGTCTGGGATGGGATAGCTGGCACAGAGCCAGAGGTCAGAGATAAGGGACAGGTAGGGTCGGACCAAGGGTTACAGGCTCTGGGGGGTTTCTGGAAAAGAGCACTTCCCCGAGGAATACAACACTTTTGTGTTAGGTGGTGCTGGGACTCGATCACAGGGCGATGGGGAGCAGGGCAGTTTTGAGTCCAGCAGGGCACTCGCATCTTCTAGGACACTCTCTGAGCTCCAGGCCCCCAGGATAAACAATGTGGAAGAGAGGAGGCCAGCAGGAGGGATGGAACACCTGAGGATAGACAATGTGGAAGAGAGGAAGAAGCAGGAGGGATGGAACACTGTTGCTGTTGGACACGAAAGAAAGACACGGACTTGTGATTTCAGAAGGATGATGCTCCAAAAGGGGCTGGTTTATTCTCAGAACCTATTTTTATACCTTTCTACAACGTGCCCACCTAAGAGGTGGGATCCTTTGACCCATTGGTCACACCAAGGGTCAACAAGCAAAGTCCCTCCTTAGGAGAGAAATGTGAAAAACAAGAGAGTTTACAGAGTGTGACCTTGTTTGCCAGTTTAGATCCCTGGGAAAGAACTCGAGAAAACCCAAACATGACAGGCAGTGACTACAGAACACCTCAGGATAAACAATGTGGAAGAGAGGAGGCCAGCAGGAGGGATGGAACGCCGTGATTTGGAGGTGTTGGTTGGACAGTGGACGTGGGGGTTTGCAAATGGACTGAAACTTGTAAAAGGGGGAGAATCTCCTGACTCTTCCTTATTTTGCTTCCACTGGTGTGGCTCTGGTGCTGCCAGGGTGTGGCCTTGAGGGCCTTTAGTAAATGTTCACCTTGTTCTTATAACTCTGCTTGGCCTCTGTCTCAGCCTTTAAGGCAACACCTCCCAGCTGGGAAGAGAATCCAGGACATCCCAAGGGGAAGAGTCAGGAGAAAACTTCCCAAGGGGAAATGTGGAATTCGGGAATCATCCCCCGGCCTGGGCTTTCATTTCCTAGCCCAGGGGTTTCCTGGCTGTCCCTCTTCCCAATGGATGTCACAGGGATGGGAGACAGGAGGAATTCCTAAGGGGGATGTCCAGGAATGATTCAGGCAGGGTGGGGCTGGAAGAGGCAATTCCAGCTGGGGAAGAGAGGCAGAGCCAAGAGGGACCTTCCAGAGGGGAAATTTGGGATGAGGGAATTTTCACTGAACTGGGAGCTTTCACCTCCCACCCCGGAGCCCTAAATCAGCGATTCCTCCCCCCGGCCCCATATCCAGCAGAGCCTCTTCCCGACTAACCGAGCGGGAATGGAGGGAAGGGACGGAATGAGCCTTGAGCTCTGGCTGGCAGCCAGACTTGCCACTTTTCCCCTAACGAGACAGGCAGTCAACTCGAAATTGGCATAAAAATACCCAGATTTGCATAAATCCCGGGGCAGGCCACGCTGGGCTCATTCCTTCCCTCCGGAAAACCTCCTCCTCCTCCTCCTCCTCCTCCTGTGCAGGGCTGGGAATAAATCCCAGATAACCCCTGACATTCCAACGGGAGCCTCGACTTTCCACGAGGAGAACAAAGAGGGAGGAAGGAGGAGGCCCCCCCGCCCCGAGTGGCTATTTTTGGCCATTATTAACCGAGATTAAAAGGAGCAGCCAAAAATCTGACCCCAGATGGGTGCTGGGAGCCCGGACGGGGCTGGTGGGGTGAGGTGATGCTCCTGGATTCCCAGTTTTTGGAGTTTTTTTTTTATTTTTTTTTTACTGGGAACTCTTTGCGGGCTCCAGGACTTCGTGTGACAGCCTGGGAATTTGGTGGGGACAAAACAGAAATTTGGTAGGGACAAAACAGGAACAGATGTCTCAGGAGAGGGAAGGGGAGGGGGAGGGATCTGCTCGGACTTGTGAGGGCGAAGAAAGCGAAGTTATGCAAATCACCGCTCCCTTCCAGACAAAAAAACTCCCCTCCCGAGGTTTGGGCCCAGGGATGGAGGGGAACAAAGGGTTCCTTTGGATTTGTGGATCAACCTGGAGGGGGAAGCCGGCTGGGGGTCACGCGGGGCACACCTCGCTCCTCTCATCCCAGCCAAGGCTTCCTCGGGATTTGGGAATGTCCTGGACAAGCCCGGCCATCCAGAGGCTGGTCCAAGTCTGGGTTCGAGGAAGAGGCTTCCAGCTTTTGGCTCCATAAACACAGCAAGGGGATTTCCACAGCGAGGAAAAGCCAGCATCCAGGAAAAACAGCATCCAGAAAAACGCAACGCCCAGGAAAACGCAACACCCAGGAAAGCCAACATCCAGGAAAAAACAACATCCAGGAAAACCCAAAAACTCAGGAGAACCCAACAGCCAGGAGAACCCAACACCCGGAAAACCAACATCCAGGAAAACACAACACTCTCAGGAAAACCCAGCATCCAGGAACATCCAGCACCCAGGAAAACCCAATATCCAGGAAAAACAACATCCAGGAAAATGCAAAAAACTCAGGAGAACCCAATAGCCAGGAGAACCCAACAACAAGGAGAAGCTGACACCCAGGAAAACCCAGCATTCGGGAAAATCCAAAACTCAGGAAAACCCAGCACCCAGGGAAACCAATATCCAGGAAAAACAACATCCAGAAAACCCAGCACTCAGGAAAACCAACATCCAGGAACACCCAGCACCCAGGAAAACCCAATATCCAGGAAAAACAACACCCAGGAAAACCCAATATCCAGGAAAACCCAACATCCAGGAAAACCCAACACCCAGAAAACCCAACATCCAGGATCACCCAGCACCCAGGAAAACCAATATCCAGGAAAACCCAACACCCAGAAAACCCAAAATCCAGTGGGGCCGGCTGAGGGCCGGATCCCTTCGTGGCATTCTCAGAAGTGTTTCCTGCTGGGAATCCCTTCTGGGTGTGCCAGGAATGCCAGAGAGGTGTCCTGTGGAAGGGACAGAGGAATTCCCGTGGCTCCTGGATTTTGAGCAAAGCGGGGGCGTTAAAACCCTGCTCCCTGAAGGGAATTAACTGGAATGTCCAGAGGGGGATTTTTTTCCTATCCAGGAAAATCCCGAATTCAGCAGAGAAGCAGCAATTTCCATCCTGCCATCGCCACACCAGGAGGTTTTAAATTCCCTGTTCCCATCCCTAGGTGCGCACAAAGACAGTTAAAAAATACACGGATATTTAAATAAAATAAATAAAAATAAAGTAATAAAGTAATAAATAAATAAATTTAAAATAAATAAATAAATAATGAAATAATGAAACAATAAAATAAAAATAAAATAAAAAATAAAATTTAAAAAAGGATATTTAATACCGGAATTAATGTAAAAATGTTTAGATGTGCAAAAAGGCATTTCAAAGAAAGGATATTTAATACTGGAATTCATGTAAAATATAGATAAAAAAAATAAAAAATACATTAAAAAAAAAATATAAAAATAAAAGCCGTTCCTGCCCGCTGAGCAGGGACGCTGAGTTTTGGATCCGGAGCCCCAAAGGCAGCGGGAATTCTGGAGCTGCTTCCCGGCGGTGTCATCCCAGGACACGCAGGGATGCGCCGCGGCGGCTGAGGGGTTAAAGAGGAGCTCTCTCCCGTTCCGCCGCCATCTGAAGTGTGCGCGTTCCAAGTGCTAATTATGCCTCACAAAGGCGCAGCACAAAGCCCGACATGATACCGGCGAAGATTTCAGCGCTGCCAGCACAGATTATTTGGGATTTTTTTTTTTTTTTAGTTTTTTTTTCCTTTTTTTTTTTAATTTTTTTTAAGGTTTTTTCCTTTTTTTTTAGGTTTATTTCCTTTTTTTTTTAAGGTTTTTTTCCTTTTTTTTTAAGGTTTTTTTCCTTTTTTTTAAGGTTTTTTTCCTTTTTTTTTAGTTTTTTTTCCTTTTTTTTAGTTTTTTTTTCCTTTTTTAAGTTGGTTTTTTTTTTTTAGGTTTTTTCCCTTTTTTTTTTTTAGTTATTTTTCCTTTTTGGGGGGGGGGTGGTTTTGTTGGGTTTTTTTTTTTGTTTGTTTGGTTTGGTTTTGGTTTTTCTTGGTGGGTTAAAATAAGAGGAGAAATGTTCGAAGCCTGCCCCTGGATATTTGCTCCTAAACCCGTGGAAATCTGATTTAAGAGCAATTTTTTTTTTTTCAGAGAGATTTTGGGTGTTTTTGGGCTGGTGGGGAAATTTAACCAGGCTTAGCTCACCTGGAAAAGGAGATGGGTGAGGCTGAAGCCAAAAATTAGGAAAGAAAAAAAAAAAAAGGGAGAAAAAGGGAAAAAATAAAAAGAAAAAAAGGAAAAAAAAAAAGGAAAAAAAGGAAAAAAAAGAAAAAGAAAGAAAGAAAGAAAGAAAGAAAGAAAGAAAGAAAGAAAGAAAGAAAGAAAGAAAGAAAGAAAGAAAGAAAGAAAGAAAGAAAGAAAGAAAGAAAGAAGCTGTTTTAATGGAGCAGAGGAAGAGGTTTTGAGTTGGCAGCTCTGGCACCGAGGGGATGAGGCAGGGATGGGGCTGGAAAAGGGAAATTCGCTGGATGGACGTGCCCAAATTCTTGTATTTACCTGAATGTCCCCAAATTCCTGTATTTACCTGGATATCCCCAAATTTCTGTATTTATCTGGATACATTTCAACTCCCCAAATTTCTGTATTTACCTGAAAGTGCCCAGATTCCTGTATTTACCTGGAGATGCCCAAATTTCTGTATTTATCTGGATATCCCCAAATTTTTGCATTTGCCTGGATATCCCCAAATTTCTGTATTTATCTGAATGAGCCCAAATTTTTGTATTTACCTGGATGTGCCCAAATTTTTGTATTTATCTGAAGATGCTCAAATGTCTCTATTTGGGAGAATAGAATCCCAAAATCTAGACATGCCCAGATTTCTGTATTTACCTGGATGTCCCCAAATTTCTGTATTTACCTGAGGGTGCCCCAGTTCCTGTATTTACCTGGATGTCCCCAAATTCCTGTATCTACCTGCCCAATTCCAGCAGCTCACAGAGCCAAATCAAACCAGCGACCAGCACCCAGCTAGTTTAATTATAATTCCTATAATTAGAATTTTGGCCTTTTTTTTTTTTTTTTTTTTTTTTTTTTTAATTTTTGTAATTTGGAATCTGTGTTTTCATATTGGTGCAGGTTGGATACCCAGGAAGAGGAGCTCCAAGTCCCCGAATTCCTTCTGGATTTTGCTGCCTGGAATTGCAGGAGTGGGGAGCCCAAGGCTCTGACACTTGGTGGGATCACAGGGGCTGGGAAATGCTGAAAACAGAGTTAAAAGGTGGTTTGGAAGAGGTGAAAATGGAGTTAAAAGGTGGTTTGCAATAGGTGAAATGCAGGATTAAAATATGATTTTCAAGAGGTGAAAACAGAGTTAAATGTCAGTCTATAAGAGGTGAAAAGCAGGGTTAAAATATGGGTTTATAAGAGGGTGAAAACAGATTTAAAATACAGGTTTGTAAGAGGGGAAAATCAGAGTTAAAGGTGGATTTGCAAGAGGAGAAAGCTGAGCTAAAATACGGATTTTTAGGAGGTGAGAAGCAGAGTTAAAATATGGGATTATTAGGAGGTGAGAAGCAGAGTTAAAATATGGGATTATATCGGGTGAAAAGCAGAGTTAAAAGATAGGTTTTTAGGAGGTGAGAAGCAGAGTTAAAATGTGGGATTGTGACAGGTGAAGAGAGTTAAAATACGGATTTGTGAGAGGTGAAAAGCAGGGTTAAATGTGAGTCTGTAAGAGGTGAAAGCCGAGTTAAAATACTGGATTTTAACAGGTAAAAGCAGAGTTAAAATATGGGTTTCTAAGGTGAAAAGCAGGGTTAAAATGTGGGATTGTGACAGGTGAAAAGAGTTAAAATATGGATTTGTAAGAAAATCAGAGTTAAATGTGGATTTGTAAGAGGTGAAAATCAGATTTAAAATACTGGATTATAACAGGTGAAAGCAGAGTTAAAATATGGGTTTCTAAGGTGAAAAGCAGAGTTAAAATGTGTATTTTTATCTCTTTTTGGGCTTTTTGAGCAGCTGAGCATTGCTAATTAGCAAAGTTTCTGATGCAAACCAGAATTTTCCAGCCCCACCTCTGCTGTTCCAGGTGGGACTGAACCCAAATTGGGTGTGCAAATCCCAGGGAATTGTTTTGTGCACGGAGCAGGCTCAAAATCAGGGAAAAGACACACCTGGGGAGATGTGGGTGTGTGGGTTTGCAAGAAATGTTTTATAAGCTTTAGTTAGGAACATGGTGTGGGTTTTTTTATTGTAATTTTGGTATAGTGGATACCTTGAAGGGGCCTCTTGCCCCAGGATGTATTCTTATCAAATTTTGATAAGAGTTTCTAAGACAACCTGAGCCTCTGCTTGGAGATTCCTTCCTGTTGGTTCTTTTCCCTGTTTCATCCCTGTTTTATGTAGGATTCTTCCCTCTGTCCATCACGGAATTCTTATCTTCAAGGTTCAGGAGTTTTGGACACTGGTTGGCGGGGTCCCTTGAGACCACTCCCAAACTTATTATTTTGGATTTGTTAGTGTTTGAGTAGGCTAGCTGGCATGTCGTGTTTTGATTGTTTTATTGGTTTTGTACACTTTGTACCCACCCCTTGAACTGTCCTGAACAAAAACACCCTGCAGCCCCAGGTCCGGGGTCTCTCTGGAGGCACCAGGCTGAGGCTGGGGAACCCTTGACCACCTGAATAAAACCTCTGCTTTCTGGAAGCCTTGGAGAGTCCCTGTGCTGGTTTGAAAGCAAAACCAGTGAGACTCCCAGTCAGAGATACAATTTAATAGAAGAAGAGAGGAAAAAAAGGTGAAATAAATGGAATGATACAACCTAACACCCTGTTGGTCAGGGGGTTTGAAGCAGTTCAGAAATCCTCCTGGAGTGGCAGATGTGGTTCCGCTGGAGCAGAGATGATCCTGAGAGAGAAGGGTCCAGGGATGGTGAGAAGAGTCCAGGGATGGTGAGAAGGGTCCAGTGGTGGTGAGAAGGGTCCAGTGATGGTGAGAAGGGTCCAGTCTTCCTCCAGGAATCCAGTGGAACCAGATGAGATGTTCTTGTCAAAGCAGTGATTCCATCTGGTAGCTCTTTGTGGGTGTGGACAAAGCCCTGGTGGCTCTGCCCTGGAGAGCAGTTTGAAAGGGATTGCACAATCTCTTTCTAGAGCCCTTAAGATAAAGGAAAGCTTTTGGTCACGGCGACTTTTTAGATAAACTCAGAAGCCCCTTCGAGATTTTATGCAGATCTGTCTTAAACGATTGGCTTTGTACCTTTTCCATCCCCCTTTGGTGTCCTATAAAACCCCTGGGTTTCCCTGGTCTTCCAGGGAGTGCTGTCGTCCTGGCTCCCTTCGCTAGACCCTCATAATAAACTACCTTCTGCGGAATTTGCCAGACGAAGTCTCCCTCTCTCTCTCTCCCAAGCCGGGCAACAGAAAAGAAATCTCGCAAGAGCAAAGCTAAAATCACTGAGCTAAATCACTGAGCTGAAATCACTGCCTGCTCTCTGCCGAGGCCTTCTCTCCAGCTGACAGAGCTGCGCTGACCCCCCAGAGTGTCTTTAACGAGATACTCTCAGAGTGCCTCAAAGCCCTCTGCAAACCTCAGCGCCAGCTAGACTTAAGCTCTTGTCTCCTCTGGGAGTCCAGTGGATAAAAAGCTGCTTGTGAGGCCTCAAACCCTGGATTATATCCAGGTGGGAATGCTTGGCTCCTCCCCCTGGGCGGAGCATCTCCCAATGGGATGATCTCATTCCATGAGTCATGCAGTGGGTCCTTGATGGCCCATTAACCAGAGATAACTCCTGGAGGAAGTTATCTATGAGTCATGTGGCAAGGCATTGTTGGGCTCGTTAACAGGAGATCAGGAAAACACTGCCCCACCTTGGCTCCAACGGCTCATGGGGATGGAATACAGACCTTGGGCACAATTTGACATTGGAACCCGGGACAGTCCCCTCTTTCTAACCACAGCCATGACAGTGTGAGTGGATCTGCCTGCGGAGCCAAGATCTCACCCACAGGTGCTGTTGAAGCGTATCAGAGCAGCTGGGGGGCCAAGCTGAACACCAGGCTGGGCCAGAAAAAGATACGCAAAGCAACATGGGTGGGCAAATCCTGCCCCAAAAAATCATCCCAAAAAGCTGGAAAAGGCCGGGAAGGTGAAGCCATCGCGGCTGGCTTCAGTGAAGGGATTTTTTTCCTGATATCCTGGGAGAGGAACTGAGCCCAAACCTTCCTCTCTCTCAAAAAAAAAAAAAACAACATTGCTGAACCAGCAAGTCCCTCCCAGAGCAAACCCTGCGAGGCTGAGAGGCAGAAATTCAGATTTTGGGATGATTTTTTTGGGGGATGAATGTTGATTTTTTGAGGGTTTTTTTTTTCTTTTTTTCTTTTTTCCCCTGTTTTAAATCTCTCCAATCAACACGAAACTTGCAAATCTCCTGGAGCAGAAGGGAGGTGGGGGGGAGGAGAAATTCGAGTTAAAAAGGCAATTTTTCCCCACCATCCAATTTCCCTCCACTCTGCGCTTCAATGCTGGATTTGCTGAGAACCACACAAAGAGCCAGCCCCAAATAAATAACAATAATTGCCAAACCCTCCAGGTTCTGCAGTTTACTCAACAGATGCTCCAGGTGACTCAATTTAGTGGCTCCAAAGCGGTGGAAGGGATTAATGAGAGGCTGCAGATTTAGCACAGTGGGGCCACCATAAAAACCCAATTTTTGCTCATGGATATTCTAATCAGGGCCCTTTTTTTTTATTATTATTATTTTATTTTATTTTTTCCCCCAACAATTCAGCCACTTGACTTCTCCTGCCGCTATTTATTATCGGGCAGCAGGAAAAAAATTGGTCTTTTGATTCAAAGAGCAAGGAAATGGGTGCAAGGAGGAATAAATCACTCAGGATTTGCTCAGCCCTTTCACGGTTGCTGTAAAACTGCCAATCAAGCCTCACTTGAAGGTTTTCTCTACAAGATTTGAGGGGACTTTCCTGGGCTGAGTTCTGGGATTTTGCTGCCACGACTCAAATTTCAGCCTTGAGTTCCTCCCTTCCCCCTGCTCCAGTGAGAGGATCACTCGAAAACCTCGTTGATGATATTAAAAAAACAAACAACAAACCAAACAAACAAACAAACAAAAAACCAAAAAACCCCAACAAAACAAAACAAAAACAAAACAAAACAAAACAAAAAAACCACAAAAAAACCCCAAACCAAACCAAACAAACAAAAAAACCAAACAAAAAACCCAAACAAACAAAAACCAAAAAAAAAAAAAAAAACCAAAGCAAACCAAAAAAAACCCACAAAAAAACCCAACAAAAAACAACAAAAAAACAACAACAACAAAAAAAAACCAAAACAACAAACCCAAAAAGTCAAATTTTCAACAGGAAATTTATTTTTGAGCTGCTCAGATTAGACCTGGCTTTAATTCATTGGCCTTTGCACAGAGCTGGGATTGCCTCGCGCGGCTGAGGATCTGATTTAATGCAGATTATATTAATTATATCACATTTAATTTGTGAGTCCAGCAAACCTCCAGTGAAGGTGTGAACAGAAGGGAGGCACCTACAGGGTTTGCCCCTTGTAAAAATCCTTTCTCCAGAATCCTCCCGTGGCATTTGGGGCTGGAAAAACCACCCAAAAATATTGTCAAAATTCACTGCTGGGGCTGTCACAGGAGCTGAAACTCTCCTGGGGCTGGCGCAGCTTCAAAATCACCCCCCAAAAAATGAGGAGGTTTTGCCCAAATTTTCTGGATTTTACACTGAAATCAAATATAAAAATATATATTCTCTATATATGGAATATATTCTATACATATATGTATAAAATATACATATAGAATACATATTTCCATATGTAAATTATATATATTTATATATGTAAATATATAGAATATATTCTATACATATAAATATATACAGAATATATAAAAATATATTTTCTCTATATATAGAATATATTCTGTATCTATAAATAGATACAGAATATATAAAAATATATTTCCTCTCTATATAGAATACATAAAATATAGAGAAATATATGTAATATAAAAATATTTATATAGTATAAAAAGGTATTTTCTATAAATATACATAAGATGTTGAATATGAGATATAACATGTAATAAATACATAAAATATATAATACGAAACTATAGGCATAAAATATGTAAGTATATATAAAAGAACTCCCTTGCAGCAGCAGTGATTTAAAGGATAATAATAAATCATAGTATTTATTATAATGATTATATATATGATTATAATATAATAAAGAATAAATAGAAATCATAAATAATGATAAAAAAGTCGTAAATACCTATTAAAACATGATTCCATCTCCCCCCTAAAGAGAATAAAACTCAAACCAGCAAGAGAACCTGACCCTCTCCACGTGCACCCGAATTTGGAGGCTTTTCCTGGAATATCCCAGCCCCTCCCTGCTCACTCCTTGGCCCGGGGTGGGAATTCCAGGGAATGCTTTGGGCGGAGTTTTTGACCTGGATTTGCTCTGTCCTGGCTGTTTCTGGGCTGAGGTCACTGCAGGAGGGTCCTGTCCCCCCCCAGTTCCTGCTCTGCCCTTCCTCCTCTCCCTGCTCCTCATCCTCATCCTCATCCTCACCATGGGAAAGGTCCCAGAACTTGACATTATTTTTTATTTTTTTTTATCCCACTTTCCCAGACATTCCCAGCTCCCCCAGGCAGGTGGGGGAATATCCTCCTGCAGAAAACCAGGATTCATTTCCCCCTCTAACACCTTACTCGGGTGAGGAACCAGAACCAAAAGCATTTCCTGGCTGGGGGTTGGGAATCCAATCCCAGAGCATCATCCCCATCCCCAGCTCCTCTCCGGATTTATTCCTTCTCCAGCCCCCCCGGAGCATCCCTGCAGCTGGGAGAGGGGGATTGATTTGATTTCCTGGGTTTTGTGGGGTTGTTCTTCCCCATCCAGTGCTCCAGGGATTTTTATGGGGTTTTTGTGGGGGTTTTTGTAGGGTTTTTATGGGGTGGGAGCCATGGGGATTGGAGGGAAGAGCCCGTCCTTGTCCCCTGGGAGCAGCAGGACCCCGGAGCTTTCAGCCCCACTGAGGGCAGGGAGCAAAACCAGCCCGGACAGCTCCAGCTCATCCCCAAATTCCCAGCCCATCCCCAAATCCAGCAGCTCCCTGAGACATCCCCAGCTCCCAAATCTGCACCGAAAGCGAACAAAAACCCCTGAGAGCCAGGCCTTGCTGATTTCCGTGCTCGAGACTGGTTTTGCTTTTTTTTCCTCCCCTCTCCCAAAGAGCCAAGAGCTGGATCTGCCTCAGCTCCTGAATCATCAGAAGCTTTGTTCCCCACGGCAGCTGCAGGAATTGGGGCTGGGATGATCCTTTTTTTTTTTTTTTTTTTTTTTAAAGTTTAATTTTTGCCAAATTTTGAGCTTTCAAAGGCTGGAAGGGAGGAGCTCAGAGAAGGGATGAATTCGCTCAGGGATCCTCCCTGCCCTGTGGGTCGAGATTTCAACTGGAAATTTTGTATTTATTTAATGATATGTTTTTATAATTATAAATATATATAATGTATATTTTTATAATATACACATTATATGTATATTTATATATTTATATATAATTTTATATAAATGTATATAAATATATAAATAATATATATAAATATATAAATATATATATATAAAAAATTAATGTATTTAATTATAATTTATTGTAAAATTATAATTAATTTGGAGAGAGGGGGCTTGCATTCTCCATTCCAAGAGAAAGCTTCAACTTTCCCTTTCCTTGTGAGACACCCTCGTCCCAAACTCATCCACAAAATCATCCCCAAATCATCATGCCACAGCGCTTGATGTTTCTCTTGATGTTTTGGTTTCTCTGAAACTCTTTTCCCAGAGAGTTTTCTGCCAACCAGAGACACGTTTTCCTGACTGTCACCTTTGTTTGCATTCCTTTCCCTGGGAGGGACTTCTCCTTGCTGTCCCTCTGACTTGACCAATGTGAGTGAAGGAGTTTGTCTTTCTTCCACCCATTGGGTTGTTCTCTGTAAAACAGCATAAAAGGGAAGAAATTCCCAGAAATTAAGGGAGTCACTGTCAGCCCTCTGAGTCGGAGTCTGTGTCCTTGTGGTCTTTAACAGTGTCACCACTCTTTAGCTCAGACAAAATAAATCTGGCCTTGGCAAGTCCAGTTCTGACCTGGCTCGTTCTGGGAGTCCCTGGGTGAGTGGGAGAGCTCAGCCAGCCCTGGTCAGTGCA
This sequence comes from Phylloscopus collybita, assembly GCA_027886175.1. Taxonomy (NCBI): domain Eukaryota; kingdom Metazoa; phylum Chordata; class Aves; order Passeriformes; family Phylloscopidae; genus Phylloscopus; species Phylloscopus collybita. Next base: position 1,251,048 of record JAJNNQ010000059.1, on the reverse strand, counting down.
GAGAGCAGACATCTCCCTGCTGGAGGAGCTGGGCCAAGAGCCAGAGCAAGGAGTGCCCAGGTCTGGGAGTTTGGGACTCTTTGTGTAAGAGTTGTGAGCAATAAACCATGGTTTGGTGCCTGTGATGTTTGGGTTTCTCTGGAACTCTTTTCCCAGAGAGTTTTCTGTCACCAAGAGACACGTTTTCCTGACTGTCACCTTTGTTTACATTCCTTTCCCTGGGAGGGACTTCTCCTTGATGTCCCTCTGCTCTGACCAATGTGATTGAAGGAGTTTGTCTTTCTTCCACCCCTTGGGTGGGTTCTTTGTAAAACAGGATAAAACAGTATAAAAGGGAGGGACAGGGACAGGGAGAGGGACAGGGAGAGGGAGAGGGAGAGGGAGAGGGACAGGGGAAAGGGATGGGAACAGGGACAGGGGATGGAGCTGGGATGGGGATGGGGACAGGGAGAGGGACAAGGGCAGGGACAGGGGCAGGGATGGGGACAGAGATGGGAACAGGGACAGGGATGGAAGGGAAAGGGACAGGGGCAGGGATAGGGCCAGGGGCTGGGGCTGGGAAAGGGGTAGGGACAGGGCTGGGAGGGATAGGGGCAGGGACAGGGGACAGGGATGGGACAGGGACACGGGCAGGAACAGGGGCTGGGGCTGAGAAAGGGACAGGGATGGGACAGGGACAGGGGATAGGGGGCAGGGTTGGGATAGGGGACAGGGTTGGTGCCAAAATGATGCCATAAAAGCCGTATGAGCTGCCTCACACCCGTGCTGAGCTAAACCCAGCCTGAGCTGAGCCTTCCCTCTTATCAAGAGATTTTGTGTCATTAATTCTCCATAAAACACAGCCTGGAGCGGGTTAGGGTTAGAAATGGGTTAGGGTTGGAAAAATCCCAAAGCAGAACCTCTGGGTGCTCTCTGAGGGCCCCATCCCGTGGGTTTGGGGCAGGGGCAGGGACAGGGTTGGTGCCAAAATGATGCCACAAAATCCAGATGAGCTCCCCCACACCCGTGCCGAGCTGAAACCCAGCCTGAGCTGAGCTTTCCCTCTGATCAAGAGATTTTTGTGTCCTTAACTCTCCATAAAACACAGCCTGGAGTGGCTGTGGGACAAGGGGAGATTTGCACCCAGCCTTGGGCTGCTCTCCCCTTCTGTTTTTCCTCTGGAAAAGGCAAGATTTTTATTTTTATTTTTTTTTATTTTCCTCCTTACAAAGCCCAGCCAAAAAAAAAAGAAAAAGAAAAAGAAAAAGAAAAAACAACCAAGAGGAAAGAAAAAGTGCTAAGAAGTTAAACAGGGACAGCAGCAGCCCACCAGTGGCTGCACTATTTCTTGCAACATGTTATTTTCCTGTCTGATCTGGCAGAGAGTTTCCTGCTCGACGCAGGAACATCCAATTTTAACTCTGGCTTCTGCCTCCCTCCCCAGGGAGAAGGGAGAGACGAGGGGGAAATGTCCAGCAGAGCCTCCAGCAGCCTTCACCCCACTTTCCCCCCGGCAGAAAAATCCCCTGAACATCGGGGAGAATCAATCCCATCCTCACAGAGACGATGGGAATAAAATAAAAGACTTGAAAATGAAATAAAATGGAATAAAATGACATAAAATGAAATAAAAATAAAATAAAATAAAATAAAATAAAATAAAATAAAATAAAGTAAAAATGAAATGAAATGAAATGAAATGAAATGAAATGAAATGAAATGAAATGAAATGAAATGTAATAAAATAAAATAAAGTAAAATAAAATAAAATAAATAAAATAAAATAAAATAAAGTGAAATTAAATAAAATGAAATAAAATAAAAAATAAAAAATAAAATAAAATAAAATAAAATAAAATAAAATAAATGAAATGAAATGAAATGAAATAAAATAATAAAATAAAATAAAATAAAATAAAATAAAAATAACTTGAAAAAAAAAATGTCCAGCTTTCCCCAAAGGTCGGCAAGAGGCAGAGCAGGGCTCGGGGATTCCCCCGAGGCAGCGCGGATTGTTTCTCGTTCTCACTTGGAAAAGTTCAAAAGGGCAGCAAAAAAAAAAAAAAAAAAAGAAATCGCTTTTCTGCCCGTGCTGACAGGGAGGGTTCATCCCGGGAAATGAAGTTTTCACTTTTCTCTGTGTCGAAACAACCGATATTTGTGCTGAGCCGGAGCGGCCACCCCAGGGACACCCGGCCTGCCCGGGGAATTGCAGCTTAAATGATCGCTGCTCCTGCATTAAGCAGGGTTTGGAAAAGGCTGATTTTTCCCAATAAAAATGCTTCCCTGTGGCTCAAGCGTGAGCAGAGCTGGAGGGGCTGGCAGGGTGAAATCGGGATTTTTGCCGTGGGGAGAAGGAATTTTTAATTTAATTTTATTTTATTTTATTTTATTTTATTTTATTTTATTTTATTCCATTTTATTTTATTTTATTTTATTTTATTCCATTTTATTTTATTGTATTGTATTCTATTTTATTTTATTTTGTTTTGTTTTATTCCATTTTATTTTATTTTATTTTATTTTATTTTATTTTATTTTATTTTAATATTTTATTTTATTTTTATTTTATTTTATTTTATTTTACAGCTGGTTGTGACATTCTCGGGCCAAGCAAACATTTCCCAGCCTTTCCTCGTGGAATTCTCCTCCCAGGGCCTCCCCAGGAACCGGGGCCAGGCAAGGCTTGGTGGTCGAGCAGCGACGCACGAGGGGGAAAGGTTTTCAAATCCCAAATCCTTCGGGAACAGGGATTATCCGGTCAAAGCTAAAAGGAATTTGCAAACGGATCGGTACCGTTCCCATGGCCGCGACAGACTCAGAGCCCGAATTCTGCCCAAATCCAGGGGGAGATTTTTCAATAATCTTTTTTTTTTTTTTTTTTTTTTTTTTTTATAAAAAATAATCTTTTTTTTTTTTTTTTCCCCACTCGAACACCGCCCTCTGCCGCGAGCCGCGCTCGGCGCTCGGGGAGCAGATTCCCCAGCGTTGCCCTTGGCAACGCAGTTGTGTTGAAGGCGATAAAAAAAAAAAAAATTAAAAAAAAAAAAAATAAAAATTCTGATGTCTCCCGGCGGTTTCGAAAATGCCAGAGCATCAAAATGCAAATGCTGCCGCCTCCTGCAAAGGGCATCTGAGGTAAGGGATGTGTTTAACTGCGGGATGGTGAGAACCGAGCGCAGCTCCCTCTGACACCCCGGGCATCTGTCACCTCCTGCCCACTCCCACCACACTTCGGCAGCTCTTTTCTTCCAGAACCAGGGCAAACTCACCCCTCCAAACCGGTATTTTTTTAATCCCCTGTGCTCATTTTATTTTATTTTATTTTATTTTATTTTATTTTATTTTATTTTATTTTATTTTTTTATTTTTTCTCCCCTCTTTTCCCCCCCACCCCGGGAGCTGAGCGCTGCTCCTGCTCAGGAAAAGGCTGTTTGATTTATAATCAGAGATAATTGCCCCAGCCTGGCAGGGGGAGAGGCCAAGCTGAGCCAGCTGCTGGGATATTTGCATTTTTTATCCCCTCGCCGCTCTCTCCTCCGGGGCCGGAGCTGCTCAGGCTTGGCCCGAGAGTGTCACAACCAGCTGCAAAAAAAATATTAAATAAATAAATTAATTAAAAAAAATAAAATTCCTCCTCCCCACAGCAAAAATCCAGATGATTTCACCCTGCCAGCCCCTCAAGTTCTGGTTGTCCCCTCGCTCAGCACTGGCCAGGGCAGGGGGAGCCTCTCCCTGCTGGGCTCCTCGGTGTTTCAGCTCTGTCACAGCTCCCTGCCCAGTTAAGGGGTTTGGGGTTTTGCCCGGTGTGCTGCTGAGCAGATCCCACCCCTGGCAGCAGCTCCACAAACCTTTGCAAGGCTCCCTGGATCCCGTGAGCCCGGCTGGGGCTGCTCCCGGGAACCTCGGCACGGCCCCGAGCTCCAGCTGTGCCAAACCCCAAACACAAACGGATGGAACCTCAAACACAGACTGATGGAACCCCCAAACACAAACGGATGGAACCCCAAACACAGACTGATGGAACCCCAAACACAAACGGATGGAACCCCAAACACAGACTGATGGAACCCCAAACACAAACTGATGGAACCCCAAACACAGACTGATGGAACCCCAAACACAAATGGATGAAAACCCCAAACACAAATGGATGGAACCCCCAGACACAAACGGATGGAACCCCAAACACAGACTGATGGAACCCCCAAACACAAACTGATGGAACCCCAAACACAGACTGATGGAACCCCAAACACAAATGGATGGAACCCCAAACACAAATGGATGAAAACCCCAAACACAAACTGATGGAACCCCAAACACAAACTGATGGAACCCCAAACACAAATGGATGGAACCCCAAACACAAACTGATGGAACCCCAAACACAAACTGATGGAACCCCAAACACAAATGGATGGAACCCCAAACACAAACGGATGAGAACCCCAAACAACCTGATGGAACCCCAAACACAAACTGATGAAAACCCCAAACACAGACTGATGAAAACCCCAAACACAAACTGATGGAACCCCAAACACAAACTGATGAGAACCCCAAACACAGACTGATGGAACCCCCAGACACAAACTGATGGAACCCCAAACACAGACTGATGAAAACCCCAAACACAGACTGATGGAAACCCCAAACACAAATGGATGGAACCCCCAAACACAAACTGATGGAACCCCAAACACAGACTGATGGAACCCCAAACACAAATGGATGAAAACCCCAAACACAAATGGATGGAACCCCCAGACACAAACGGATGGAACCCCAAACACAGACTGATGGAACCCCCAAACACAAACTGATGGAACCCCAAACACAGACTGATGGAACCCCAAACACAAATGGATGAAAACCCCAAACACAAACTGATGGAACCCCAAACACAAACTGATGGAACCCCAAACACAAATGGATGGAACCCCAAACACAAACTGATGGAACCCCAAACACAAATGGATGGAACCCCAAACACAAACGGATGAGAACCCCAAACAACCTGATGGAACCCCAAACACAAACTGATGAAAACCCCAAACACAGACTGATGAAAACCCCAAACACAAACTGATGGAACCCCAAACACAAACTGATGAGAACCCCAAACACAGACTGATGGAACCCCCAGACACAAACTGATGGAACCCCAAACACAGACTGATGAAAACCCCAAACACAGACTGATGGAAACCCCAAACACAAATGGATGGAACCCCCAAACACAAACTGATGGAACCCCAAACACAGACTGATGGAACCCCAAACACAAATGGATGAAAACCCCAAACACAAACTGATGGAACCCCAAACACAAACTGATGGAAACCCCAAACACAAACGGATGAAAACCCCAAAGACAGACTGATGGAACCCCGAAACACAGACTGATGAAAACCCCAAACACAAATGGATGGAAACCCCAAACACAAACGGATGAAAACCCCAAACACAAACAGATGAAAACCCCAAACACAAACGGATGAAAACCCCAAACACAAACTGATGGAACCCCCAAACACAAACTGATGAGAACCCCGAACACAAACTGATGGAGACCCCAAACACAAACTGATGGAACCCCCAAACACAGACTGATGAAAACCCCAAACACAAACGGATGAAAACCCCAAACACAAATGGATGGAACCCGGCTGCAGCCCACAGCAAAGCCCCAGTTCAGCTGCAGAGCTGAGCACAGGAATGAGGCAACCCTGCCCCGGTGAATCCCGTCCCAGCTGCTTCCAGAAGTGTTTTCCCTTCCCTGTCCATGAAGTTCCAGTGTCTCTGTAGAATGCAGGAGCTTCCCTTTGGTTTCCATCATCATTAATAAGGATTTTTCCAGCGATTTCTTGGGGCTGCTGTTACGAGTGATGTGCCAAAAGTGACGCCTGATTCCCTCACCTGAGGATATTGGCTCTGCTCAGGTGATTCCCCACCTGCAGAACTGGGATCCAACATCCAAAGGATGTGGAGCTGCTGGGGAGAGCCCAGAGGAGCCCCCGGAGCTGCTGCAGGGCTGGAGCCCCTCTGGAGCCAGGCTGGGAGAGCTGGGGGTGCTCAGCTGGAGAGGAGAAGGCTCCAGGGAGAGCTCCCAGCCCCTGGCAGGGCCCAAAGGGGCTCCAGGAGAGCTGCAGAGGGGCTGGGGACAAGGCCTGCAGGGACAGGACACAGGGAATGGCTTCCCAGTGCCCAGGGCAGGGCTGGCTGGGAGCTTGGGCAGGAATTGTTCCCTGGCAGGGTGGGCAGGGGCTGGGCTGGAATTGCCAGAGCAGCTGTGGCTGCCCCTGGAGCCCTGGCAGTGCCCAAGGCCAGGCTGGACACTGGGGCTGGGAGCACCTGGCACAGGGGGAGGTGTCCCTGCCAGGGCTGGGGTGGCTCTGGGGGGGATTCCAGGTCCCTCCCAACCCAAACCACTCCAGGATTCTGGGATCACTCCCTACAAAGGGGAAGCCAAAGCCCTTGGGATAAAAAGGGGAGACAGAGGGATTCCCTGGCAATTCCCACACAGGATCCCAGCTCTGGGCAGCCCAAGCTGCAGAGGGACTGGGGACAAGGCCTGCAGGGACAGGACACAGGGAATGGGCTTTCAACTGATGGAGAATGGATTGAAATGGGATCTTGGGCAGGAATTCCTCTCTGTCAGGGTGGTGGGCTGGGATTGCCAGAGCAGCTGTGGCTGCCCCTGGAGCCCTGGCAGTGCCCAAGGCCAGGCTGGACACTGGGGCTGGGAGCACCTGGCACAGGGGGAGGTGTCCCTGGGGGTGGAATTGGATGAGTTCTGAGTTCCTTTCCCACCCAAACCACTCCATGACTCCACAAAAACCCCCAGCAATGAAATGCTGTGAGGTTGGAGCTTTTCTTAGTCTGGGATTCATTTCTCTGGCCCATTTGGGCTCCAGCCACATCTGGGTCAAGGCTGCATCCCCAGGTCAGGCTCTGACTCTGACACTGCAGGGGGGGCTCCAGTCCCAGGGTTAAAATCCCTGCTGGTGCCAGGCTGCTCTGCCTCTCTCAGGAAGCTTTGGGCACCACTCAGGGTTTGTGTTCCAGGCCAGAGCTCTGGGCTGGAGCCCGCAGAGCTGCTGCTGTCAGGCTTTTTGGACCATCTGCCTCTTCCCCACTGGAGAATGCTTCCTGCTGCAGGAACCGGAGCCCAGCCTGGGCTGGTTTCAAGGTTTCCAGATGCTTCTTTGCATTTCCATGGCAATTTAAAGCCTCCTCTGTGCTCCTGAGCTCCGTCAGGTGCATCCTGTGCTGGTTCAGCCCTGACCCAGCACGGGGACGACACCAAAATCCTCGGAGTCAGCCTCCAAGAGGAGCTCAAAGGGTGGAAGGCGGGCAGGAGGATACCTGGCAACACTCCTGTCCAATTAAAGCTAATTTATTGTCCATTTTTCCTCCTCGTTGCTGCTCCGTTATTAATTGTTAATGCGGCGGCGGGGTCGCTGCTGGGAAGGGCTGAGGGGAAGAAAATGGGAATGGGAAAGGAATGGGGAGAAGCTGGGTCTGGGAAGATGGAATCGGTGCAAAAACAGGGAGTGCTGGTGGCTGGCTGGGCTCTGGCAGGAAATCCCTGCTCTCAGGGCAGGGAAAAGAAAAGGATGGCTGTCTTGGTTTGGGAAGACATGTATCAGCCAGGGAAAGCTGGAGTTTCCCTTAGAATGGAGAATGTAAACCCCTCACCCCCCTCCAAATTATAATTTTGCAATTAAGGAGCTTTCAGGCAAAGATTTTGGGAATAGGAATAACAGTTCTTTACTGGGAATATTAACAATACAAATGTAGTAGAAAAACAAAACCACCCAGCCAAACCAGCAAACAAACAAACAACAATTTTGGAGAAGCCTGACAGAGTCAGAGCTACAACCTGACAGCCTGTGGGTCAGGGGGTTGGGAGCAGTCCCAAGGTGAAGGAGATGAAACGTGTGGGGTCACCCAGGTCCTGGATTACAGGGTTGGGTCCATGTGAAATGCTGGCAGGGAAGGAGAAATCCCGGGAATGGGAATATGCCAAACCCCATTTGGGACCTGAGCAATGTTTTCCCTCTAGACAGAAACAATTCCCTGCTTCACGTTGAAACCCAAAAATGCTTTGCCTTTGGGTGTTCACTGGGTGCTTTTCCATCCTCAGCTGGGTCACTTCAACCCCCCCAGGAAGTTTTTAATAAAACCCAGCGCTGAGCACATGGAGCTGGAGAGCTGGAACTCTCAGGAGATGGGCAGAGCTGAAGGGAGAGAGACGAAGGAAAAATAAAAGATGGTGTATGTTTGAACTGAAACTTCGAGATGCTTCTCCTCCAGTGCATCTGCCTCTGTTTCCTGTGCTCCAGAGGGATAAACTGTTAAAAAAATCCCAGTGGGTTGGGAAGGGGGCCCAGGCTGTTCCAGCCCACAAGCGCTGCCTGTGTGCTCACACTCACGAGAGGGCTCTGGGCTGGGATTCCAGGGGAGGAGAGAGGAGCTGAACTCTTCATCTCCTCCACAGCCGAGCATTCCCACAGCTCCCAAAAACCTCCCGGGCCACGGAGCCCACACCTTTGCAGGCTGGGCCTTGACTGGGGAGGAAATGCCAAGATCCAGAGCTGAAGCCTGACTGGAATCCCACGGTTTCCTAACTCAGGCTCAGCTTAGGGAGCTCTCAGAGCTCCCCTGGGCTCCTGGAAACAACCCTGAGCTCAGCCCTGCAGCCTCAGCTTCAGCAGAGCCCCTGGAACCAGCCTGAGCTCAGCCCTGCAGCCCCAGCTCCCTCACAGCTCCTGGAACCAGCCCTGAGCTCATCCCTGCAGCCCCAGCTCCCTCACAGCTCCTGGAACCAGCCCTGAGCTCAGCCCTGCAGCCCCAGCTCCCCTGGGCTCCTGGATCCAGCCCTGAGCTCAGCCCTGCAGCCCCAGCTCCCTCACAGCTCCTGGAACCAGCCCTGAGCTCAGCCCTGCAGCTCCCTCACAGCTCCTGGAACCATCCTGAGCTCAGCCCTGCAGCCCCAGCTCCAGAAGAGCTCCTGGATCCATCCTGAGCTCAGCCCTGCAGCTCCCTCAGAGCTCCTGGATCCAGCCCTGAGCTCAGTCCTGCAGCCCCAGCTCCCCTGGGCTCCTGGAACCAGCCCTGAGCTCAGCCCTGCAGCCCCAGCTCCAGCAGAGCTCCTGGAACCAGCCCTGAGCTCAGCCCTGCAGCCCCAGCTCCCTCACAGCTCCTGGAACCAGCCTGAGCTCAGCCCTGCAGCCCCAGCTCCCTCAGAGCTCCTGGAACCAGCCCTGAGCTCAGCCCTGCAGCTCCAGCTCCCCTGGGCTCCTGGATCCAGCCTGAGCTCAGCCCTGCAGCCCCAGCTCCAGCAGAGCTCCTGGAACCAGCCCTGAGCTCAGTCCTGCAGCCCCAGCTCCCTCACAGCTCCTGGAACCATCCTGAGCTCAGCCCTGCAGCTCCCTCAGAGCTCCTGGATCCAGCCCTGAGCTCAGCCCTGCAGCCCCAATTCCCTCAGAGCTCCTGGAACCATCCTGAGCTCAGCCCTGCAGCTCCCTCAGAGCTCCTGGAACCAGCCCTGAGCTCAGCCCTGCAGCCCCAGCTCCCTCACAGCTCCTGGAACCATCCTGAGCTCAGTCCTGCAGCCCCAGCTCCAGCAGAGCTCCTGGAACCAGCCCTGAGCTCAGTCCTGCAGCCCCAGCTCCCTCACAGCTCCTGGAACCATCCTGAGCTCAGCCCTGCAGCCCCAGCTCCCCTGGGCTCCTGGAACCAGCCTGAGCTCAGCCCTGCAGCTCCCTCAGAGCTCCTGGAACCAGCCTGAGCTCAGTCCTGCAGCCCCAGCTCCCCTGGGCTCCTGGAACCAGCCCTGACCTCAGCCCTGCAGCCCCAGCTCCCTCACAGCTCCTGGAACCATCCTGAGCTCAGCCCTGCAGCTCCCTCAGAGCTCCTGGATCCAGCCCTGAGCTCAGCCCTGCAGCCCCAGCTCCCCTGGGCCGAGCAAAGGTGGCCCTGGCAGGTCCATCACCAAACCTGGGGTTCCACAGCCTCTCCTGAAATCCGAAATATTTCCTAATTCAGAAAGGAAGCAGAATTCATCCCACCAGAGCAAAGCCAGAGCTGCCCTGACAACTCCTGGCCTCCTGCCACAGCCTCACAAAACCACTGCTGAGGCTTGCAGAGGTGGCTCTGGATGCTTTTTTTATTTCGGGGCTGCCCCCGGGCCATTGCTGTACATTCGGGTTCCATTTATAGACATTTTACAGGGTGTTAATAAATTTACAGAGTGTTAATAAGCAGGGGAGGAATTGTTTGTCGGTGTTTCTGATGGAATCCAACTGGGCCAAACCTCTCCATAAAGGATCAGGTGAGCTGTGAGGGGGGGCAGGATGTCTTTGAGCCATTAACTCTTTGCACAGCGTTGAAAAAAACGGGGCTTAAATGTAAAATTTCTCTTCACTGTCATCTGCAGTCATGGTTTGTACCTGCAATGTGTTGATTTCTCTAAAACTTTTCCCAGGCACAATTCTGTCAACAAGGGATGGGTTTTTCTACACTCTCCTGTTTTCTTGCATTCCTTTCCCAAAGGAGGGACTTTGCTTGATGTCCCTCTGCCTTGACCAATGTGGTCCAAGGAGTTTTGTCTTTCTTCCACCCCTTGGGTGGGTTCTTTGTAAAACAGGATAAAGGGAAGGAGTCTGGAGCAATAAACACAGATTGGAGTCATCTCAGCCTGCTGAAAACACGAGTTTGTATCCTCATTTCGTGTCTTATTGTGACAGTCAGCAGCCTGGTGTTGAGAGATGAAGCTTTTCCCACCCAGCACAGCCAGAGGGGCTGCAGGAGTCACTGGCTGTAGCCCTGGTTGGTGCTGTGATGTTTGGGTTTCTCTGAAACTCTTTTCCCAGGCACTGTTCTGTCAACCAGAGACACGTTTTCCTGACTGTGACCTTTGTTTGCATTCCTTTCCCTGGGAGGGACTTCTCCTTGATGTCCCTCTGCTCTGACCAAGGTGATTGAAGAGGTTTGTTGACGCTGTTCAAGATTAACAACAACACAAACTCCGAACATCTCAGAAGGCTGAAATTACTCCAGTCTTTATTACCCGAGAATTTCTTCCCTTTATCCTGTTTTACAAAGAACCCCCAAGGGGTGGAAGAAAGACAAACTCCTTCAATCACATTGGTCAGAGCAGAGGGACATCAAGGAGAAGTCCCTCCCAGGGAAAGGAATGCAAACAAAGGTGACAGTCAGGAAAACGTGTCTCTTGGTGACAGAAGAAGGAGAAGGAGAAGGAGAAGGAGAAGGAGAAGGAGAAGGAGAAGGAGAAGGAGAAGGAGAAGGAGAAGGAGAAGGAGAAGGAGAAGGAGAAGGAGAAGGAGAAGGAGGAGGAGGAGAAAAGAAGAAGAAGAAGAAGAAGAAGAAGAAGAAGAAGAAGAAGAAGAAGAAGAAGAAGAAGAAGAAGAAGAAGACAACGACGACGACCCTAGGGCACTGCCCAGAATCCTCCATCTTGTCTCCATTCCCCCCTATTCTAGAAACCCCAAATGTGACAAACTCTACTACTTTTGTCACACTTTGTGGCTTGTAACTCCTCTCTTAACGTTGGAAGTCTTTCCCATGGACTAAAGTCAAAGCCCTTGCCTTCCTGGGCTCTGTGCCAGGGTCTCCAACCCCCCTGTACAAATCCCAGACCCCCCTGTACAGTTTTTAAACCCCCCTGTACAGGTTTTAAACTCCCCCTGTACAGGTTTCTGACAGTCCAGGGTATCCAAAGGAATGCCCTGGACTCTCACATTTTCCTATCAGATAATTCCATTTCCCTCTGACTCCACTCAGGTGCAACAGGAGCCCTTCCCTGAGGTGGGGAAAGCTGCCCTTCCTTCCAGCTTTCCAAGAAGCGTGGTTTTCTAATTCTGTGCCTCTGGGAAGCACTGGGGTTTTTAAGGAATTTTGTCCAGTTTCTTTAACTCCGGGGGAATGGAGAGTCGTGACTGCCCAATTGATCCACGCCAGAGTTTATGGGAATGCCTTCCCATAAAAGCAAGGCACCTCGTGGATTAGAAGGATCCCGTTGGAATGGGACAGATCTGGGGTGAAATCTGCTCTGGGAGCAAGAAACGAGTGGATTTCTGGTCTGGGAACAAGGAAAGGGTGGAATTCTGCCCCTGGGGGGGGCAAGAAAAGGGCCCCTGGGGGTATGGAAATGATGCTTTTCTGCCTCCAGGAGCAAGAAAAGAGTGGAATCTCTGGAAGCAAGAATAGGGCTGGATTTCTACCCCAGGAGCAAGAGAAGGGTGGAATTCTGCCCCTGGGAGCAAGAAAAGGGCCCCTGGAAGTAAGGAAATGATGCTCTTCTGCCCCCAGGAGCAAGAGAAGAGTGGAATTCTGTCTCTGGAAGCAAGAAAAGGGATGGATTCCTACCCCAGGAGCAAGAGAAGGGCGGAATTCTAGCCCAGGAGCAAGAGAAGGGGGGAATTCTACCCCAGGAGCAAGAGAAGGGTGGAATTCTGCCCCTGAGAGCAAGAAAAGGGCCCCTGAAAGTAAGGAAATGATGCTCTTCTGCCCCCAGGAGCAAGAGAAGAGTGGAATTCTGTCTCTGGAAGCAAGAAAAGGGCTGGATTCCTACCCCAGGAGCAAGAGAAGGGCGGAATTCTAGCCCAGGAGCAAGAGAAGGGTGGAATTCTGCCCCTGGGAGCAAGAGAAGGGCAGGATTTCTGATCTGGGAACAAGAAAAGGGTGGAATTCTGCCCCTGGGGGGCAAGAAAAGGGCCCATGGAAGAAAGGGAATGATGCTTTTCTGTCCAGGAGCAAGAAAATAGTGGAATTCTGTCTCTGGAAGCGAGAAAAGGGCTGGAATTCTACCCCAGGAGCAAGAGAAGGGCAGGATTTCTGGTCTGGGAACAAGAAAAGGGTGGAATTCTGCCCCTGGGGGCAAGAAAAGGGCTGGATTTCTGCCCCTGGCATCACAAAGACCAGCAGAGCCATGGAAATCCAGAGACTCCTCCCTGCAGTGCCGGGCAGGGCTCTGTGGGAAGAGGATTTTCAACATTTTCCCCGCGTGAAATCCTCACGGAGGATCCTGTGCGAGGCGACCAGGCAGAGTTCCTCCTGGTGATGGATGGGGCCCTGGGAAAGGCTCAGGAATTTCACAGCCAGGAGCTGGAGGGTGCCTGGAGGGGCTGGATGTTCCTCTCCCCCACGGAGCAGGGGCAGGAGGGGGCCTGCAGCAAAACCCCACCGCTGGGAGAGGATGGAAAATATTTATCGGGTTACCCCGTCTCAGGTTGGTTTTGTTTTTTTTTTTTTCCTGAGAACCAAGGCAATCTTATTCCCACCTAGGAATTCTCTCTCTCTCATTTAAAAATCCACCCTGCCCGAGGTTCCTGAGGCCCCTGTCTGGCAGCTGAGAGTGTAATTAATGATTTAAACAGGGCACCGTGGTTAACGAGATTGAAGAACCAGAGCTGGCGGGCTCAGCTCCTCCAGCCCTGCCTTGAGAGCATCGATTTTACACACAGGAGAGGATCTGGGAGAGCAGGACTTCTCCTGCTCCAAGAGAAGGGCTGGATTTCTGCCCCCAGGAGCAAGAAAAGGGGTGGATTTCTGGTCTGGGAAGAAGAAAAGGGCTGGAACTCAACCCCTGGGGGCAAGAAAAGGATGGATTTCTGCCTCTGGAAGTAAGGAAATGGTGCTTTTCTGCCTCCAGGAGCAAGAAATGGGTGGGTTTCTGATCTGGGAACAAGAAAAAGGGTGGAATTCTGCCCCTGGGGGTAAAAAAGGGCAGATTTCTGCCTCCAGGAGCAAAAAAAGGGTGGAATTCTGCCCCTGGAAGTAAGGAAATGATACTTTTCTGCCTCCAGGAGCAAGAAAAGGGTGGAATTCTGCTCTGGGAGCAAGAAATGAGTGGATATCTGGTCTGGGCACAAGAAAAGGGTGGAATTCTGCCCCTGGGAGGCAAGAAAGAGGCTGGATTTCTACCCCAGGAGCAAGAGAAGGGTGGAATTCTGTCTCTGGTAAGAAGAAAAGGGCTGGATTCCTGCCCCTGGGATCACAAAGACCAGCAGGGCCCTGGAAATCCAGAGGCTGCACCTCCCTGGGCCCAGAGAGGAAAGGGAAAGGGAAAGGGAAAGGGAGAGGGAAAGGGAAAGGGAAAGGGAAAGGGAAAGGGAAAGGGAAAGGGAAAGGGAAAGGAGGCTGATGGTGAATCTGGGCACATTCCTGAAAAATAAGAAGTTTGGGGTCAGAAATGGGCTGTTACTGACCCCCTGCACAAACAGAAATCTCCTCCAAGGCCTGGAGTTTTCCTGGTCACCCTGTCAGGTAACTCCATGGCTGTAAATCGTTCCATGGCTGTAATTCCATGGTTTTAGCTCATTCCATGGCTGTAATTCCATGGTTTTAGCTCACTCCATGGCTGCAACTCCATGGCTGCAACAACTGCGTGTTATAACCCATTCCAGGGCTGCAATTCCATGGCTGTAACTCCATGGCTATAAATCGTTCCATGGCTGTAATTCCATGGTTTTAACTCATTCCATGGCTGTAATTCCATGGTTTTAGCTCATTCCATGGCAGTAACCCCATGGTTTTAACTAATTCCACGGCTGTAATTCCATGGCCTGTAACTCTATGGTTTTAACTCATTCCATGGCTGTAATTCCATGGTGGTCATTCCATGGCGGTAACTCACTCCATGACTGTAATTCCATGACTGTAAAACTCTAATTCCATGATTTTAACTCATTCCATGGCTGTAACTCCATGGTTTTAACTCATTCCATGGCTGCAACAGCTCCATGGCTGCAACAACTGCGTGTTGTAACTCATTCCAGTGGGGCTGCAATTCCGTGGCTGTAACCCCATGGCTGTAAATCGTTCCATGGCAGCAACCCCATGGTTTTAACTCATTCCATGGCTGTAATTCCATGGTTTTAACTCATTCCACGGCTGTAATTCCATGGTTTTAGCTCATTCCATGGCTGTAATTCCATGGTTTTAACTCATTCCATGGCTGCAACTCAACGTTTTTAAACTCATCTCACGGCTGTAATTCCATGGTGGTAATTTCCACGGCTGTAACAATTCCATGGCTGCAACAACTGCATGTTGGAACTCGTTCCAGGGCTGCAATCCCGTGGCTGTAACCCCATGGTTTTAACTCATTCCATGGCTGCAATTCCATGGCCTGTAATTCCATGGTTTTAACTCATTCCACGACTGTAATTCCATGGTTTTAACTCGTTCCATGGCTGTAATTCCATGGTTTTAACTCATTCCACGGCTGTAATTCCATGGTGGTAATTCCATGGTTTTAACTCATTCCATGGTTGTAATTCCATGGTGGTAATTCCATGGCGGTAACTCACTCCATGACTGTAATTCCATGATTTTAACTCATTCCATGGCTGTAACTCCATGGTTTTAACTCATTCCATGGCTGTAATTCCATGGCTGCAACAACTCCATGGCTGCAACAACTGCATGTTGTAACTCATTCCAGTGGGGCTGCAATTCCGTGGCTGTAACCCCATGGCTGTAAATTGTTCCATGGCTGTAACTCCATGGCCTGTAATTCCATGGTTTTAACTCATTCCATGGCAGTAACCCCATGGTTTTAACTAATTCCATGGCCTGTAATTCCATGGTTTTAACTAATTCCATGGCTGTAATTCCATGGCTATAATTCCATGGTTTTAACTCATTCCATGGTTGTAATTCCATGTTTTTAACTCATTCCATGGCTGTAACTCCATGGCTGCAACAACTCCATGGCTGCAACAACTGCGTGTTGGAACTCATTCCAGTGGGGATGCAATTCCATGGCTGTAACCCCATGGCTGTAAATCGTTCCATGCCTGTAATTCCATGGTTTTAATTCGTTCCATGGCTGTAACTCCATGGCCTGTAATTCCATGGTTTTAACTCATTCCATGGCTGTAACTCCATGGCCTGTAACTCCATGGTTTTAACTCATTCCATGGCTGTAATTCCATGGTGGTAATTCCATGGCGGTAACTCACTCCATGGCCTGTAACTCCATGATTTTAACTCATTCCATGGCTGTAACTCCATGGCTGCAACAACTCCATGGCTGCAACAACTGCGTGCTGTAACTCATCCCAGGGCTGCAATTCCGCGGCTGTAGCCCCGCGGTTTTTAACTCCCTGGCTCTAACTCATCCCGCGGCTGTAACTCTGCGGCTGTAACTCAACGATCTTAACTCATCCCACAGCCATAATTCCACGGCTGTCCTGCCTCCTTCCTGCAGAGTTTCCTCCGAGCTGGTGATGTCATGGCAGCTAATGGGCTTTAATTGTGCCTCTCCACTCAGCAACAATCAGCTGAAAGCTCATTAAGCACCAGCCTGCGGCTGTTGAGAGCAGCGCTGGCTCCTCGCGAACCCTCTGGTGGGTGTAATTTTCCTTCGGAGCGCAGCAGAAGCAGTTTGGGGTCAGATCAAGGGTTCCTGCAGCAGGGTGCTGGAGCAGAGCCAGCATTTATGGGCTGCGGGATGTTTTCCTGGACTGGAATCCATCCCAGGCAGCTGTGGGTGCTCAGAGGGTGAGCAGGGAGAGGAGGGAGATTGTTACCATACTTTTGTACCTGCTTGTTTTAGTTTTAAAAACTCTGTTCCCAAGCACAGTGTTAATGCACAAAGTCATCTTCTGTAAACCACTGAAGCTCCCACATTTGTTCCCAAAAAAAGAGCTTCAGTAATAGTCTCTAGAAAACAACCAGTAGTTCCCAAAGGTCCCACCTCTAGGGTGGGCAACTTGTAAAATGCACAAAAAAAATCAAAAAATAAAAGTGTAGTCTCTTGCCTGCAAGAGCACCACGCAGCCTCATTAATGCACTCCCTGCCTCGTTCCGTAGCACCATACCCAGTTATAGGAGATGGTTCCCCAGCTTCTGGTTTGTGCCTCTGCGATGTGCTGGGATGGAACCAGGGAACGATTCAGGTTGGAAAAGACCTCCCAAACCGATCAAACACCGCTCATCAACGAAACCAGTGCCCTGAGTGCTACGTCCAGGTGTTCCTTAAGGTTTTTCAGAGTCAAAGGGGGGATTTTGCAGTCAGCGACCTTAAAAACATTTCCTTTCTGAGAATTTTTTTTTTTTATTCCCTGTTGCCTTTTGAATCCATGTAGATTTTCAGCACCCCAGTTGTGCTTAGAGCTTTCCCAGCCAGTTCCTGGCTCAGGCTGGGAGTTCTTCCCCTTTATCTCACCTGAAGGATCCTGTTTGAGGGGAAGAGGGTCCAAGGAAGGACGGCAGAGACCCAGGAAGGAGGCAGGGAAATGAGGAGCATCTGGTGCGAGCTGCACAAAGGGGTGTGGGGGGCACTTGGAGCTTGCTCAGGGTCCCAGGGTGAGACGGTTCTGGCTTCTTTTTTCCCTACCAGGATGGGGATTAACACACAGGAGTCACAATTCGTGTCCAGACTCCGTGTTTATCATTTCTTATCCATTTACAGCCTCACCAGCCCTGAGCTCTGGCTAGCAGGTTAGAGAACAGAGGTAACATGGAGAGCTTCTCTACCTCTACCAGGTCTTTTCAAGGGCAATCTGTCCAACTGTAAAATTCCACCTAAATTATTTTTATTTTAAACCAAACAATTAACTACTTGAAGCCTGCAAGGTGGACTCCATCAACCAATTGCAGAAAACCACCCAAACCCAAATGAAGAAGAAAGTGAAGAAGAAGGGCCCAGACAAGGCCTCAAACCCTCCATATTGCTTCACATAGATCACGACACACTAAAATCCCCAAAATCCAAGTTTCCAGAATTTCCATTTTCCAGGGAATATGGGAAGGGCGGGGAAGCCCTGGGACAAGTTAAAAACAGTGAGACTCCGGTAGGGAAAATGTCTTGTGCTGCCTCCCTGTCACCCCACAGTGTCTGGGGCTGTTCCTGGTGTGAGATCCCTTGGGAAAAAGCCCTGGGAAGCCTCTGAGGGCTGGGATGTGGCCCTGGAGCAGCCCCAGGTACCAGATCCAGCATTTGTGGGCTGCAGGATGTTTTCCTTGAGTGGAATTCGTGCCAGGGCCACCCTTCCCTTGCTAAAAGCTGCAGGAGAATTCCGGGAAGAGCTCAGGACACCCCACCTGATGCTGGGCCAGCCTTTGAGGCGCTCCAGCCTGGACTTTGGGGTGCCCCTCTCAAGGGGTTTTGGAGTTCCCTGCTGGCGCAGAAGGGTGGAGAGACCCCCCAGCTCCTTCTCCAGCCTAGTTCCGATGAGTTCCAGGCCGTTTCCAGCCAGAGCTGTGGGATTTGATCCTGCACACACCTCCCCACCCTGCTGACCCCACAAGCTGAAGGTGCCAACAAAAATGTTGTGTTTGCCTTTCAACCGGACAACAGAAGAGGAAAATCCTTGGAAGTGGAGAAAACGTGGGATTTATGGCAAATTTCTTGAGTCTTTAAGGTCTTTGAGGTGGTGCCCTGGCATCAACAGCTCCCCGTTGGCCTGCCCCTCACTGGGAATGCTGCGGACGTCAGGAAATGGAAACGGAGCCTCCTGCTCAAGGATCCCATGGACTGCTCCGTGCTTAGGTAGCTAATTGGATTAGAGAGAAATAATTTAATGATCTGGAAGTGATGAGGGGACGGGATGGCTGATCCCAGTGGTGGCTCCATGCCAAGGGCAGCCAGCGAGACCCCGCTTGGAGCTTGACAGGGAGGCAGGGATGGGCCTGGGGCAGGGCAGGGAGCCCCAGGGTTTGGCTCTGATCTCATTTCATGCCTTCCTAGCTCCCGATTCACACAGTTCTCACTGAGGCCCTGAGCAGGAATTTAATTGTTTCATCCAGCTTTTCCTGGAGCTCCGGAGCCCTTCTGTGCCTGTTCCACTGCTAAAGATGGATGAGGAGCCTCTGTACCAGGAATATCTTGATTTCTTCCTGTCTGAATTTCATCCTGGGGTTTTTTGGAACCCAATCTCCTCAATTTGATGGGTTATGCTGAGGTGTAGTGGGGTTTTTTTGTGGTTTTTTTTTGGTTTTTTTGGGTTTTTTTGGAGGTGAGAAGGGAATTTCTAGGCCATATTCCTGGGAGATGGGCTTGGATACCTGGGGTGGCTCTTTCTGGCTTTGCAGGTGCCTCCTCCCTGTAGCTCTGCAGGGAGCCAAGGATCTCCTGGCATTCAGAGCTCTCCCAGCCTGCAAAACCCCTCATTTCTTGCTATTCCTGCATTTGGGAACCTTGAATTCCATTGAAATCTCTATTTCTGTGATTTTTTGATGGCTTTTCTCACCCAGGCTGGATTCGTACACAGCAGAAGAGGTGAAATGAGATGAAATGTGGGGTTGAGCTGCATGGAAAAAAATGCCTGTAAAGTCCAGGAAAAGGGGATTGACCCCACTGGGGGACATGGAGAACCAGGAAGAACCCAAAATCCTTGGGCTGGGCTGTTGCTGGGATCAGTAACTTCAGACAGAGCTCTCAAAAGAGGTTTCCTCATTGTCACAAAGAAGGATTTGCTGTTATCCCCCAAATAAGGTAAAGCAACCATCAATTCTCTCCAGGGCTATAATTAACTGTGTTCCCTGGGTTGTGCCAAAACCCGGGAGGAACAGAAGACCAGGGAAAACAAGTCTTGAAATGTCGTTTCCCTCATCCACCCCTCAGAGCAGGCTTAGCTGGGCATTCCTGAGACCAAAATCCCGGGAGATGGGGCTTCCACAGCCACCCCAGGCAATTCCCTGTGCCCTGAAATCCTCCATCACTGGATTGTTTCCCCAAATCTCCATTCCAGCCTCCTCTCTGCAGGATTGTCACATCTTGCCCTGCCTGCCCTGCTCATGGAGCACCTGCTCCACCCTTCCTCTTCCTGGAAATTTTGGTTCTTCCCTCAACCTTCTCATTTTTGGACATCTCAGGTTTTTCTTTCTGTCTCCTGCACTCTTGCCCATCAGCATTATAATTCTTTTGAGATTTTTTTTTTCAGCTGACCAAGGTTATTTGACGCTGGTTTTGCTGCATCCATGGAGTTCCTTCCTGGATGCCTGGCTGTGGCTCGAGATAGGAACTTGTACCCACTCCACAACAAAACTCAGGGCAGAAAAAAAAAAGTTCTGGAAGAGCCCTTGTTTTTCCAGGACTGCTAATTCCAAGGAATTTCAATTATAAACAAAATTTGCATCAATCACAGGAAAAAAAAAGAAAATTCTGTGATTGAACTCTACCCCTCCTTGGGTGGTGCAGCTGCTGGGTTGTCCCAGGAATGTTTTCCTGGAAGGAAACTCTAAGCTGTTCTAAAGGAGTTGCTTGGAAGTTGTTTGGATCTGGGAGTGCTGCTGAGAGTCCTCAGCCCTGCCCTGGTGTTTTTGGCCACGTGAGGAGCATCACATTCCTTGGACGCTGAGTCTGTGCCGTGCTGCGTCTCTTTGCACAACTGATTCCCGGGAGACTTTGCATCTGCACCATTCATGGAACCCTGAGAACGGCACCAGGGAGAGGCAAAGCAAAGCTCAGCTCCAGGTCTGGGCCAGGATTGTGTGGCTGAATGTGGGACAGGCCTGGGATAACCCCGGAGCTGCAGGGAAGCTGAGCACAGCACGTGTTCAGTGGCTAACTTCAGGGTCCTAAACTTCTGCATGACTGTGGGAGTCCAGGGCATTCCTTTGGATACCCTGGACTGTCAGAAACCTCTACAGGGGGGTTAAAACCTGTACAGGGGGGTTGAAACCTGTACAGGGGGTTTAAAACCTGTACAGGGAGGTTAAAAACCTGTACAGGGGGGTTTGAAACCTGTACATGGGGCTTTGAAACCTGTTCAGGGGGGTTTGAAACCTGTTCAGGGGGGTTTGAAACCTGTACAGGGGGCTTTGAAACCTGTTATGGGGAGTTTGAAACCTGTTCAGGGGGGTTAAAAACCTGTTCAAGAGGGTTAAAAACCTGTACAGGGGGTTTGAAACCTGTTCAGGGGGGTTAAAAACCTGTTCAAGGGGGTTAAAAACCTGTACAGGGGGGTTTGAAACCTGTTCAGGGGGGTTTGAAACCTGTACAGGGGGGTCAGAGACCCTGCCACAGAGCCCAGGAAGACAAGGGCTTTGACTTCAGTCCATGGGAGAGACTTCCAACATTGGGAGAGGAATTGCAAGACACGAAGTGTAATAAAGTATTATAGTTTGTCAGATTTGGGGTTCTAGAATAGGGGTGAATGGGGACAAGGTGGAGGATTCTGGGCGGTGCCCTGGGGTCTTCTCCTCCTTCTTCGTCTCCATCTTCTGCAGTGATGGTGGCACAAAGTAGCTTCAGAGGGATTGGGTCAGAGTAGAAATGACCTGTTTAGTATAAAATGTAGATATTGGTCTGTAATTGTAAGTAATAGATATGTAATTAGCTGTATAAAAGATGAGGAGCCTTCACCAGAGCACGAAGTCGTCGCCTGATGCCCGTGCTGTGAAGACCTCGGTCAGGCACAGGGAAAAAGGGACAAGATCAGATATAATAAAAAATAAGATATAAATAAAACCTTGAAAAAAGAACATCTGAAGACTCTGTGTTGTTCCTGCATTTGGCTTGGGGCTTTTCAGAGGGCAAAGGACACAAAAAGACCCAAATCTCAGGGAAAGGGTTAACCAGCCCAAAACCTGAGACATGACGGCACGTCCAGCCAGTAGAAAAGCCAGGAAAAGCAACCCAAAAGGAAAAGAATGGAGAGGAAAAGGGACAAGGGAACAAGAGTGCAAACGTGCCCTTGGGCCCAGGCCCTGGGGAGTGACAGGAGGAGCTGGACGGGGTGAGAGCAGAACACTCCCAGGACTCAGTGTCCTCCCGCTTTCCCTCTCAGGAGCTGCTTTATCTTCAGGGAAGTGTTGTCTCTTCTGGGAATGCCGTTTCCAAGAGTGCGAGCTGGAACTTTCCGTGCCTTCAAACAACCCTTCTGGTCCTCTCAGTGTTGTATCCCTCTGGGGAATGCTTTTTTCCCCAGAGACCCCCTGAAGCTGTAACTTTCTTAGTTTAACCCTACCTTCCCCTTATCTCTGACCAATGGCTCTGTGCCAGCTATCCCATCCCAGACACAGACTGGATAAAAACCCCTGCTCCTCCTTGTTCTCCCCCTTTTGCCTCTGGGACCCCTTCGAAAATAAAGCCTTGGAACATTCCCTTGAGGTAAAAACCTCTTTTGGATCTCTCACCCTATTCTTGAAGTCTATTCCCCCAAAGCTCCCCAAAAGCTGAGCTAGCATAGTGACCAGGGGGGCGGGAAGGGGGGTGGTGCTTCATCTCAGGACTCAGATTCTCCCTCTTGGTTTTGCTGCATGCATGGAGTTACTTCCTGGATGCCTGGCTGTGGCTTGAGATAGGAACTTGTACCCACTCCACAACGAAACTCAGGGCAGAAAAAAAAAAAGTTCTGGAAGAGCCCTTGTTTTCCCAGGACTGCTAATTCCAAGGAATTTCAATTATAAACAAAATTTGCATCAATCACAGGCAAAAAAAAAATTAAAAAATCTGTGATTGAACTCTACCCCTCCTTGGGGGGGTTAACCGTGGAGGGGTGGGACAGCTCCTCGTTCCGTTTTCCTCGTTGCGATTTCCAGGGAAGAGAGCGGAGCTGGGAGCTCTGTGCTCTTGGATCTCCTCCACGGCCTCGTGCACAGCGCGGTGCAACTCCCCAGAGCCGGAATTAATGATGGGAAACTGGCTGGGTGGGGTCCCAGGGGGGCCATTCCCTGGCTGGGGAGCTGCTGGCACGTTTTGTCGCTGTTGGACACAATGAATGAGACGCGGACTCGCGATTCAGAAGGCTGATGCTCTAAAAAAAGGGGCTGGTTTATTCTCAGAATTTATTTTTATACCTTTTTACAACGTGCCCACCTAAGAGGTGGGATCCTTTGAACCACTGGTCACACCAAGGGTCAACCAGCAAAGTCCCTCCTTAGGAGAGAAATGTGAAAAACAAGAGAGTTTACAGAGTGTGACCTTGTTTACCAGTTTAGATCCCTGGGAAAGAACTTGAGAAAAACCCAAACATGACAGGCAGTGACTACAACATTTCTCCGTGGATGGAGCGGACTCCAGCCGGGGAGAACAGAACGTGCTCTGGCGCTGCCTCTGGAGAGGCTGCAGGCGCAGGGCTCGGGATCAGGGCCGGGCAGGGGCTCATTCCCTGTGCTCCTGGAGCAAATTCCTCCTCCCTGGGCCTGCATGGAGCACAGCAGTGCTCCGGTTGGTCACGCTGTGCACGAGGCTGTCGCTGTGGGACACAAAGGAGGAGACGCGGAGTCGTCAGAAGGCTGCTGTGGACTCCTGAGAAGGAGCCACCAGGTTTATTTTCCAAACCTCTTTTATACCTTTTACAAATGTGCCCACCTCAGAGGTGGGACCCCTGGAACCATTGGTCACTCACAGAGACCACCACGCCAAGTCCCTCCTCTGGGAAAGCGTGTGGAAAACAAGATACTTTACCAAGTGTGACCTTGTGTGCCAGTTCAGGTCCCTGGGAACAGAATTTCCTAAAACCAAAACATGGCAGACACGAATCATGGCAACACGAGGCCGTGGAGGAGATCCAAGAGCACAGAGCTCCCGGCTCCGCTCTCTTCCCTGGAAATCGCAACGAGGAAAGCGGAACGAGGAGCTGTCCCGCCCCTCCACGGTTAACGGAGGGAGAATCTGAGTCCTGAGAGGACCAGAAGGGTTGTTTGTTTGAAGGCACGGAAAGTTCCAGCTCGCACTCTTGGAAACGGCATTCCCAGAAGAGACAATGCCACGGGAAGGGGCCAGGACTGATCCTTGAGACCGGGACCAAACACAGCCTGGCAGGAGAAGGGTTTTCCTCACCTGATGCTGTTCAAGATTAACAACGACACAGACTCTGAGATCAGAAGGCTGAAATGACTCCAATCAATCTTTATTACCCGGGAATTTCTTCCCTTTATCCTGTTTTACAAAGAACCCACCCAAGGGGTGGAAGAAAGACAAACTTCTTCAATCACATTGGTCAAACCAGAGGGACATCAAGAAAAGATCCCTCCCAAGGAAAGGAATGCAAAATACAGGATATAGTTAGGAAAATGTGTCTCTTGTTGACAGAACAGTGCCTGGGAAAGAGTTTCAGAGAAACCCAAACATCACAGCACCAACCATGGCTACACTCACCTGAGCCCAGAATTTCTGCTGAGCTAAAGCAGCGAAAGGCTGGGATTTACCCTCTTGTAAACGGGGGCTAAAGCAAGGGAAACCACAATTTTTTGCTGTCCCTGGATTTTCACCAGCGCTTCACCCAACAGCACAAATGATTCATCCTCTGAAACTGGGATTTGTGTTATTTTTTTGTTTACCTTCACCTACCAAAGAGCTGAGCTGGTTGATGCTTGAGGTCTGTTCCTGCCCTGGACTTGCTAGGAGCTGTTTTGACTGAATTTTTCAAAGCTGTTTAACAAGCCTTTCATGTCAAAAGAACAAATTAAGCAAGTTTTTTTTTTTTTTTAACTACTCTGCTACATCAGCTCTCATTGTTCTGGGACAGCCAAAACTTTACAGCTTGGCCTGGTTGGTAAAAGAACAAATCTCCTGTGCCCTTGGTGGCCTGGGGACACAGGGCTGGAATTAGAACGGCAATTGGACTTGGTGATGGGAATTATTGTTTTGTATTTATTGATTTCTTGTGCTGCTTTAATAACAAAACCTTCTGTGGTGGCTGTCCGGGCCACAGAATGAAGGACAAGAAAGGAGGAGGAAGAAAATAAATGAATAAACATCATAAAATTCACCAGAGATTAATTACAACACACTCTTCTGATTTTGCTAGCTCTGTGCCTTCCATTTCCTACTTCAGGCCGTGCCTGGGGCCGCCGAGGTGCCCTGGAAGCCCAAATTCCCAGGAAACACCAAATCTTCGATACTCCTGGGGGGCTGTCCCATCAGCACAGCCAGCAAACAAACAAAATCCCTTTCTTTGGGACTCCCTGGGCACTTCCAAGGCCTGAGCCCCCTTCCCACGGGGAAATTCCTGCTGCTGCCCACCCTGAGCCAGCTCAGCTTCTGCTTCTCCCAAATTTCAGGCAGAAGCCGTGAGCTGCAGAGAGGGAGGATGAGGCTGTTCCTGGCTATGCCAGCTCCTCAGACAAAAAGAATCTTGCAGCTGGGGAATGGCGAAGGTTGGGAAAGACCTTTGAGTCCAGCCCAGCACCACCGTGGTGACCACTGAGCCACGTCCCCAAGTGCCACATCCACGGGGGTTTTGAGCACCTCCAGGGATGGGCACTCCAAACCCCCCTGGGCAAAGCCTGAGCTCCCTTTCCATGGGGAAATTCCTGCTGCTGCCCACCCTGAGCCTCCCCTGGCCCAGCCTGGGGCCGTTCCCTCTCCTCCTGTCCCTGTGCCCTGGGAGCAGAGCCCGACCCCCCCGGCTGTCCCCTCCTGGCAGGAGCTGTGCAGAGCCACAGGGGCCCCCCTGAGCCTCCTTTGCTCCAGGCTCAGCCCCTTCCCCAGCTCCCTCAGCCCCTCCTGGGGCTCCAGACCCTTCCCAGCCCCGTTCCCTGCCCTGGACTGGCTCCAGCCCCTCCAGGTCCTGTTCCCATCCACGGTGCCCAGGATCTGAGCAGCCTCAGCAGGCCCAGCTCAGGGGTTGATCCCTGGGAGCAGAGCCTGATTTCCCCCCATTCCCACCCAGGAATGTCTGTGGGTCGAGCCCCTGGGTTGGAGCACCTCCAGGGATGGGCATCCAAACCCCCCCTGGGCAAGGCCTGAGCTCCCTTTCCATGGGGAAATTCCTGCTGCTGCCCACCCTGAGCCTCCCCTGGCCCAGCCTGGGGCTGTTCCCTCTTGTCCTGTCAACAAAGCTGCCTTTCCCAAGGCAGCCAGAGGGCTTCTGCCCCTCAGGCATTCCTGTTTAATCCCTTCTCCTCCCTCCTGGACGGATTCAATTCTCCCGTGCATCCCGGAGGAGAAAAGCTCTCCATCACATTGAAATGCAGAGCTCCCTCATTAGAATTTAATTTGCAGCGATAGAGAGGAAATTATCCTGTCAGTGCCGAGAAAAGAAGCAGAGATTGAGGGCAGGAGCTGGTTGATAAATCGCACCCGAGGACTTTCAGAGGCTTAAAAAGAAGGTTTGGCTGGTGGAGGTTGGAGCAGAGCTCCGAAATGACCCCCCATGGAAGGGACAGATGGCCCCTGTGACAGTGGGAGCCTTCCCGATTTTTTTTTGTGAGTCGCTGGAGGGGTTGCCATGGCAACCCCCGTTGCAACAAACCCCAGAAATGTCTTTGCAATTAATTCCTGAAAAACCTACAGAGTGGGACGCGTTTCTTGAGGAGACTGAGACTCCTGCGTTGGCACCTTCCTGGTGGGCGTTGTTCTCCTGCCAGACACTCCACCAGCAGCGGGTGAGAGCTGTCCCCCCCGAGCTCTGAAATACCTCAGGGAACGGGGAATTTGTCAGCTGGGAATGCTTTTAACCCTTTCCCAGTCCTCCCGGTGGGAGATTCCACATCCCAGCAACAGCTTGGGAGCGGAAAATCTCCATCCCCATGGCCCTGCAGAGAGACAGAGGCAGCAGTTCCTTAGCAGAGGTGCCAGGGACACCAAACCCCAAACCAAAAATGGCATTTCAGTGCCTCATTCCCATCTGGAAGCTCTGGGATGTCACAGTCCCACCTCCTTTGGCTGTGAGTGCCCCAGAGATTGAGGGAAGGCTCCTCCACAGGCTCCAGCAACCAGAGCTTGGGCTGGAGCTCGGATTCATTCCAGGCTTTGGGAAACAATCTCTCCCGACCTGCCTCAGGATTTTCCATCTTTCCCACCTGGATTTCTCCAGTGCCCTGTCCAGACCTGAACTTTTTTGCTCGGTGCAAGTGCATTTTGCATATTAATTTTCCTATTTGGAGTCGCTTCCTGCTCCTTTTCAAATCCTCTGCTGCCTTTCAACCCCTGATTCCTCCCCGGGGATGTTTCACAATTTTTCCACCTCTTCCCAAAGTGTTCCTCCCCGTGCACTGCTCCTGTTGCCACATCTTCCTGGAGACGGAATTTTCCTTGTTCTTCTCCCCGAGCCTGAATTCCAGAGCTCCCTCACTTTGATGTCTCCCTGGAGCTTTGTTTCCCCATTTCCTCCCCGCTGGGAAAGGATGGCCTCGTCTGAGGCGTGGGGATGTGGAATTCTGGGGAAGGAATTTTGGAGTTTTTGAGGGGAAAAAAAAACCCCAAAACTGCCATTAGTGGTGAGAGGCCTGCCTGGGGCGAATTAGAGTGCTTTGATGTTGTGGTTGTCCACACTGGGCAGCTCCAGATTCCCAAATCCCGAGTGCAGGTCAGGACTGGGCCAAGGCATGTCCCGCTCCTTCCACACCCACCTCCCCATGGATCACGAGGAGCTGCAGCTCCTCCAGGGAGCCTGGGGCAGCCTGGGTTATCCAGACCTGGAAAAGGGACGGTGCAGGCAGCCTGGAGATGCTCTTCAGCCACCAAGAAATGGGATGAGGGCATCATTCCTGGGATGAAATCCTGGGCCAACCTAAAACCTGGAAGGATTTCAACATTCCTTGTGTTAAATCACCCCAGCACCGCCAGCAACCCCCAAAACTCTGCTGGGGGAGGCTGTGGGTGGCTTGTGGGAGGTTTGGTGGGTTTGGAGCCCAACTCTGAACGGGGAGTGGATGCTGGAATGCTGATGGAGGCAGGAGAACCTCGTGGAGGATGAGGAATTCCATGGGAGCAGGATGGGGGATCCCAGGAGGAATTCCATGGGAGCGGAGTGAGGGGATCCACAGCTTGGGCCAATGTTCTGCAGCTCCAGGGCTTCCAGAGGAACTCCAGCCTCCCCTGCTGCCACCTTCCAGCCACCATTCCAAAGCCTTTCCCTCTATTATTCCCTTTCCTTAAAAACAATATATCAAAAATATCCTGTCTAGGGGGGAGGAAAAAAAAATATAAATAAATCGTCCTTGCTCTTTTCAGACTTATTCATTCCCAAGGGCTTTGTCCCAGGATAAACACAGCCATGGTTTGGGGCTTGTTGTGAAAGGAGATTAACTCCAAAATCTGCTCCCAAATCTGCTTCCTGCCTTTGAAGGCTGCAGCCCAGCGTGGCTTTTATTGGGAATTCGTCGTTAGGCTGAGTGACAGGCAGAAGGGATAATTGCTTGCCTGAAAGATGGTAATTAAGAAGGAAAATATTTGGTTTTCCTCGCTCTCTGAGCTGAGCAATCCCAGGGCCGGGGTTGTGCCGGTGTTTTGCTCCCAAGGGATGGGGCTGAGCTGGCTCTCCCAGGGGTTTGGGAATGTGGGAGGCTGGAGCAGCTCCGGTCCCACCGCGGCGGCCACGGCCCGGGGCTGGGCAGAGTCCCTGGGAGGTGGGGGGATCCCAGCAGGAATTCCATGGGAGCAGGATGGGGGGATCCAGCAGGAATTCCATGGGAGCAGAGTGAGGGGATCCCAGCAGGAATTCCAAGGGAGCAGGACGAGTGGATCCAGCAGGAATTCCATGGGAGCAGGAGGGGGGATCCCACCAGGAATTCCACGGGGGCAGGAGTGGGGGACCCCACCAGGAATTCTATGGGAGCAGGATGGGGGGATCCCAGCAGGAATTCCATGGGAACAGGATGGGGGGATCCAGCAGGAATTCCATGGGAGCAGAGTGAGAGGATCCAGCAGGAATTCCATGGGAGCAGGAGGGGGGGACCCCACCAGGAATTCCACGGGGGCAGGAGTGGGGGATCCAGCAGGAATTCCATGGGAGCAGAGTGAGGGGATCCCAGCAGGAATTCCATGGGAATAGGAGGGGGTGATCCAGCAGGAATTCCATGGAAACAGGATGGGTGATTATAACTGGTTACGGCGCTTAGGAACGAGGCAGGGAGTGCATCAGTGAGGCTGCATGGTGCTCTTGCAGGCAAGAGACCACACCTTTATTTTTCTGACTCCTTTTGTACATTTTACAAATTGCCCACCCCAGAGGTGGGACCCTTGGGAACCACTGGTCGTTTTCCAGAGACCATCACCGAAGCCCCTCCTCTGGGAACAGATGTGGGAACTTTGGTGGTTTACAGAAGATGACCTTGTGCATCAACACTGTGCCTGGGAATAGAATTTCCCAAAACCAAAACAAGCAGGCACAGGCATGGCAACAGGTGATCCCAGCAGGAATTCCACAGGGGCAGCCAGCGTGGTGCCATCGTGTCACTGTGCAATTCCCTCCCTGGAGAAATCCAAGGGATGGGATCCAGCTGTGATGGCCAAGGTCCCTCTGGAGCCAGGGAAGGAAGGGCAGTGCCGGCCTGGCTGGGACAGCCCAGTGATTCCCAATTCCTGGATCTCTGCCCTTTCCTTGCCCTGGTTCCTCCAGGCACATCCACGGTGTCCAACCCACCCAGCTGATGGGATTTGGGGAGTCGGGAAGGGCTCCCACTGCTCTGGGAGGAAATCAGCAAATCCCTGACTTCGGGGCCTAAACTGATGACTGCACAAATTGTTTCAGGAATAAATTTCCTCTGATAGGCCCCTGGTCCAGCTTTTGTACTCTTGGAATGGATGAAGGAGTCTGTTTGGGGAGACTGGAGGGGGAAGGGGCAGGGAGGGGACGGGGATGGATGTGGCTGTTGGACACGAAAGGAAGACAAGAGTCCTGTTCAGAAGGCTGATGCTCCAAAAAAAGGGGCTGGTTTATTCTCAGCACCTATTTTTATACCTTTCTACAACGTGCCCACCTAAGAGGTGGGATCCTTTGAACCATTGGTCACACCAAGGGTCAACAAGCAAAGTCCCTCCTTAGGAGAGAAATGTGAAAAACAAGAGAGTTTAGAAAAACGTGCCCTCGTTTACCAGCTTTGGTCCCTGGGAAAGAACTTCAGAAAACCCAAACATGACAGGCAGTGACTGCAGATGGGGATGCTGGAAGATCCAGCAGCGACCCAGGGCAGGTGGGACCTGAGGATGGAGGTCAGCCTGGCACGCACAGCCACATCCCCGGCCGTGACTCAGCCCCACCTCCGTGCCCATCACCCCGAGGCGCTTTTGGGGTCTCAAACTCCGCATCCCAGCCCGGCCCCTCCCTGGGCTGAGGGGTTTGGACCAGCACAACCCCGCGGGGCCGTGCACTCTGTCACTCCTCATCTCCCTGCGCCGCTCCTGGC
Source organism: Phylloscopus collybita (assembly GCA_027886175.1). Taxonomy (NCBI): domain Eukaryota; kingdom Metazoa; phylum Chordata; class Aves; order Passeriformes; family Phylloscopidae; genus Phylloscopus; species Phylloscopus collybita. Next base: position 1,221,006 of record JAJNNQ010000059.1, on the reverse strand, counting down.
TCCGCTTCCCGCAGCTCCCCGGCTCCCAGGTTTGCCGGCAGCGGCTGCCTGGAAAGGAAAACGGAAAACACGGCAGAGGGAGCAGGAGAAGCTGGAGAACAAGGCAGCGGCGGCATCCTGCACCCCTGGGGCTCAGCCACAGCCCCGAGGCGCGGAGGGGCTCGGGGGAGCTGCGGGAATTGAGACTCAGAGGAGAGGCTGCCCTGCCAAGGCTGGGTTATGCAATGCCAGCCTCTCCTCGGGCACGCAGCCAGGCGGCGAGGACGGGCGCGGTGACCTTTGGGCGGTGACACATCGGGAGGGACGCGTGACAAAGGCGGCTCTGCCCGGCCACACGTGAGGAGGAGCAGCGGCGGGGCTGGCGCTGGCAGCTTTTGCTGGGAATTGTGTCCTGGAGCAGGGACACGGCCGGGAGGCTGGCCCCAGGTGTCACCCTGCGCTGCTCAGGGAGGTGACAGAGGTTTGGGGGCCGCGGTGCAGCTCAGCGTCTCCTGGTGAGACACATCCTGGTCCAGGCACTCCCACCAGGCTCCTCTGCCCCCTGGGTGACACCCTAAGCGGTGTCACTGCCATTTGTCCTGCTGCTGGAGTGACAGTGCCACTGTTGCCATGGCAGCTGCTCCCCATCCAGGGATGGCACAGGGAACAGACCCGTCTGCTTGTCCCATGGCAACCACAGGAACAGAATTCCTTCTGTGACCCCATCACTGCAGGGGCCATCCAGAATGGAATTCCAGGATGGTTTGGGTGGGAAGGGACCCTAAAATTCATCCAGTGCCACCCTCAGGGACACCTCCCCCTGTGCCAGGTGCTCCCAGCCCCAGTGTCCAGCCTGGCCTTGGGCACTGCCAGGGCTCCAGGGGCAGCCACAGCTGCTCTGGCAATCCCAGCCCACCACCCTGACAGAGAGGAATTCCTGCCCAAGATCCCATTTCAATCCATTCTCCATCAGTTGAAAGCCCATTCCCTGTGTCCTGTCCCTGCAGGCCTTGTCCCCGGCCCCTCTGCAGCTTGGGTTGCCCAGAGCTGGGATCCTGTGTGGGAATTGCCAGGGAATCCCTTTGTCTCCCCTTTTTATCCCGAGGGCTTTGGCTTCCCCTTTGTAGGGAGTGATCCCAGAATCCTGGAGTGGTTTGGGTTGGGAGGGACCTGAAATCCCCCCCAGAGCCACCCCAGCCCTGGCAGGGACACCTCCCCCTCTGCCAGGTGCTCCCAGCCCCAGTGTCCAGCCTGGCCTTGGGCACTGCCAGGGCTCCAGGGGCAGCCCCAGCTGCTCTGGCAATCCCAGCCCAGCCCCTGCCCACCCTGCCAGGGAGGAATTTCTCCCCCAGATACCATCTATCCCTGCCCTCTGGCAGTTTAAAGTGGGCATGGGAAGGACTCAACTCCTCTTTTACACCTCTGCCAGGATGAGGGATGAGCTGGTTTGGAAAGGGTCCCATCCTGTGCCTGGGCAGGACGGTGTGGCCTTGCCCCCTGGCAGGGTTCCTGGATGTTTTTTAGGATGTCCAGTGCTGCTGCAGGGCCGCAGTGCCAGGCTGGGCTCATGTCTAGCCTGACCTTGGACACTTCCAGGGATAAGGAACCCACATCCTGCCCGGGCAAGCTGTGCCGGTGCCTCCCCATCCTTACATCCAGGGAGGACCTTGAAGGACCACGAGTGTGACCGAGGCGATGGGATTTGTGAAAACCCAAACATTTTTTTTTCCCCACTGGAACGCCTCCCCTTTCCCAGCGGAGGTTTATTTCGGACGGCCCCGGCTGGCAGGCTGCTGCATTTCTGCTGCCGCCGTCTCTCCCCCCGCCGCCTTCCCCTGCAGTGATGTAATGCTGGAGCGGGCACGCGTTCCCAGGCAGCTGCATCCGCAGCACGGGGACACGTGCGGGGACAGCGGGGGGTGAGGCAGCCACCTCGGGGAGGGCTCAGCCACCTTCACCTCGCTGCTCCTGCAGCCCCGTCCCCAGGGACTGCGGATCTCAGCCCGTGACGCACGGAAATCAGGAGGTTTTGGAGCCTGGAAATGGCTAAAAAAAAAACCAACCGGGGCTTTTTGCCCCCAGCTCGTGCAGGATGAGCTGGTTCGGCTCTCAGAGAAGGGTTTGGCTCAGCTGTGCTAAAAACGTTCCCTCTTTTGGTCAGACATCCTGCTGTGGTTGTCCCCCCTCCCTCTCTGGTCTCTGTGGGGTCTGCAGGAGGGACCTGCACCTTCTCCCTGTCCCCCCTTCTCTCCTGTCCCACCCCACTGAAGGGCTGAGGGACTTCTGTCCCCTCTTCCCTGTGGCTTTGTGCCCCACTTTTGCCCTTCCCTCTCAAGGTCAGGCCCCCACCACTCCTTCACCCCCTTCTCTGCCTTCACCTTCCTCAGAGGTTTGGGGTCTCTCCCTGTCCCCGACCCTCTCCACCCCATCCGAACATCACCTGACACCTCCTCGCTTCCTTTTCACCACCCTTCCCTCTGCAGGGCTGCTCCTCTGGGATGGATTCCATCCCTGCCCGGCATCCTGCCTCTCTCCCAGGGCAGGGATGGGAGGGAAAGGATGCAGGGATGGGAAGGATGCAGGGATGGGAAGGAAGGATGCAGGGATGATTGGGAAGGATGCTGGGATGGTTGGGAAGGATGCAGGGATGGGGAGGAAGGATGCAGGAGGGAAGGATGCAGGGATGGGAGGGAAAGGATGCAGGGATGGGAAGGATGCAGGAATGGGAAGGAAGGATGCAGGGATGATTGGGAAGGATGCTGGGATGGTTGGGAAGGATGCAGGGATGGGGAGGAAGGATGCAGGAGGGAAGGATGCAGGGATGGTTGGGAAGGATGCAGGAGGGAAAGGATGGAGGGATGGGAAGGAAGGATGCAGGGATGGGAAGGATGCAGGGATGGGAGGGAAGGATGCAGGAATGGTTGGGAAGGATGCAGGGATGGTTGGGAAGGATGCAAGGATGGGAAGGATGCAGGGATGGGAAGGATGCAGGGATGGTTGGGAAGAATGCAAGCATGCCTCAGCTTCAGGGGAACAAACTTCAGGCCAGGCAGGAATTCCTGCAGCAGCTTTCAAACCTCTCTGCTAAAGAGCTTTGTGTCAGGAAAGACAGAGCCTGGCAGTGCCTGATCCACAAGGATCCAGCCTAGGAGAGGGATGCAGCTTTGTGGCCACTCCAGTAAATAAAACACGGCGCCTTTTATCATTTTAAGTGGCTCGTTTTTCATCTGGAGAGACGTGGGTTTCCAACAGGGCAATAAACTTCAGTGCCCTGAAACTGTAAAAGTGTAAAACGCTTTTTTTTGGGGCAGGTTAAAGAAACCAGGGCCAGATGCAGCTTGTTCTGAGAGGCACAAGGTGCAGATCAGGCAGAGCAGGAGCTGTTCCACTCAAAATCCAAGAGGCACAGCAGGATTCCACGGATTCAGCTGCAGCAGCACAGACTTTACCCTGCCCCATCCCTTCCCTGCAGGATTTTTTTTCCCCACACAGCTTTGAGCCAGAAATCTGCTGAGATTTCCAGCAAAGAACCCATGAAAATGATTTAAAATCGGAGGAGGGCACTGTTAATTTGGGCGAGGGAGGGATTATTTACAGTTTGGGATCATAAAGAACATGGAGGGTCAGGGAAAATAGGGAATGGGTTTGGGAGGGGTGGAAGTGACACCCCTGTTCCTCTCAGCACTGGGATTGCTCTGGCTTTTTCAGGCTGGGTGGGGTGACAGATCCTCAGGGAATGGGTGCAGGATGGGAGGTGCAGCTCTCAGCTCCAAGTGGAAGCGTGTCCGTGCTCATGATGCCGAGTTTTCCAGCAGAAAACACAGAGGGATAGTGAATTCCCTGTAACCCTTCAGTGTTACCCCTTTGCACCTCCCTGCCCTCACCCCGTTGCTTTCCCTGCCCTCATCCCATCGTTTTTCCTCCTCGGGACACTCTGTTGCTGCTTTTGCCTGTTGTAATTAACCAGCAGGACTTTTTTAATCTATGAATTCATAACTGAAAGCTAATGGCAGCTTGTGCTGGGGTTTGGCTGCCATTTCAGATCAGGCCTTTGAGAGGACACATGGACCAGGTGGGAAAACAGGATCTCCTCCTAACCCCATGCAGTTCACTGCCATCCCAGGCACTCAGGCACCGCTGGAAAATCACCTTGGAATTCCAGAAGGGATCCCTCCGAAATCCTTTCCATGATGGTGAAGGGCAGGGGGGTGCACCAGGCTCTGGGACCCTTAATTAGGAAACTTTATTCACAGAACTTCGAGCAGCTTACAAAGTGGTTTTTGGTTTTTTTTCCTTTAGTTGCTGATCTCAGAGGGCAACTCCACGGTGGCTGGGAGGGGAGGGAGAGCTGCTTGGCACGGGAAGCAGGGAATGAGTGTGCTGGAGAAGCTCCTGGAGAAAGCAAAACCACATCAAGGCTGGCTGATCTGCCTGCCCCCTCCTAAATTAGAGCACGCGGAGAGGGACACGCCAGGGGCTGGGAAAGAGCAATTCCAGCTCAGGTTGGGATATTTTCTTTTGCCTTGGGTGGGTAAAACGCTTTTTTTTTTGAGCAGGTTAAAGAAACCAGGGCCAGATGCAGCTTGTCCTGAGAGGCACAAGGTGCAGATCAGGCAGAGAAGGAGCTGTTCCACTCAAAATCCAAGAGGCACAGCAGGATTCCACGGATTCAGCTGCAGCAGCACAGACTTTACCCTGCCCCATCCCTTCCCTGTAGGATTTATTGCCCACAAAGCTTTGAGCCAGAAATCTGCTGAGATTTCCAGCAAAGGACCCATGAAAACCTGGTTTGGAAAATGTGTTCAGAGCTGGTGTTTAACAGGGGCTGAGTGAGGAAAGCTGAGAGTGTTTGTCAGGCTAGAGGCACCGACACAGTCATGGGCTCAGGGAATCGGGGATTCAGGGAATGGTTTGGGTGGGAAGGGACCTGAAATCCCCCCCAGAGCCACCCCAGCCCTGGCAGGGACACCTCCCCCTGTGCCAGGTGCTCCCAGCCCCAGTGTCCAGCCTGGCCTTGGGCACTGCCAGGGCTCCAGGGGCAGCCACAGCTGCTCTGGCAATCCCAGCCCAGCCCCTGCCCACCCTGCCAGGGATCAATTCCTGCCCAATCTCCCAGCCAGCCCTGCCCTGGGCACTGGGAAGCCATTCCCTGTGTCCTGTCCCTGCAGGCCTTGTCCCCAGGTCCCTTTCCATATTTCCAGGAGGCTCCCATCAGGTTTTGAGCTCAGCTTCCAGAAGGGCCGAGGGATGGAGGAGGAGAGAATTGATGGACTGTTGGGTTGCCCAGTGTGGTTGGAGAGGACAATTTCCATCCTCCAATCCATGGTCACTGTTGGAATTCTATAAGTGTTTGAGGTCTGTGACTAAACTGCCCCTTTTTGCCTTGGACATCTCAATGTGTGAGTGCTGTTCATTTGTGTCAAATTGTGACACTCAGGGATCTGCAGCTCCTCCCGAGGGGCAGCTCCCATCCCTGCTCTGGGACAGGGGCAGCAGCCAGGGCAGGGCTGGAGCTGGGCCAGGGCAGGCTGAGGCTGCAGAGCAGGGCAAGGTTCTTCCCCCAGAGGGTGCTGGGCACTGCCCAGGCTCCCCAGGGAATGGGCACGGCCCCGAGGCTGTCAGAGCTCCAGGAGCCTTTGGACAGCGCTCCAGGGATGCCCAGGCTGGGGTTGCTGGGGTGCAGGAGCTGGAATCCAGGATCCTGTGGGTCTCTTCCACTCAGGATAATCTGGGATTCTCTGAAGCACCTGAGGTTGTGGTGCATTCCTGCTTTCCCCCTTACAACGGGATGGTTTTCCAGCTAAAACCCCCTGGAACGTGGATGGGCTGAGAACACCCCAGAGCCTGACCCAGACCGCCCTCCCTCCCTCCAGCCAAACAAACTCTCCAGCAGCTGTGGAGCTCCCAGGCCAAGCCAGGACGGCTGCCAGCCCCTGACAAGAGGTGATCTACGAGCAGTTCTGTGCTTGATGGCTCATGGCAGAGAGAACTCAGCCGAAGGCAAGAAGGGGAACAGCAGGAAAAGCAGGGGAGCCCTGCAGGAGGCAGCTCGGTGAGCAAAGCCTCAGCTGCTGCAGGGACAACAATAAATCCAGCCCCACTTCATCCAGAGGCCGGAGCAGAGCTCACTTGGGCCTGGCCAAGGCAGAGCTCAGTGTTTCACCACAAGAAAAGCCTCCTGGAGGTTTGTGAGCGAGGCCTGGGAGAGCCCCTCGCTGAGGGAAGAGCTCCTGGATTGAGGGCCTTGGATGGGCCTTGTCCTGCTGGGCCCTGCTTGGGGCAGGGGGCAGGATGAGGTGGGACTGGGGATGTTCCCATCTCAGCTTGTCCCCCTCACCTTTCCTAAAGCTCCTTGGCTCACTGTAAAGCTGAGACCTCCAGTTTTCTGTTCATTCCTCAGTTCAGGAAGGACCTGGAGGGGCTGGAGCCAGTCCAGGGCAGGGAATAGAGATGGGAAGGGGCTGGAGAATTCCTGAGGGAGCTGGGGAAGGGGCTGAGCCTGGAGCAAAGGAGGCTCAGGGGGGCCCCTGTGGCTCTGCACAGCTCCTGCCAGGAGGGGACAGCCGGGGTCATTGATCAGGTCATTGCAATGCAGGCCCCAAATCCAATCAGGGATTTGATGGAATTTCCCCCTGGCCCAAAGCACAGGCTCCATCTTGTTCATCAACAGCAGCAGCAGATCTGCTTCAGCAGCAAACATTAGAAACCCTCGTTGGTTTTCAGCCCAGAATTCTCAGATTTTGATTTTTCTATGGGAAAAATTATTAAATTTCCCCTGATCCTTGCCCAGGGAACGGGGATTATAATTTTGCTGCCTCTCTCTGTCACCCCAGCATTTGTAATCTCTCAGCACTCCCTGCTGGGGGAGGTCTGGGCCTCCCACCCTTCCCAGGTGCAGGGAACACCAGAACAGTCAAACCCAGGAGGGGTCCTGAGCACCAGAATTGGGGAGAAAATTCCTAAATCTCCGTGTCTTGCTGGATTTTGGGAGCCTGGTCTGTGAGGCAGAGCCGAGGAGAGCTTGGCTTCCTCCCTGGGGAGCTGTAAATCCAACTGCTGGCCAGGAGAAAGGCCAAAGAATGCCCCATCCAGGGGCAGCGCCGTGGGAGAGAGGAGGATCAGCCAGGCCGGGACTGGTCAGAGGTCCCAAAAACACAACCTGGGCCTGTTTAGTCTGGAAGTGCTGCAGGGGAGACGTGATAACAGCTCTGAGCAATGTGTGAGAGGAGGGCTCTGCAGGGAGAGCAGACAGAGTGTTCTCCACCACAGCATGGGAAAGGGTGATTTAGGGTCACTTTAGGGTCGTTTGGGGATAAAAACCCCAATGGGAGAGTGGGGATGTCTCAGCTTTGTAAGGCTCAGCTTTGCAAGGCTCAGCTTTGCAAGCGGAGGTTGGTTGGGTTTTTATCAGAGGTTGAGGGGTCCTGGCCAGGCTGGTGCCCATGGGGACATGGGGGACATCATCTGGCAGGGGATGGCAGGGCCACCTCCTGGGCTGTCCCCAGCCCAGGAATCTTTGAGCCCACGGTTCCTCCTCAGAAATTTTGGGGGGGTGAACCCCACTGGTGCCAGCGTGATGCCCAGGGATTCCAGGACACAGCCACGGACCCCTGAGCCCCTCAGAGTCCTGGGGACAGAGGAGGAGCAGGGACCAGCCCCACCACCCCATGTCCTGACAGGGGAAAGGTGCAGAGGTCACGATGTCACAATGTCACATTGTCCCTGCAGGCACAGCTGCCTGTGCACCCTGCAGGATGCCAGCAAGAAAAGCCCTCAGAAAAACCCAAAAATCTCTGGAAAGGGAAAATCCTGCCATTCCTAATTTCTCCTGTGTCCCTCTCACTCCCAGCCACGCAGAGCATCCCGTGGGGGCCAGCAGTTGCTCCCAGCCCTCACTGAAAAAAGGGTCAAAGTGTGGAACCAGCATGGAAAAAACACATGGGGGTTTGATGGGAAAGTGCTTTGGGAGCCAAACTGGAGCTGGGAGGTTCCTAAAATCAGGAGGAAATGGGGGAGAGCAGGAGATAACACATCCAATAAAAACTGGAGTAAATATTGCTCCTTGGGCATGGGCAGGACAGGGTGACACTGCCTGGGCCTGTGGCACTGGTGACAAAATGTCAGCAGCAGCTCAGTTTCAAGTGCTTTGGAAAAATGCTTTGGGAGCCAGACTGGAGCTGGGAGGTTCCTAAAATCAGGGGGAAATAAGGGGGAGAGCACGAGATAACACATCCAATAAAAACTGGAATAATTATTGCTCCTTGGGGACACAGGCAGGACAGGGTGACACTGCCTGGGCCAATGGCACTGGTGACAAAGTGTCACCAGCAGCTCAGAGTGGGTTTGATGGGGAAGTGCTTTGGGAGCCAAACTGGAGCTGAGAGGTTCCTAAAATCAGGAGAAAATGAGGGAGAGCACGAGATAACACATCCAATAAAAACTGGAGTAATTATTGCTTGTTGGGGGGACACAGGCAGGGCAGGGTGACACTGCTTGGGCCAATGGCACTGGTGACAAAGTGTCACCAGCAGCTCGATTTCAGAGTCACTTGGGTTTGATGGGGAAGTGCTTTGGGAGCCAAACTGGAGCTGGGTGGTTCCTAAAATCAGGAGAAAATTGGAGAGAGCACGAGATAACACATCCAAGAGGGTGACACCGCCTGTCCCTGCCACCCACGGCCCCGTGGCACTGGTGACAAAGTGTCACCAGCAGCTCAGCTTCAGAGCTCTGATCCCAGCTGGATCTCACCTTCCTGGGACAGCAAACTGGGCATTGCTCCTTCCCAGAGCTGTTGTCCCCCACCCTGTGCCCCAGGGCTGGGATGCTGAGCTGTGTTCCCTCTGTCCTGTGCCAGGAGCACAAACATCCATCTGCAGCTGTCCCTGGTAGCCCAGGACGTCACCAGGAGGGAGCTGGCTGCTCTCCACACCCCAGGCACACGAGGAGCAGGCAGTTGCTCCGGTTTTGAGCAGGGCTGCACAAACCATCAGGCACCTCATTAATCTTGTGGTTAATTCCTCTGCAGGAGGCTGGCTGCAAGGAGGAATAAATTCTCCGGTTTAATTACAGGAGGAATAACAAGAGTGGCCTTTCCAGCTCCTTTTCATGCCTTGCTGGTGGCAACCCTTTGTCAAAGTTGTTGTCCCTGAGTGTTTTTCCCCCTTTTTTTTTTTTTTTTTTTTTTTTGAGGCCAGGGAGCACTGATTCCAGCACATCCTGAAATCAGTGGCTCCTAAATCCTGCAGAAACCCAGGAAAACTCCTGGAGAGGAGCTGAGCCTCCTTCAGCTCCTCGCCACCACCAGGCACTCCTGAGGCTGTGAATGCTCCAAATCCCCATCTCTGCCCTCCCCTCCCTCACGGGGAGCTGGGAATGGCTCAAGGAGCTGGGGCTGGAGCGAATCCCAGTGCTCTGGCTGCTGTCTCCAAGCTGTCGCAGCTCTGAGCTCCGGGAAGGGCGCTGGCAGGGCTTGGCAAAGGTCACAGCTTCACTTCTCCTGGGCTCCATCCCAGCGTTTGTCCTTTGCTAGGTCTGCACGTTCGGAGCTGGCTCTGGATCCAGCCAGGCTGCCCCACCACAGCTCTGCTCCTCCTTCTGCCCGGCATCCCTGGCTCCATCCCTGGAAGCACCCCAGACTTGCTGGGATGGCATCAGCTGGGCAGTGCCCTCATTCCAGCCCCAGCAGGAGGTAATTCTCTCTTTGGGGGCCTTTCTTTCTCTGCCTCTCCTCCTCTCCTCTGCTGCCCTGCTCCAGGAACCTGGCAAAATAAAGAGCAGGCACTGCTGGAGCGGGGCTGAGCTCGGCACCCTCTGTCCTGCCTGGCCATGGGACCATTCTATGGTGGTGGGGACACAGCCCAGCCTGCCAAGCCAAGCTCCACAGGGCCAAGTTATCAATTAATCAATCAATCAATCAATCAATTAATCAATTAGTCAATTAATCAATTAATCAATTAATTAATCAGTCAACACAGCTATGGCTGCTTGGGTTCACACACAGGCAGGAGCTGTTCCATCTGCACAGACACAAACTCTGGGATGAGGACACAGAGTGCAGACCCAGAGGGGCCCCAGCACTGAGCTGCTTCTCTGAGGAGCTCACAGGAGTGTCCATGATGTCCCTGTGTCCCCAGAGTGTCCCCAGAGCACCCCCAGCTCAGCCCTGGCAGCCCTCATGCCCTGGAGCTGTCCCAGAGGATCAGAATCCTGAGAGAACTTTTGTCAATTGTGCTCAGCCTGTCTCCAGAAGAGGGGAGGGAACATCACCCCTGAGATTCCTGCTGCTGCACAGGGGCACCCAGGGATGTTTTAGGGTGGCTTTGAGGTGGTTTGGTCGGCAGCAGAGAGCAGGAGGGCTGCTCAGGGCCTCACGTGAGCCCAGCTCTGCTGAGACCGTGGGTTTGTCAGGCTTGGGCTTCAATCATTTCCTTGGCACCTTTTCCTTCTGCCTCTTGCTGACAACAAACTGGGGGTTCTGCAGGGGACAGAGCTGGTGGGGAACTTTGTGTTCATCTAAAAGATAAAAGAATCACAGAATATTATAGAACATCCTGGGTGGGAAAGGATCCACAGGATCCTGGATTCCAGCTCCTGCACCCCAGCAATCCCAGCCTGGGCATCCCTGGAGCGCTGTCCAAAGGCTCCTGGAGCTCTGGCAGCCTCGGGGCCGTGCCCATTCCCTGGGGAGCCTGGGCAGTGCCCAGCACCCTCTGGGGGAAGAACCTTGCCCTGCTCTGCAGCCTCAGCCTGCCCTGGCTGCTGCCCCTGTCCCAGAGCAGGGATGGGAGCTGCCCCTGGGGAGGAGCTGCAGATCCCTGAGCTCTGCTGTCCCTCAGCGTGCTCTGCTCCAGCTGGACACACCCAGAGCCCTCAGCTGCCCCTGCAGACCCTTCCCCACCCTCTGGACGCTCTCTGATGGTTCAATTTCATATTGAGGACCCCAAGGTGCCCCCAGCACTGGAGGTGAGGCCACCCCAGCCCTGAGCAGAGCAGGACAGTCCCTCCCTGGCCTGGCCTGGTGTCCCTGGTGCCCCCAGGACAGGGATGTCCCTCCTGGCTCCAGATCACCAAAGCCACATCCTGTGGGTGTGCAGGGCTCCTGCAGGTGTTCAACATGGGCAGTGCCAGGTTGGGCTGGTGTCCATGGCATGGTGACAATCTCAAATCTCTCCCTTCCACCCCAGCACAGGACACTCCCCCAAAACTCCAACCCTTGGCTCTCCTGTCAACTTTCTAAAGCCCTGCAGCATTTAGCCCTGCAGTAAATTCACACCAGGAGGGGGCTTAGGAAAATTATCCTTCCCTTGCCTTCGTGAGGGGTGAAAGAAGCAAAAAAATCTGATTTGTCAAGCCAAAATTTCACAAGTCATGAGTGACACCCCCCCCACACAGACACACACACCTCCTCCTTAAATATCCTAAGGCCAACTCCAAAGCCAAGATCTGGGTTGCTGTTAAAAATAGCTGATGAAGTGACAGGATCTGCTCTGGGGTTGGCTCTCCCGGGCGAGCCCCAGCCAAGTCCCAGCTCATCGGGAAGTTTGGAAGCGTCCAAGGGCAGCACCCAAGTCCTGCAAGCCCAATCTGGGGAAAAAAAAAAAAAAAAAAAAAAAAAAAAACACAACAAAACCCAGCCATTATGCAAGAAAACCTGGCAAAAACAACCCTCTCTGTTTGCTGCTCTCCTGTTGTTTGCCCATTGGGCTTTGAGGCTGCACGACTCAAGTTTTCCGTCTTTGCTCCAAAACAAATAATTGCCTTTTTTTTTTTCTTTTTTTTTTTTCTTCTTTTTTTTTGTTTCAGCTGAACTGGGGATCAGCACATCATCATCGCCTGCTTGCCTGGGAGGAGGAGGAGGAGGAGGAGGCGAGGAGGCAACGGCCCAAGGGCCAGCGTGGCCAGAAAACCCCGTGGTGCTCAGAAATGAGGTGTCTGTGGACACAGAGCCGAGGAGAACTCCATCCTCCCCCTCTCCAGACGTGTGTGAGACACTTTCCCCTCTCTGCTCCGGCTTGTGGTGGCCACAGAGCCTCGTGATTAACGTGGTGGATCCAAAAAAGAGCGGGAGGGGAAAAAAAAAAGCCCTGGAAAAGCAAAACTGTTTTCCTTCCTCATGCCAAAACCCCTCTCTGGCTTGGGCATCTCCTCCCCATGTGCTTCAAGAGAGGGGGGAAATCCTCCAGGGGTTTCATGTAGTCATGGTTTGTGCCTGCAACGTTTTGATTTCTTTAAAACTTTTCCCAGGTTGAAGAAGGGATGTGAACAAGGGATGGGTTTTTCTAACACTCTCCTGTTTTCTTGCATTCCTTTCCCAAAGGAGGGACTTTGCTTGATGTCCCTCTGCCTTGACCAATGTGGTCCAAAGAGTTTTTCTTCCACCCCTTGGGTGGGCTCTTTGTAAAACAGGATAAAGGGAAGGAGTTTGGAGCAATAAAAACACAGATTGGAGTCATCTCAGCCTGCTGAAAACACGAGTTTGTGTCCTTATTTTGTTTCCTATTGGGACAGTTTCACTGCTGTGCCTCTCTCCTGGGGATGCTGGAGGGGCAAAAGTGGTTTGGGGAGCATGGCCTGTGCCTGAACCTGTCACTGCAGGACACAAAATCAGGACACAGACTCTCAGAAGGCTGAGATGACTCCAACCTGTCTTTATTGCTCCGGGAACTTCCCTTTGTACCTTTTTTTACCAAGAACCCGCCCAAGGGGTGGAATCCTTGGACCACATTGGTGGCGTTAGAGGGACATCAAGTGAATTCCCTCCTCTGTAGTCAGTGCCTGTCATGTTTGGGTTTTCTCAAGCTCTTTCCCAAGGACCTAAACTGGTAAACAAGGTCACACTTTCTAAACTCTCTTGTTTTTCACATTTCTCTCCCAAGGAGGGACTTTGCTGGTTGACCCTCGGTGTGACCAATGGTTCAAAGGATCCCACCTCTTAGGTGGGCACATTGTAGAAAGGTATAAAAACAGGTTCTGAGAATAAACCAGCCCCTATTTGGAGCATCAGCCTTCTGAAATCACGAGTCTGTGCCTTCCTTTCGTGTCCAACAGCGACAATCCTCTGGGAAAGAATGCAGAAAACCAGGATAGCGTGCAATAACACATCCCTTGTCGACAGGAATTGTCCCTGCGAAAGGAATTTCAGAAAATCCAAACATTGCAGGCACCAACTGTGGCTACATGAATCCACGTGGAGAAGGGGGAAGATCCAGTGGGAAATCCTCCTCCCAGCATTTTTTTTTTGGGTGCTGTTTGTCCCCCGGGGTGGGTGTTTCTTGCTGTCAGGGGGTTTTTTGGTTGTTTTTTTTTGGTTTTTTTGGTTTTTTTGTTTTTTTTTTTTTTTGTGTTTGTTTGTTTGTTTGGGGGTTTTTTGGGTTTTTTTGGTTTGGTTTGGTTTGGTTTGGTTTGGTTTGGTTTGGTTTGGTTTGGTTTGGGTTGGTTTGGTTTGGGTTGGGTTGGTTTGGGTTGGTTTGGGTTGGTTTGGGGTTTTTTTGTGTGTGGGTGGGTTTTTTTGTTTGGGTTTTTTTTTGGTTTTTTTTTTTTTTTGCTGTGTTTTGGGTTTTTTGTGTTGTTTTTGTTTTTCTTTTTCTTTTGGTTTGGTTTGGTTTGGTTTTGGGTTTTTTTTTGGTTTTGTTTTTTGTTTTGTTTGGTTTTTTTGTTTTGGTGTTTGTTTTTTTTTTTAATGTAACCCTATTTTTATGGGGGGGGGGGGGGGGGGGGGGAAAGTGAATTTCCTAAGGCACCTGGGGGTTCTGGAGCTGCCCAAGGCTGCCCCATGAACCTGCTGCTGCCCTGGGGCTCTCACCCAGCACCCGCCGAGAAAGTGGCACCAAAGAGGAGAAAACACCTGCAGAAGAAACCCCCAAATTGTTTTTGTTAAGTGCAGATGGGGATTTGGGGCTTGAGAGGAAATCCAGCCATTCCTGGCGGGTTTTCCCTCTTTTTTCTCTGCTCCTGTGTGCTCAGGGAAGGGTTTAGAGACAGTGAAAAATTCAATTTTAATGGGACACTTCTCCTCTCTGCACATGAAGACAGTGAAGCCCTTTGCTTCCCAGAGCTGAAATAATTCCAACCCAGACCTTTTCTTAACAAAAGCATCCGTTTTTAACTGCCTAATAATAATTCCTTTTGCTCCATTAAAGGCAACAAGGGAAGGAAAAGATCCTGGAAGATGCTCAGAACTGGAATTCCTAAAATGACTTGAAAAATATAAAATATAGCACTAAAAAAAAAACCCCAAACAGCTTTTCCAAACTGGAAAAAATCTACAATTATCCCAGGCCTCACTGATTTTTTTTTTTTCTTTTTTTTTCTTTTATATTTAGGGTTAAATCAATGGTGCTTTATCTCTTCCCAAGGAAAAAAAAAAGAGATTAAATGCCAGAGGAAGGTGGCTGGAAATAGGAAATTCCTCAGAGCTGCCCTGAACACCTGGAATTCTGCTCAGCTCCGTTGGTTTCTGAGCTGCAGAATGATTTTTTTCTTCACTAAAATATCATTTTTAACTGACTAATAATAATTTAGTTTGCTCCATTAAAGGCTACAAGGGAAGGAAAAGATCCTGGAAGATGCTCAGAACTGGAATTCCTAAAATGACTTGAAAAATATAAAATATAGCACTAAAAAAAAAACCCAAACAGCTTTTCCAAACTGCAAGAAATCTGCAATTATCCCAGGCCTCACTGATTTTTTTTTATTTTTTTTCTTTTATATTTAGGGTTAAATCAATGGTGCTTTATCCCTTCCCAAGGAAAAAAAAAAAAAAGAGATTAAATGCCAGAGGAAGGTGGCTGGAAATGGGAAATTCCTCGGAGCTGCCCTGAACACCTGGAATTCTGCTCAGCTCCGTTGGTTTCTGAGTTGCAGAATGATTTTTTCTTCACTAAAATATCAATTTTTAACTGCCTAACAATAATTTCTTTTGCTCCATTAAAGGCTATAAGTGAAAGAAAAGATCCTGGAGCATTCTCAGAACTGGAACTCTTAAAATGACTTGAAAAATATTAAATATATCACTAAAAAACCCAAAAAAAAAAACTTTTCCAAACTGGAAGAAATCTGCAGTTATCCCAGACCCCCCTGTTTTTTCCTTTTATATTTAGGGTTAAACCAATGGTGCTTTATCCCTACCCAAGGAAAAAAAAAAAAAAACCACGAAAAAAAAGAAAAAAAAAAAAAAAAAAAAAAAAAAAAAAAAAAAAAAAAAAAAAAAAAAAGCCAGAGGAAGGCGGCTGGAAATGGGAAATTCCTCAGAGCAGCTTTGAACGGGTGGAATTCTGCTCAGCTCCATTGGTTTCTGAGCTGCAGAATGGTTTTTTTCTTCACTAAAATATCATTTTTAACTGACTAATAATAATTTAGTTTGCTCCACTAAAGGCTACAAGTGAAAGAAAAGATCCTGGAGAATTCTCAGAACTGGAACTCTTAAAATGACTTGAAAAATATAAAATATAGCACTAAAAAAAACCCAAACAGCTTTTCCAAAGTGCAAGAAATCTGCAATTATCCCAGGCCTCCCTGTTTTTTCCTTTTATATTTAGGGTTAAACCAATGGTGCTTTATCCCTACCCAAGGAAAAAAAAAAAAAACCACGAAAAAAAAGAAAAAAGAAAAAAGAAAAAAGAAAAAAAAAAAAAAAAGAAAAAAAAAAAAAAAAAAGAAAAAAAAAAAAGGGAGAGAGAGAAATGCCAGAGGAAGGTGTCTGGAAATGGGAAATTCCTCGGAGCTGCCCCGAACGGGTGGAATTCTGCTCAGCTCCGCTGGTTTCTGAGCTGCACCAATTAGTGCTGGCTGAGGAGCCTGCCCTGAGTTTCTCCCCTCTCTGATTTCTTTCTTTAATTGCCGTTTCTGGCCCTAATTGTGCAGGAGGCCCATTAATATTCCCCAGCAAATCAGGGATTCACTGGAGCAGCTGCAGGGTCCTGGCCTATTAAGGAGCCCTGGAACTCCCCTTGGAAAGCTCTGCTCGGAGTTGTGATTCTAATTTCCATCGTTTGGGCTGAGATCTTTCTCTAATGGAGCATCCACCTCGGGCTGGTTTTGCTTTTTCAGGGGCGAGGGAGGGAGGGAGGGAGGGAGCTGCAGCCAAAACAATTCAGCAGTTTCGAAGAAGAGAGTGAGGAGGAAAAAAAAATTCCCTTGTTTTCCCCCCAGCCCAGGAATTCCAGCCAACTTTTGTCCAGAATTTGTGACCTCCCTGGGCTTCCGTGGGGATTTTTATTCCCATTAGAGGGATCCAGATCCTACAGCTCCAACAGCAGAATCCTGGCTTCCCTCTGCCCTGGAGGATTTGCCAGTTTGGGGTCTTGAAGGTGAAAAATTTGGAGTTAAATCCACTGGGAACAAGGGGCAGGATGGAGCATGGGAAGTGGGAAAAGAGTTAAAAACACAGGGATATCCACAGGGATTTGGGATTGGGAAGGGCAGGGGATGGACTTGGAGCTGATGGGGTGGGACATGGAAATTGGGAATAGTTATAGATACACAGGGATTTGGGATTGGGAAGAGCAGGGGATGGAAACAGAGCTGCTGGGGTGGGACATGGAAATTGGGAACAGAGTTATAGATATAGGAATATCCACAGGGATTTGGGATTGGGAAGGGCAGGATGGACTGGGAGCTGGAGGGGTGGAAATGGAAACTGGGAAGAGATTTATAGATACAGGGATATCCACAGGGACTGGGGATTGGGAAGGTCAGGGGATGGACAGGGAGCTGGTGGGGTGGAAATGGAAAAGGGACCAGAGCTAAAGGTACAGGAAAAGCACAGGGATTTGGGATTGGGGAAGAGGAAGGGGATGGAAACAGAGCTGGTGGGGCAGGACATGGAAATTGGGAAGAGAGTTATAGATACAGGGATATACACAGGGATTTGGGATTGGGAAGAACAGGGGATGGAAGCAGAGCTGGTGGGGTGGAAATGGAAACTGGGAAGAGATTTAGAGGTACAGGAATATCAACAGGGATTTGGGATTGGGAAGGGCAGGATGGACACAGAGCTGGTGGGGTGGGACATGGAAATTGGGAAGAGATTTAGAGGTATAGTGATATCCACAAGGATTTGGGATTGGGAAGAGCAGGATGGACTGGGAGCTGGTGGGGTGGAAATGGAAACTGGGAAGAGAGTTATAGATATAGGGATATCCACAGGGATTTGGGATTGGGAAGAGCAGGGGATGAAAATGGAGCTGGGGGGCTCAGAAATGTGATTCCAACCAGGAAGAGCTGCACAAAGGGATTGGGAAGAGGTGCATTGGGAAAAACTCCTGGAGTGGGAGCCAGGGCACGGGGAGGGCATATCCAGGGAAAGGGAAGGGTGTGAACAGTGCCAGGGATTCAGGGATGCTCCAGCCTGGTGGGGAGAGGGCAGGGAAGAGGCTGCAGCTTCATTGGATCTTTGAGTAGGAATGAGATTCCCCTCCATAACCAAGGAGAGGCCCAAGCCCTGCTCCTTTTCCTTCTTTTTAGGACCATTCTCCCTCTTTTTAGGACAATTTCCACTCTTTTTAGGACAGCTGGATGCCACTTCCACGATTCTGTGCTGTTCATCTGCATTTCATTTTGTTATCAGTCAATAAATCCCCGTGTTCACAGCTGAGGCTGGTGAAGCAAAACACTTCAAAGGCATAAAAATAACTATGGGGGGGAAAAAAAAAAACAAAACCCATAAAATATGAAGTAATATTTGAGAACGCCAGGCTCGGATATTCATGTTTTCCAACAACAAATCTGCTTGCAGAGGGTTTTTTCTCTTTTTTCCAAGAGATGTTGCAATCCGTATTTTTGGCACTCAAAAGAAGTGTTCCAGGAACAAAGTCCTTGTGAGCTCCAGCCGGTTTTATCCTCAGATTATTAATGGGAAACTGAGGCCCAGGGGATGGTGAGCTCCCCATGGTGTCCATGAGCCTGGAATTCCCGCTGTTATCCCAGTAAAACCAGTTTAAACTGAATAAACCTCCCCAGTCGGGCTGAGCTCTGCCTTTTATCTCCCATCAGCTGCTAAAAGTCCTCTTTCAAACCCATTCCATCCCAAACCCATTCCATTCCAAACCCATCCCATTCCAAACCCATTCCATCCCAAACCCATCCCATTCCAAACCCATCCCATTCCAAACCCCTTCCATTCCAAACCCATCCCATTCCAAACCCATCCCATTCCAAACCCATTCCATCCCAAACCCATCCCATTCCAAACCCCTTCCATTCCAAACCCATCCCATTCCAAACCCATTCCAGTCCAGACCCATCCCATTCCAAACCCATTCCAGTCCAAACCCATCCCAGTCCAAACCCATTCCAGTCCAAACCCATTCCTTGCTCCTACTTCACTTGGGGAGAAATGGGAATTCTCGCTGATTGTGGAGGGAAATTGCTTTCCCTTTTCTTAGGAATAATTAGGAATGCGATCTATCCCCCCCCCTTCCCTTAATTACAAGTGCAGGAGGATCCATTAGCCTCGTTAAATATTTATTGCTCCAGCCTAGGTAGGAAGGAGCACAGCCCTGGAAGCGCAGCCTCGGGAATCCATCCCCGTTTTCCAGAGCAGTAATTCCATCTCGGATCGCCTTCCCCGCTCAACCTTGCAGCAGGAACCCGCCGGGATTTTATAAACTTTTACTGCTACCGGCTTTGGGGCTGCAAAAAAACCTGGAATTTCAGCCTCTTGGCTGGGAGATCAAGAGCGAAACTGCAGTGGGGAAGATCCCCGTGCGAGGCTGGGATTCATTTTGTGGGGCTGTCTGTAAATCAAGGACGATTTAACGTCCATCCCGCTCCCTCCTGTCTGGAGTTTGTGGCGGAGCCATCCAGAACCCAAGTCATGTGTGAAGTATTTCTGTCCATCTGCTCCAGCAGGAGGAGAAGAACAACCCTTCCAAGAGCTGCTCTTGTCCGTCATCAATCTCCAGGGAAAGCCCAGCAGATGTGGAGGGTGGGTGCTCCACGCAGACCTTCGGCCACGTCCTGCATTGTTCGCCCAGGACCTCGGGCTCCGAGGAGGATTCCCAGAATTCTTGGATTCCTTCAGCTTGAAGCAACTGAGAAAACATCTTGGGCTGTTTGACCCCTTGGGTCGTGAAAATAAATATTTGGAAGGAAGGAATTTTCTGCGGGATGTTTCCCAAATCCGAGGGTTCCTGTGTTGCTCTGGCTCACGAGGTGACAGGTCCGTGTGGTGCCCATGGTGGGGGGACCTGGGGACAGGACCACTGGTGGCTTTTTTAGCGATTTTTAACAACACCTCCCCCTGTGCCAGGTGCTCCCAGCCCCAGTGTCCAGCCTGGCCTTGGGCACTGCCAGGGCTCCAGGGGCAGCCACAGCTGCTCTGGCAATCCCAGCCCACCACCCTGACAGAGAGGAATTCCTGCCCAAGATCCCATTTCAATCCATTCTCCATCAGTTGAAAGCCCATTCCCTGTGTCCTGTCCCTGCAGGCCTTGTCCCCAGCCCCTCTGCAGCTCTCCTGGAGCCCCTCTGGGCCCTGCCAGGGGCTGGGAGCTCTCCCTGGAGCCTTCTCCTCTCCAGCTGAGCACCCCCAGCTCTCCCAGCCTGGCTCCAGAGGGGCTCCAGCCCTGCAGCAGCTCCGGGGGCTCCTCTGGGCTCTCCCCAGCAGCTCCAGGTCCTTCCCGTGCTGGGAACACACCCCGGGGTGGGAGCGGGATCTGTCTGGATTGCTCAGGAAGGGGGAGGAAGAGGAGGCTGGAAAGAGTCCCTGGGATCTCAGGGAACCCAAACTCTGCTCCCTGCCCTGGCAGCAGCTCCGGGGGCTCCTCTGGGCTCTCTCCAGCAGCTCCAGGTCCTCCTGATGTCAGTGCCAGGGCTGAGGCAGCTCTGCAGGTGGGGTCTCACCTGAGTGGGGCAGAGGGCAGGATCCCCTCTCCTGTCCTGCTGTCCATGCTCAGGGGTGAGCTCGGGGCAGGAGCAGAATGTCCTGCTGCATCTCCAGCCTGTCCTGAGGAACCACGAGGGGCTGAGTTTTTGGGGTATCTGTTTTTGGGGCAGTCTCTCCCTGTACCCGCCTGGTTTGGGGAGGTTTGGGGAGGTTTGGGGAGGAGGAACTGGGCAGGGCTCATCCGAGCACCGAGGCCTCCTCAGTCCCTGTCCCCTCCTCCTGACCTGAGCGACCCAAACGAAACAGCAGCAGGCACAGCTGGTTTGGGGAGCACAGCTGGTTTTGGGGAGTATAACTGATAACGGCGCCGAGGGAACGAGACAGAGAGGCATCAGGAAGGCTGCATGGTGCTCTTGCAGGCTAGAGCCCGGGCAAGAGACCACACCTTTATTTCTGACTCCTTTTTGTACATTTTAGAAGTTGCCCACCCCAGAGGTGGGACCCTTGGGAACTACTGGTCATTTTCCAGAGACCATCACCGAAGCCCCTCCTCTGGGAAGAGATGTGGGAGCTTCGGTTGTTTACATGAACATGACCTTGTGCTTCAACACTGTGCCTGGGAATAAAATTCCCAAAACCAAAACAAGCAGGCACGAAAGCATGGCAACATCTCACCCTTTCAGTTTATATAAAAAGAAAAGAAAAAGAAAAATGCAGATTTTTGTATCTGCTTGTGGAGAGGTCTTCGATTGAAGACTCGTAGATTTCTCCACTTGTCGGCTCTCATTCTGGTCACAGTTTCCAATTTGCCTGTTGGCTAATCTGCAGGGACTGTTCCCTGCTTTTTCCCCCTTTTTTTTTTTTTTTTTTTTTTTTTTTTTTTTTTTTTTTTTTTTTTTTTTTTGAAACATGCTGTGACCAGTCGCCGAATCCTTGTCGGGTGAGATGCTGTGCCATGCAATGCAATGACCCTCATTACAAAATCCATCCCGATCCTGCCCCCCCAAACCCCAGCCAAGAATCCTGCCCCCAGAGGTCCACAACACTCCCCCTGGAATGCAAGCAAAACCACAGGGAAGAGTCCTCTCGGAGTCCGATCATGGGATGCTAGCTGTCGAAGCAGTGTTCCGTCCCCTCCATGCATCATGCAGGTCTCTGGAGGGGTGGTATCAGGAAGGTACAGGATACACAACTTGGGATGGTCACCAGGCCAGGAGTGCTGTGCAGGGAGTCAGGGTGCTCGGCAGATGCGAGGCAAACATCCCAGCGCCAGGTCCCAGTCCTGAAACCAAGGGTCTGCAAAAGCACAGGTTACACGATCCCTGGAATTCCCTTGGGTATCTGAGAGAGAGCCACGAATCCCTCTCAGCCCGCTTTCTGAACAGCACAGAAGCAGACAGAGAAAACCGGGTCTCACTCTGAGCACCTGCCAGGTGGGCTGGTGCCATGTCAGCGCCAAGGGAGGTCATTGGGGTTCCCAAAAAGCGGTTCTCAACACCCCAGCGTCTCAGTCCCCATGCCATAGGTTGCACTTCGTTCCAGGGAGAGCTCAGCCCCCCGGAGCGCACGGTGACACGGCAGGGGTCCACGACAGACGCAGGTGGAGCCGCAGTTTGCGGAAGGTCGGCAGCGTTGCCAGGCAACGGAGACGCCGACGGAGGGGCAAGCGTCGGGGCGGCAACCGGTGGAATCGCGGTGCCAGCTCCTTTTGCCGGAGGGGGTCGGCGGGGCTTCTTCCGCGGCCGCGCTGCCGGGGGAGGGGTGGACCGTGGCCGGCCCCGCGCAGGGTCCCCCCGCGCGCCCCCCCTGCACCCACAGGCGGGCGGCGTTCCCGGCTGAGTGGCCCCGTCGGGTCCCGCGGGGCGGGGGCGGAGTCGCGCCACCCCCGCCCGCCTTCCGCGGACCGCGCGGCGTGGGGGGAGCGGCGGTGCCGGCTGGGCAGCCCCAGCGGGCCCCGCGGAGCGGGGGCGGACCGCCCCTGCCCGTCTTCCGCGGGCCGCGCGGCATGGGGGGAGCGGTGTTCCCGGCTGGGCAGCCCCAGCGGGCCCCGCGGGGCGGGGGCAGGCGGCCCCCGCCCATCTCCCCCGGCGGCCCCGGGACGGGGCGGCTCCGGGCACCGCGCGGCATTTTGGGGGCGGAGTCTCCGGCCGAGTCGGGCCGGAGGGGGCTGAGGAGCGGGGGGGCATCGGGGGCAGCCCCCCCTTCCTCCTGCGGCGGCTGCACAGAGCCGCACCGCCCGGCACTCCCTTTTGCCTCTTTTTCGGAGGGGCAGGCGCCTGGGGGATGGGCGACTCTCGTCCCCTCTTCCTCCCGGGCTTTTTCGAGCCCGGACCGCCGGGGTGAGGTCCCCGGGGTGGCACCAAGGTCTCAATGGGCTTTTTCCATGGGAAAGCGCGGCGCGGTGGCCGCGGGGCGGGGCGCGACGGCGTCTCGGGACCCCCTCCCCCCTCCCCCCTCCTGCGCGCGGCCGCTCGCGAAGGAGAAGGACACGGAGGGATTGGGGAAGGACGCGTTCGCGGCGGTCGATTCGCAGACCGGCGCTGGGCGCCTCCGCGTTTGCCCGGGGTTTTCCGCCCCTCCTTCCCAGAAGGGGAGTCACAAGGGGGGGGAAAGGACAAACCCAGGTCTTCTGAAGGCGGCTTCGGGAGACTCTCCGAGCTGTCAGCAGCAGTCTGGAGACTTGGATCCTCTTCCTCTGAATCGGGAAGGGAGCTGAAAAGAAATTCTTCTCCCGACATCTCAAAAACCTTCATGGATCTTTCCCATATCAGTGATAATTTCATTAGCATATCTAACTCTTCATTCACAGTTTGACCCAAAAGAGACCAAAATGACCTATACCGCGCTCTTTTGGGGTACGGGATAAAACCCTGGTTTTTCCCCCATCTGTATAGTTGTGTTAGCTGTTCTGAGGTTATACCTACTTCCCATCTTCCGAGATACAAACCCCACATCGTTAACACATAGTTATCTTCCAGTCCTAGAGGCTGGTTCATTTTTCCAAGTTTCTTCTCCCTACTGGAGAGAAATAAAAATCCCTTTTCCTTTAAAAAGGGGACAAGGTATTTTTTACCTTGTTCTCGCGGCTGCAGGTCACGTCAGGGGTCACCATATATAACTGATAACGACGCCGAGGAGACGAGACAGGGAGGCATCATGAAGGCTGCATGGTGCTCTTGCAGGCCAGAGCCCGGGCAAGAGACCACACCTTTATTTCTGACTCCTTTTTGTACATTTTAGAAGTTGCCCACCCCAGAGGTGGGACCCTTGGGAACCACTGGTCATTTTCCAGAGACCATCACCGAAGCCCCTCCTCTGGGAAGAGATGTGGGAGCTTCGGTTGTTTACATGAACATGACCTTGTGCTTCAACACTGTGCCTGGGAATAAAATTCCCAAAACCAAAACAAGCAGGCACGAAAGCATGGCAACAGGGGAGCACAGCTGGTTTTGGGGAGCACAGCTGATTTTGGGGAGCACTGCTGTTTTTGGGAGCACGGCTGGTTTTGGGAGCACGGCTGGTTTTGGGAGCACAGCTGATTTTGGGGAGCACGGCTGGTTTTGGGAGCATGGCTGATTTTGGGAGCACTTTGGGAGCACAGCTGGTTTTGGGAGCACTTTGGGAGCACAGCTGGTTTTGGGGAGCACGGCTGTTTGTGGGACCACAGCCGTTTTTGGGAGCACAGCTGGTTTGGGGAGCACAGCTGGTTTGGGGAGCACGGCTGGTTTTGGGAGCATGGCTGGTTTTGGGAGCACTTTGGGAGCACAGCTGGTTTGGGGAGCACGGCTGTTTTTGGGGAGCACGGCTGATTTTGGGAGCACAGCTGTTTTTGGGAGCATGGCAGTTTTTGGGAGCACAGCCATTTTTGGGAGCACGGCTGTTGGCACACACGCTGCAAACACACATCAGAGGCCTCTGTGCCTCCTGAAACCTGCCCCTGCTTTCTGCTGGCTCCGAGGGCTGCTTCCTCCTCCCTGGCCAGCTGACAATTCCCCTCCAGGACCTGTTGCTGGGTGAAACAGCAAGATTTTATCAGCCCCTGCTGCGCTCCCCAGGTGTGGCAGGCGCAGCTGGCTTGGCTCTGCGGCTCCCAGAACACTTTCTAAGCACTCCTAAATTAATTTTCCGACAGCTGTTATCTCCGATCTGCAAACACCTCCAGCCTGACACTCGGGTGAGGGGAGCAGCGGTGAGATCAGCGGTGCTGAAGTGGAAGTTTCCTGCTGGAGCTGCAAACAGAGCCGCCAGGGCTGCTGTCCTGATGTGACTCCAGATACTGAATCCTTCTGGCAGGTTGGGAAAGTGCGCTGAGAGCCCAACATGAGATATTCCTCCTCCAGGTGACACTTTCCAGCTGTGCTGTCCCAGTCCTGGCTGCCTCCAGGAATGCTGCTTTTCCCTGTGATTGCTGGCAGTCAGATGAGTTCTTTCACACCTTCAGCATCCCTGGAAGTGCCCAAGGCCAGGTTGGACAGGGATTGGAGCCACCTGGGACAGTGGGAGGTGTCCCTGCCCAGGGCAGGGGGTGGGACTGGATGGGATTTAAGGTCCCTTCCAACCCCAAACCATTCAAGGATTCTGGGATTCACTGGGGCTGTTTTCAGCTCACACTGCTGGAATGTGCTGCAGTCCTGTGAGGAGCAGCTGAGGGAGCTGGGAAAAGGTCTGGAGCCCCAGGAGGGGCTGAGGGAGCTGGGGAAGGGGCTGAGCCTGGAGCAAAGGAGGCTCAGGGGGGCCCCTGTGGCTCTGCACAGCTCCTGCCAGGAGGGGACAGCCGGGGGGGTCGGGCTCTGCTCCCAGGGCACAGGGACAGGAGGAGAGGGAACGGCCATGGGATGTCCAGGTTGGATATTGGGGAAAATTTCCCCATGGAAAGGGTGTTTAGGAAGTGCCCAGGGAGGGTTGGAGTCTCCATCCCTAGAGGTGTCCAGGTCACTGGGCTGGGGACAAGGTGGGCATCGGGCACAGCTGGGACTCGATGCTCTTGGAGCTCTTTTCCAGCCTCAGTGATTCCATGGTCATGGTCCCCATCCCATCCCTGTCTCTCCTGGCAGGCAGTGCCTCAGGCTGGGCCAGGGCAGGCTCAGGGTGGGCAGCAGCAGGAATTTCCCCATGGAAAGGGAGCTCAGGCCTTGGCAGTGCCCAGGGAGGGTTGGATGCCCATCCCTGGAGGTGCCCAGGAATTCCTGGGTGTGGCACTCAGGGCTCTGGGCTGGGGACCGGGTGGTGTCAGATCACAGATCGGATGTGTTGATCCCAAAGGTCTTTTCCAGCCCAGCTGATTCAGGGATCCTGTGATTCTGTGAGGTCCCTGCTGGCAGCAGCTGCCCGAGGCAAAGCTGAGAGACAGCCTGGGCTTTGCTTCCCGACATGGAACACGCTGTGCCAGACAGATCCTGCTGGGACTGAGGCTCACACATTCCCAAGGAAGTTTGGATGGAAGATCCAAGCGAGATGACACTTTAACTGGAAATAACAGCAGCAGAGAAATCAACAATCTCCAGGCCTTGGAGCCTGTTCCTTCATTTCCATCAAATCCAGCTGATTGCTCTAAAACTGTCTGGAGCAGAACATTGTTGGGTGGTTTTTTTTTGGTTTTGTTGTTTTGGTTTTGTTTTGTTTTTTTTTTTTTTTTTATATCAGATGACACCACAAGCAGTTTCTGGTTCAAATTATGAGGTAATAAAACAAACCCCACCACAGTGCTGTTTGTTACTAATTATGGGACTTGTGTTTTGGTGTCAGCAGCTCCCAGCTTCAATCCACTGGCAGTAACAACAACCCCAAAACAATTCAGGTCGGATTTTACAAGCCTTTAAACACATTATCTCTGATTCCAGTCAAATCATCGCTCCTGGATGATATTCCTTCCTATAAGACACAGCCAGCAGATGTTCCTGAGTGTGAATCCAGCTGTTTTCTCTGCTGATGTATGGACAGATGTGACTCTATCATTACTCTTATCTCAATGTCGAGGGGTGGAATTTGAATTTTGGGAGGCAGGATGGCAGCAGAAATGGACCCAGCAGGGTATTTAGACGGGAGGTGAGAAGTGGCTCATCTCGTATGATGGGAGTGGTGGCACTGGATGTTTCCTTGGCTGCCAGAGGGGGCTGAACTCATTCCTGGTGATGCTGTTGGCAGCTCTGCTTCCCTGGGATCAGTGGATCCAGCCCTAGAGAGGCTGGGGCTGCTTAATGGCAATCACATGGGCCTTCCCTTCCCTTCCCTTCCCTTCCCTTCCCTTCCCTTCCCTTCCCTTCCCTTCCCTTCCCTTCCCTTCCCTCCCGGATTCAGGCTCAGCCCAGGGATGCTCCTCCATCCTCTCCTCCGCTCCAGCAGCTCAGCCCAGCAGGACCAGCTGGCCCTGCTTGGGGCTTGGCAGCAAATCCCAGGATTCTGGGCTACAAGGAGCCTTTTCCAGGCCAGATGGAGGCAGGGAGGGTGGCTCGTGGTGCTCTGGGCTGCCAGCAGTGGCAGGGAAAAACCTGGAGAGGGAAAACTGGAAGGGTTGCGTCCCCCACGATCCCCACCTTGGGACAGCCCAGGCCTTGGAGCAGCAGTGTCCTGGGAGCAGCTGGAAGGGTTTTCCTTGCACACGGACATCTGCAGGGCCTCGTTGGTGCCCACAGGGGCTGGAGGATTTCCAGGAAATCTGTTCCTACCCCAAGGAGTGCCTTGAAACCCCCCAAGGGAGCTGTGGGTGGGGGCTGGTGGAGCAACTGGGGCCATCCAAGAGGGAAAACCGAGGTGTGAAACCAGGCAAACCAGGCCATGGCTCCCAGACAAGCTCTGGCAGCCTTCATGGGTTGGTTTTTATTTTTTTTTTGTGGATACAGCAGGGAGGTTGTTTTTGTTAAACCTTTCCAGCGTGGAGTGATGGCAATGACCATTTCTGGAATTAAAAAGAAGTGGATTTTGCCCAATCCTCTGTCCCCTGGTGCCTCCCAGCATGGGCTGCTGGGTTTCAGATGGCTCGTCCTGCAGAGCCAAATCCTTCTGGCAGAAGGTCTGTGACCCTCCAGGGACAACATTCCCTGAGGAGCTCCTCAAAGCCCCAAATCCCAAATCCATCTGCACAGCTCTGGTTTGTGCCCATGGCTGGAACAATGAAATCTTTAAAGTCGGAAAATCCCTCTGAGATCATCGAGTCCAACTGTTAACCCAGCACTGCCAAGGCCAGAATCTCCAACCCTGGGCTCAGTTTTGGGTCCCTCAGGACAAGAAGGACCTGGAGGGGCTGGAGAGTGTCCAGGGCAGGGAATGGAGCTGGGAAGGGGCTGGAGCCCCAGGAGAGGCTGAGGGAGCTGGGGAAGGGGCTGAGCCTGGAGCAAAGGAGGCTCAGGGGGGCATGAGGAGGGAAGGGAAGGGAAGGGAAGGGAAGGGAAGGGAAGGGAAGGGAAGGGAAGGGAAGGGAAGGGAAGGGAAGGGAAGGGAAGGGAAGGGAAGGGAAGGGAAGGGAAGGGAAGGGAAGGGAAGGGAAGGGAAGGGAAGGGGAAGGGAAGGCCCACGTGATTGCCATTAAGCAGCCCCAGCCTCTCCAGGGCTGGATCCACTGATCCCAGGGAAGCAGAGCTGCCAACAGCATCACCAGGAATGAGTTCAGCCCCCTCTGGCAGCCAAGTCTGGCTGGCTCGGGAGGGTTCCTTGGCTCTGCAGCTCTGTGCTGGTGGTTTGGAGGAGCTGAGCAGCTCTGCAGGGAGCTGATGTGCTGCTGGCTCCCAGCCTTCACCGGGGGTGGGGGGCTGGAAACTCCCAGGATGGGCCCCTCAGGACAGATCCTGGGGAATTTTATTTGCAGTAATCCATCCTTGGTGCTCAGCGTTCAGGATAAAACCTCTCCTTTCTGGGAGCTGAGCTCGGGGGTTTTATTTGCTGAGGGAAAAGGCACCTTGTATGGAAATAATGTTTTCTGCTGGGAAGCTAAGAAGCGATTTCAGGTCAGGGAAGTGTTTAGGTGGAAAATTCCTCCCCGGTTGGAAAGGTTCCCCTGATCTCCCTGGAGACTGGGGCGAGTTGGGAAGGGAAAAGGAGCAGCAGAGATTTGAACCCAGCTCTAAAAGAGGCTCCCAGAGCAGAGCAGCTCCCTCCCCATCGCCCCAGGGGCTTCACGGAAACCCGGAACGCTCCGGAGCAGCAGATTGCACGTGGGAAGAGCGGGATGGGGAGAGGAAGATAAATGTGGAGATGGACTGTGGGGAGGAGGCACAGCGAGCTGTCGGTTCATCTTCTGGCAAAACAGCTCCCTGTGCTAGTTTGAAAGCAAAACCAGTGAGACTCCCAGTCAGAGATACAATTTAATAGGAGAAGAGAGGAAAAAAAGGTAAAATAAAATAAATGGAACAATACAACCTGACACCCTGTTGGTCAGGGTGTTTGAAGCAGTCCAAAAGTGAGTCCTCCTGGAATGGCAGATGTGGTTCTGTTGGAGTAGAGATGATCCTGAGAGAGAAGGGTCCAGGGATGGTGAGGAGGGTCCAGGGATGGTGAGAAGGGCCCAGGGATGGTGAGAAGGGTCCAGTCTTCCTCCAGGAATCCAGTGGAACCAGATGAGATGTTCTTGTCAAAGCAGTGATTCCGTCTGGTAGCTCTTGTCTCCTCTGGGAGTCCAGTGGATAAAAAGCTGCTTGTGAGGTCTCAAACCCTGGATTCTATCCAGGTGGGAATGCTTGGCTCCTCCCCCTGGGCAGAGCATCTCACCATGGGATGATCTCATTCCATGAGTCATGCAGTGGGTCCTTGATGGCCCATTAACCAGAGATAACTCCCGGAGGAAGTTATCTATCAGTCATGTGGCAAGGCATTGTTGGGCTCGTTAACAGGAGATCAGGAAAACACTGCCCCACCTTGGCTCCAAGGGCTCATGGGGATGGAATACAGACCTTGGGCACAATTTTACATTGGAACCTAGGACACTCCCTGATTTCTCTCCCATCCTTTCCACAGGGGGGATTTGGCCTGGGATGGCCCAAAGGAGGGTGACACGCCAGCACAGAAGGGTCTCCTGTAGCTGTGATTCCCAGAACTCGGATCCCAGGGGCTCCATGAACCTGGTGAAGCTGAGCCCTGAGTCCCCCAGGCACTGCAGGAACTTCCCTGGCTCCAGGGCCAACCCTGGAGAGGGTTGGGGGACATTTTGGAGTGGAGAAAAAGCCACCAAAGCCCCCAATGTGCAGGATCACCCAGCCCTTCCCAGGGCTCCCAGGCCATCTCTCCAAACTTTTTATTTCCTGGAAAGGGTTGGGACTCATTTTGAAGTGGAGAAAGGGCCACAGGCACTGCAGAAACTTCCCTGACTCCAGGGCCATCTCTCCAAAATTTTTATTTCCTGGAAAGGGTTGGGACTGATTTTTGGAGTGGAGAAAAGGCCACCAAAGCCCTCCATGTGCAGGATCACCTAGCCCTTCCCGAGGCTCCCAGCAGAGCACCCCGAAGGAAAAGCAGGAAAACAAGGAGGTGAGGGTGGGATCTGCAGCAGGGAAAGGTGATATTTCCCTTTTTTTCTGCTGTTCCACAAATCATTTCCCCAATCCATCCCCCTGGCAGGTGAGGAGATGAGTTTATTGTCCCGCTGTGACAGTTTGGTGACAGCTCTGCTGGGAGGCAGGCAGGGGTGGCTCACACACGTCTTTGGATTAAATTAATTGAGAGAAAAATTCCGTTTTTCCACCTTTTCCACTGTCCACGGCCAAACTCCGAGCTCTGCTTAACAACCAGTCTTTATTTTCCAGCTCTATAATTTGATTTAATAAAAAAAAAAACAAAAAACACACACAACTTTATTTCTTCCCCTCAAACGCTGCCTCTCTCATTATCTCTTCCTCACTAAAGCGCTCCTTGGTGGAATTTCAGGATAATCATTGGCTGCTTTATTCCTTCTGAGCACTGCTCAGTCACAGGAGCCCCACAGTCAGCGACAAACACAACCCTTCAGGATGGAAGGAGCTTTATTTAAAGCAAAGATGTGATTCACGCTCCGTTTTTTAATATTCCAAGTGCTCCAGAGCATGGAAATCCGTGGGGGACAAAAGATCCCACAGCCAGATTTCCTCGGGAGCAAAAGAAAAAGGGCGAAAATATTGAAATTATTTTGATTTCCACTCGAGGCAGGTTGGCTTTGTGCCGTCAGGATGGAGAGTCCGGCCACGGGAGTTCTCCTGAGGGATTCAGGGTGTTCCTGGGAACAGCTCAGGGATTTGGGAATTCCTGGGAAAGGGGAACAGCTCAGGGATTTGGGAATCCCTGGGAACACTTCAGGGACTCAGAGGATCCCTGGGAAGAGCTCAGGACTCAGAGGATCCCTGGGAATGGGAACAGCTCAGGGATTCAGGGGATCCCTGGGAATGGGAACAGCTCAGGGATTCAGGGGATCCCTGGGAACAGTTCAGGGATTCAGGGAATTCCTGGGAATGGGAACAGCTCAGGGACTCAGGGGATCCCTGGGAACAGTTCAGGGATTCAGGGTGTTCCTGGGAAAGGGGAACAGCTCAGGGATTTGGGGATCCCTGGGAAGAGCTCAGGGATTCAAGGAATCCCTGGGAACAGCTCAGGGATTCAGGGTGTTCCTGGGAAAGGGGAACAGCTCAGGGATTTGGGGATCCCTGGGAAGAGCTCAGGGATTCAGGGGATCCCTGGGAAGAGCTCAGGGATTCAAGGAATCCCTGGGAACAGTTCAGGGATTCAGGGTGTTCCTGGGAAGAGCTCAGGGATTCAAGTAATCCCTGGGAATGGGAACAGCTCAGGGATTTGGGGATCCCTGGGAACAGCTCAGGGATTCAGGGATTGGGATACAGGACTGGGATATGGGATTGGGGTATGGGATTGGGATCTGGGTTTCCCTGAGCACACATAATCCAGCCTGGAGGGGTGGACGAGGTCAGTGCCAGAGTGACAGCGGGGTGGGGACGGCAGCAGGACATCGTGTCCCAGCAAGGACACCCCCAGTGACCCCAGTGACCCCAGAGCCCCAGTGACCCCAGAGCCCCAGTGACCGCAGTGACCCCAGAGCCCCAGTGACCCCGGTGACCCCAGGGCTGCTGCTCACCCCGGCCAGGAGCACTCTGCAAACACCAGCACAGCCCTGCTTCATCTCCTGCTTTATCAGAGCCACTTTGGGGGGTTTATCCCCCAAATCCCCGGCCAGGCTGCAGGGCCTGGAGCACAGTCAGGAGCTGGAGCTGGGGATGGAGCTGGGGTTGGGGCTGGAGCTGGGGATGGAGCTGGGGATGGAGCTGGGGCTGGAGCTGGGGCTGGAGCTGGGGCTGGGGATGGAGCTGGGGATGGAGCTGGAGCTGGGGTTGGAGCTGGAGCTGGGGATGGAGCTGGGGTTGGGGCTGGAGCTGGGGTTGGGGCTGGGGTTGGGGCTGGAGCTGGGGATGGAGCTGGGGATGGAGCTGGGGCTGGAGCTGGGGCTGGAGCTGGAGCTGGGGTTGGGGCTGGGGCTGGAGCTGGGGATGGAGCTGGGGATGGAGCTGGGGCTGGAGCTGGAGCTGGGGCTGGAGCTGGGGCTGGAGCTGGGGCTGGGTGAGCTGGGTGAGCTGGGTGAGCTGGGTGAGCTGGAGCTGGGGCTGGGTGAGCTGGAGCTGGAGCTGGGTGAGCTGGGGCAAGGCTGCTGCAGCCTCGGGAGCTGCTGCAGAGACAGACACAGCCTGTTCCCACTCCCAGCACAGATATTTATAGATACAGATGTTCCTCCAGCAGCAGGGTTCAAGCTGGAGGGTTTAAAACATTTTTTTATTATTATTTTATTTTCCCCTTCCCTGTCTTCCTTCCCGTCCCTCTTTTGCTCTTCAAAGCGGTGCTGAAGGGAGAGGCAGCAGCTCCCGGAGCAGCGGGAGGCTGAGGAGTCAGTCCCTGCCCCAGGGGGTTGCCAGTGGAGGCTGTAAATGGGTTGAGCTGTCCCCGTGTCCCTGGGCAGGACCCCCAGAGCATCCCCGGGGATCAGGGCCGGCTTTGGGGCGGGAGCTGCCCCAGGGAGCGATTCCAGCCCCTGAGGGATCCCCAGGGAGAGATTCCCGAGGGCAGGAGGGGCTGAGCGCGGGGCGGGGTCCCTGGGGCACCCGCGATGTCCCACAGCCCCCCCGGCTTGGAACAGCGGCTGCCTGACCCTACAGAACAGGGATGTTTGGGGCTTTTGATCCTCGCACCGGGGGGGCCGTCCCCTCCGAGGGTCCCTGTGTCCCCTCCTGTCCCCACTGAGGTGTCCCTGTGTCCCCCTCCTGTCCCCTCCGAGGGTCCCTGTGTCCCCTCCTGCCCCCTCCAAGCTGTCCCTGTGTCCCCTCCTGTCCCTTCCGAGGGTCCCTGTGTCCACTCCAAGGGGTCTCTGTGTCCTCTCCGAGGTGTCCCTGTGTCCCCTCCTGTCCCCACCGAGGTGTCCCTGTGTCCCCTCCAAGGTGTCCCTGTGTCCCCTCCTGTCCCCACGGAGGGGTCCCTGTGTCCCCTCCAAGGTGTCCCTGTGTCCCCTCCTGTCCCCACCGAGGTGTCCCTGTGTCCCCGCCCCGCTGTCCCCTCCTGTCCCCTCTCCCCAGGGCAGGCGCTGCCATCGCCCCCCGCAGCCCCCGCAGGGCTCCCGCTCCCCTCAGACCCCCCCAGGCCGGGATTTTCCAGCCCGGCTCGGCTCAGCTCGGCTCATCCCTCCCACGGCTTCAACCTCCCCAGCACCTCCCCGCCCCAAGGAACATTTTTGGGAAGGAGAAAATGAACCCGCAGCCCCGGGGGAGCAGCTGCCCGTGCCCCCGAGCGCTGCCCTCGGAGGCTCCGCTCCCCAATTAATTAATTAATTAATTAATTAATTATCCATGCCCTGCGCTCCGCCCGGGAGGCACGGACGGCTCCAGATGCGGATGGCGGAGCTCGGCGCGGCTCTGTAAACACGCTGCAAGGCCAATTTGGCTTTTCCTCGGGTGCCTCGTTTCAATGAATTATGTAAACGCTTTCCCCTCCTCTTTTGAGCAGGAGCCAGTCCGGCTGCTGCCCGATGGGTTCATTTCAGGAATGAAAATAAAATAAAATAAAATAAAATAAAATAAAATAAAATAAAATAAATATAAAAAATAAAATAAAAAATAAAAATAAATATAAAAAATAAAATAAAAAATAAAAGTAATAAAAATAATAAAATAAAAATAAAAAATAAAAATAAAAAAAATAAAATAAAATATATAAAAAATAAAATAAAAAAGAAAAAAGAAAAAATAAAATAAAATACATAAAAAATAAAATAAAAAATAAAAATAAAAATAATAAAATTAATAAAATAAAAAATAAAAAATAAAAAAATAAAATAAAATATATAAAAAATAAAATAAAAAAGAAAAAATAAAAATAATAAAATAAAATATGTAAAAAATAAAATAAAAAATTAAAAAATTAAAAATAAAAATAAAATTAAATATAAAAATAAAATAAAATTTAAAATAAAATAAAATAAAATATAAAGTAACCAGGGAGGCCGTGCATTAAAGGGAATAAAATGATGCTGGGGAGCCCCTGGGAGCACCGGGACCGCTGTCCCCATCGCCCAGACCCGGGTGTCACTGCGGGGTCCCTCCGTTCTCTTGGCCTGGTGACCCCCGGAGGGTCCCGTGCCCAACCCCGGGGTTCGATCCGGTAGAATTCGGGACCGCGGAGCTCACAGTCACCTCCTGGGACCGCCGCGTGGCTTCTCCTGGGCTCCCCGATGCCCCACGTCACCTTTAACCTCCCCATCCATCCCCTCCGGGGAGAGCAATTAGAGCAATTAGAGCCGCCTGGGGAGGTAATGAGTGTGCTGGGGTGGTCCCTGCTCCCACCCCGCTCCCCAGGCTGGGGCAGGGAGGGCACCCAGCCCGGGGCTGCGTTTCCCGCTGAGCGGGGGGGAGGCGGCAGCTGTTCGCCGGTGAATTGTTCACCCGGAAAATCCTCCTGGAAATAGAGAGGGTTGGGTGGGAAAGGATCTTAAAGCTCCTCCAGTTTTACTCCTTGCCCTGCCTTGGGACACCTCCCCCTGTCCCAGGTGCTCCCAGCCCCAGTGAGGCCAGGATGGGGGTCCCTGGGTGCGGGATGGGGGTCCCTTGGTGCGGGATGGGGGTCCCTTGGTGCAGGATGGGGGTCCCTGGGTGCGGGATGGGAGTCCCTGGGTGCGGGATGGGGGTCCCTGGGTGCAGGATGGGGGTTCCTTGGTGCGGGATGGGGGTCCCTGGGTGCAGACCGAGGGTCCCTGGGTGCGGGATGGGGGTCCCTGGGTGCAGACCGAGGGTCCCTGGGTGAGGGATGGGGGTCCCTGGGTGCAGATCGAGGGTCCCTGGGTGCAGACTGAGGGTCCCTGGGTGCAGGATGGGGGTCCCTGGGTGCGGGATGAGGGTCCCTGGGTGC
This sequence comes from Phylloscopus collybita, assembly GCA_027886175.1. Classification (NCBI taxonomy): domain Eukaryota; kingdom Metazoa; phylum Chordata; class Aves; order Passeriformes; family Phylloscopidae; genus Phylloscopus; species Phylloscopus collybita. The sequence goes on along the minus strand of JAJNNQ010000059.1, from coordinate 1,186,850 downwards.
GGGATGAGGGTCCCTGGGTGCGGGGTGGGGGTCCCTGGGTGCGGGATGGGGGTCCCTGGGTGCAGGATGGGCGTCCCTGGGTGCGGGGTGGGGGTCCCTGGGTGCGGGATGGGGTCCCTGGGTGCGGGATGGGGGTCCCTGGGTGCGGGATGGGGGTCCCTGGGTGCGGGATGGGGGTCCCCGGTGCCGGTGCGGTCCCAGGTGTCGCACCGCGGGCTGGCAGCGCCATCGCGTGGCTGGAGCCGCCCGGCGCGGGAACGGGATGGAAATGGGAACGGGGACGGGAATTGGATCGGGACTGGGGCGCACCGCCGGGCACCCAGGGGTGGGCAGCGGGCACTGCCCGGCCCCGCGGCTGCCAGAGAGAGCTCCCAGCCGGGGCCACCCCATCCCCGCGCCCCCCAGCACCCCCTGTACCCCACCACGGGGTTCACCCCATCCCCGCGCCCCCCAGCACCCTGTGCCCCCCACCGCAGGGCTCACCCCATCCCCGCGCCCCCCCAGCACCCTGTGCTCCCCACCGCAGGGTTCACCCCATCCCCGCGCCCCCCAGCACCCCCTGTACCCCACCACGGGCTTCACCCCATCCCCGCGCCCCCCCAGCATCCTGTGCCCCCCACCGCAGGGCTCACCCCATCCCCGCGCACCCCAGCACCCCCTGTACCCCACCGCAGGGCTCACCCCATCCCCGCGCCCCCCCAGCACCCCGTGTACCCCACCGCAGGGTTCACCCCATCCCCGCGCCCCCCAGCACCCCCTGTACCCCCCCTCTGGGGCTCACCCCGCACCCCTGGGCGCGCTCTGCACCCCGCAGTGCGCACCCCCCTTTGCTCAGCCCCACCGCGGCTCTGGGGGTGTCGCAGGCTGGCAGTGGGCTCCAGAGCTCCAGGTTCTCATTCCCCAAGGCGATCCCACCCCGGGCAGCCCAGCTGTGCCCCCAGCCTGGCCTGGGGTCGGTTTTAGAACATCCCACCCCCCGGAAAGACTCCAAAGGGACAAACCCACCGCGTTCGTTCCAAAGGAGATTTTATTAACGAGGCGAAGAGCTGGGGCCAGGCCAGGCAGCCTGCGGGGAACCTGAGCTGTGCCCCAGGGGGGACAGGGACCCGTCCTGCTGCCGGGACAGCCCCGAGGAGCCGGGGCCGCCGCCGGGGCTGGGATGCAGCAGCACCTCCAGCCACAAATCCGCGGGATTTGTTTTCCTCCGGGTACTCGGGGACACAACACCGGCCGGGGGTTGGGACCCCAGAGACCCCCAAAGGCACCCACAGATCCCGGGGCACCAAGAGCTGTGAGAACCAAAGCCTCCCAAGGCACGGCAGTGGTGTCTGCTGGGTGGAGGGGCTCTGGAGGCACCGCCGAAGGCACTGCACGAGCACGGAGATTGAGGAGAGGTTTACAAACACCCTCGGGTCTCTCCCAGCCCTTAATTTTCTCTGCTTGGCACTTCATCCCTTTCAAATTGAAACAAAAGAGCCTCAAGAAGGCACAACCCGGCACAGCAGCTCCTGCAGGCGGAGCTGAGGCTGAGGCAGAGCTGGGGCTGTCCCCAGCCTCGAGGGACAAAGCAGCACGTCCAGGGTCACCCTCAGCTGAAGTCCCGGTCCGGCAGCACCAGCGGAGCCACCAAGGTCCAGAGGTAGAGCAGGAGGCCGGCCCAGCTGGAGCAGATCTTCACCCACACGGCCGTCCAGGGGCTCCTCAGCACCTGCAGGCTCTCATCCGGCCTGAAACAGCCGACAGGAGGGTGGCACCCATCCCTGTGACACCCAGGGAACACACGGGGGTGGCCCCATGGCTGCAGCCACCCCACCCCAGCCAGGTCAGCCTCGCTCCCTGCTCCCCCTCCTCCCAAGGCAGCCCGGGCTGCAGCAGAGCACGCTGGCAAGCCCGGGCACAACCTCCAAAAAAATAATTAAGGCTGATTAAGAGAGCACGTCCAGCAGCCTCACGCCGTGCCCGGCAGCCCAGGAGCAGGGGGAGCTGGAGGAGCGGGGCCAGCCCGGGGCAGCTCTCACCTGTACCAGTTGGTGAGCGTCATCATGATGTAGAGGGCGGCGAGGAGGAGGCAGAGGTGGAAGAAGGTGTAGTTGTAGGAGACGCCGTCCTGCTCGTTGTCGTAGGCGCGGCGCACCCCGCCCTCCTCCTCCGGCCCGCCCGGCCCGGCCCCGGCCCCGGCCCCGCTCTCCTCCGTCAGCATCAGCTTGTTCACCTGCGGGTGGTCCGAGGAGCGCAGGCTGCGGGTAGAGGGGCAGAGGGATCGGCACCGCTCGGTCACTGCCCCAGGGCGGTGACCGAATCACAGAATCACAGAATTTTTAGGTTGGAAGAGACCTTCAGGATCATCCAGTCCAACCCAGCTCTAACACCTCAACCAGACCAGGGCACCCAGTGCCACATCCAGGCTTTGTTAAACACCTCCAGGGATGGTGACTCCACCACTTCCCCGGGCAGGCCATTCCAATACTTTATTATTTTTTCTGTGAAAAACTTTTCCCTGATATCCAGCCTCTATTTCCCTTGGTGCAGCTTAAGGCTGTGTCCTCTCCTTCTGTCAGTGCTGCCTGGAGAAAGAGACCAACCCCCAGCTGACTGCAACCACCCTTCAGGGAGTTGTAGAGAGTGATAAGGTCACCTCTGAGTCTCCTTTTCTCCAGGCTGAACAACCCCAGCTCCCTCAGTCGTTCCTCACAGGGTTTGTGTCCCAAGCCCCTCACCAGCCTCGCTGCCTCCTCTGGACACGCTCAAGCATCTCAATGCCCATCCTGAACTGAGGGGCCCAAAACTGGACACTGCACCCAATGTCCATCCTGAACTGAGGGGCCAGAGCTGGACACTGCACTCAATGTCCATCCTGAACTGAGGGGCCCAAAACTGGACACAGCACTCAATGTCCATCCTGAACTGAGGGGCCCAAAACTGGACACTGCGCTCAATGTCCATCCTGGGACAGCCAGAGCTGGACACTGCACTCAATGTCCATCCTGAACTGAGGGGCCAAAACTGGACACTGCACTCAATGTCCATCCTGAACTGAGGGGCCCAAAACTGGACACTGCACTCAATGTCCATCCTGAACTGAGGGGCCCAAAACTGGACACTGCACTCAATGTCCATCCTGAACTGAGGGGCCCAAAACTGGACACTGCACTCAAGGTGTGGCCTCACCAGTGCTGAGCACAGGGGCAGAATGACCTCCCTGCTCCTGCTGGCCACACCATTCCTGATCCAGGCCAGGATGCCATTGGCCTTCTTGGCCACCACTTGTCCTTGGGGTCGTCCCCGGGAGATGCAGGTGGTGGGGAAACCCTAAAAACTGTGACTGTGGCCCTAAACCAGTGCCCCTCTGCAGCTCTCCTGAAGCCCCTTTGGGTATGGGGCAGGCAGGGCAGTTTGGGGCACACGGGTTGTGGGGAAATCTCTGTCACCCTTGGCCAAAGGGTGGGATGTCAGCCTTGCCCAGAGCCCCTCTCCAGCTCTCTCAGAACCCCTTCAGGCACTGCACTGCAGCCTCATCAAGCTCAACAAGAATGAATGGGAGAACCCCAGGCTGCAGCATGGAATGAGGGAAACAGCTGGAAAACAGCTCTGGGAAAGGGCCTGTGGTGGGGAGAACACCCCAGGGCCTTTGCCCCAGGGTGACACAGCCCTGCCCTCCTGGGTGCTCCTGGGGTGACACAGCCCTGCCCTTCTGGGTGCTCCTGTACCTTGGGGTGACACAGCCCTGCCCTCCTGGGTGCTCCTGTACCTTGGGGTGACACAGCCCTGCCCTTCTGGGTGCTCCTGGGATGAAACAGCCCTGCCCTCCTGGGTGCTCCTGGGGTGACACAGCCCTGCCCTCCTGGGTGCTCCTGGGGTGACACAGCCCCGGTGTCCTGGGCGTCCCTGCTGCTGCAGAAGGTGAGAGATGTCCTGGGCTGCCTCAGGCAGGGCACTGCCCAGCAGCTCCAGGGAGGGCATCCAGTGATCTGCTCCAGAAAGGGGCAGGGCTTTTGTCCTTCGGGCCATGCCTGGGACAGGCAGAGCAATTTGGGGCTCTGGGGAAACCCTAAAACCTGTGACTGTGATCAAGCCTGTGCCCCTGAGGGACAGGGATGGCTGGACAAAGAGCCACTTTGGCTGGACAAAGAGCCTTTGGTGACAAAACCCCTGGACCCAGGTGTGACCTGCCCGGTGTCCCCAGGGGCAGCAGCCGAGTGCTCACCTGATGAAGAGGGTGCAGAGGATGAAGATCACCAGCCCCACGATGCTGGGGGCGTCCCACCAGGTTGTCAGCGGCTGGGTGGCCGTGGCTGAGCCCGTGCTGTTCCTCACCAGCAGCGTGGGGTTACAGCGCTGGGCTGGGGGGACACCCGGGGGTCAGAGGGACAGACAGACAGGGGTCAGAGGGACAGACACCCGAGGGTCAGAGGGACAGACAGACAGAGGTCAGAGGGACAGACACACGGGGGTCAGAAGGACAGACACACGGGGGTCAGAGGGACAGACAGACAGGGGTCAGAGGGATGGACACATGGGGGTCAGAGGGACCGACAGACAGGGGTCAGAGGGACAGACAGGGGTCAGAGGGACAGACACACGGGGGTCAGAAGGACAGACAGGGGTCAGAGGGACAGACAGAGGTCAGAGGGATGGACACACGGGGGTCAGAGGGACAGACACACAGGGGTCACAGGGACAGACACAGGGGTCAGAGGGACAGACAGGGGTCACAGGGACAGACACCCGCTGCAGTGAGTGTCCTGCCCCGTCCAGCTCTCTCCCAAGCCCCAGGCTGTGTCTGGCTCACCTGGCACGTTGGCCAGGGCGGACCAGGTGACGTAGACGGTGTAGAGGGTGATGAGGGACGCCTGCAGCAGCCCCGAGTGTGGCTGAGCCTCCTGCAAACACAACAGTGGCTGCTTGGGGTGCTCCTGTCCCCTAGGGTGACACAGCCCCAGTGTCCTGGGTGCTCCTGTCCCCAGGGGTGACACAGCCCCAGACACCTGGGTGCTCCTGTACCCCGGGGTGACACAGCCCCAGTGTCCTGGGTGCTCCTGTCCCCAGGGGTGACACAGCCCCAGTGTCCTGGGTGTTCCTGTCCCCTGGGGTGACACAGCCCTGCCCTCCTGGGTGCTCCTGTACCCCGGGGTGACACAGCCCTGCTGTCCTGGGTGCTCCTGTACCCCGGGGTGACACAGCCCCAGTGTCCTGGGTGCTCCTGTCCCCTGGGGTGACACAGCCCTGCCCTCCTGGGTGCTCCTGTACCCCGGGGTGACACAGCCCTGCGCTCCTGGGTGTTCCTGTCCCCTGGGGTGACACAGCCCTGCCCTCCTGGGTGCTCCTGTACCCCGGGGTGACACAGCCCTGCCCTCCTGGGTGCTCCTGTACCCCGGGGTGACACAGCCCTGCCCTCCTGGGTGCTCCTGTCCCCTGGGGTGACACAGCCCTGCCCTCCTGGGTGCTCCTGTACCCCGGGGTGACACAGCCCTGCGCTCCTGGGTGTTCCTTTCCCCCGGGGTGACACAGCCCTGCCCTCCTGGGTGCTCCTGTCCCCAGGGTGACACAGCCCTGCGCTCCTGGGTGCTCCTGTACCCCGGGGTGACACAGCCCTGCCCTCCTGGGTGCTCCTGTCCCCTGGGGTGACACAGCCCTGCCCTCCTGGGTGCTCCTGACACAGCCCTGCCCTCCTGGGTGCTCCTGTCCCCCTGGGTGACACAGCCCTGCTGTCCTGGGTGCTCCTGTACCCCGGGGTGACACAGCCCCAGTGTCCTGGGTGCTCCTGTCCCCCTGGGGTGACACAGCCCTGCCCTCCTGGGTGCTCCTGACACAGCCCTGCCCTCCTGGGTGCTCCCCACCGCCTCACCTGGATCTTGGGCAGGATGGACACAACCGAGACGACGAGGCAGAGGATGAGGTTGATGCTGATGAAGGCCTTGCCCTCCGTGCAGCCCTCGGGCTGGGTGTAGTAGACATAGAGCAGCACGACAGCAGCGATAGAGGCGGCATAGAAGATGAAGGTGATGGTGCAGAGGGCTGGGGGAGGACACCAGAGAGGCTGGAGCAGAGCCCCCAGGCCCGGCCAGCCCTGCCTCCCCCGGCCCTTGCAGGGGCTGAGCCCCACAAGCCCGGGGTGGTGTCAGCATGTGGGAGTCCAGGGCATTCCTTTGGAAACCCTGGATGAACAGAAACCTGTACAGGGGGGTTAAAACCTGTACTGGGGGTTTTAAAACCTGTACATGGGGGTTAAAACCTGTACAGGGGGGTTTAAAACCTGTACAGGGGGGTCTGGGATTTGTACAGGGGGGGGTTGCAGACCCTGGCACAGACCCCAGACAGGCAAGGGCCTCGACTACAGTCCATGGGAAAAGCTGCCAACACTCTGGGAGGAATTGCAAGCCCTCAAAGGTAATAGAAAGTAATGATATTTTCACATTTGGGGTTCTAGAATAGTAATGACCAGAGACAAGATGGAAGATTCTGGGCGTTGCCCTGGGGTCTTCTCCTTCTTCTTTGTCTCCATTTTGTGCAGTGATGATGACATTAAGTAGATTTAGAGGGATTGGGTCAGAGTAGAAGACACCTGTCTAGTGTAGAGTGTAGATATTGGTTCATAATTGTAAATAATGTGCACGCAATTATCTGTATATAAGATGATGAGCCTTGGGCAGGGGGGCAGTCGTCACCTGTTGTCCCCAGGTGCTGTCCAGACCTTGGAAGAGCTCAAGAGAAAAAGAATTGTGATGAGATAAAATAAACAAGAAGAGCAACCTTGAGAACGAACATCTAAAGGCTCTGGGTTGTTTCTGCGGGCAGCTCAGGGCTTTCCAGAGGACAAAGGGCAAAGACCACCCTGACCCCGGGCGAGCAGGGACCCCGAGAGCAGCACACCCACCTGCGTACCAGCCCTTGGCGTTGCCCTGCTCGGCGTTGTGCAGCCAGCGCTGGCTCCAGGAGTGCGCCAGGTCGATCAGCAGCACCAGCTGGATCAGGATGAAGAGGAAGGAGCCCACCACGCCGAAGTAAAACCAGACTTGAGAGGAGGGGGAAAAAGCCAGCTGAGAACAAGGGTGGGCGAGACACCCGGGGGGGGGGCACAGCCCTGGTTTGTTGCCACGCTTCGTGCCTGCCATATTTTGGTTTTAGGAAATTCTGTTCCCAGGCACTCTTACTGGTAAGCAAGGTCACATATTGTAAACTACCTTGTTTTGCACATACTTTCCCAGAGGAGGGACTTCCTGTGGTGGTCTCTGGGAGTGACCAATGGTTCCCAAAAGTCCCACCTCTAAGGTGGGCACGTTTGTAAAAAGCATAAAAGAAGCCCGGAAAATAAACCGGTGGCTCCTCCTGATGAGGGCTCCACTGCAGCCTTCTGAAGCACTCCCTGCCTCCATTTATTGTGTCCCACAGCGACATCGGTTCTCCACCGAGGGGAAATTGCAGCGGGATCGAAAAACAGGATGCAAGGAACTTTGCTGGGAGAGATCTGGAAAACCTAAAAATTGCATGGAACGATCCCGCTGCAATTTCCCCCTCGGTGGAGAACCAGGGCTCATGAACCAGGCCAGGTTGGACAGGGCTTGTGGAGCAGCCTGGGGCAGTGGGAGGCGTCCCTGCCCATGGCATGGGGTGGAAAGAGACGGGCTCTGAGATTCCTTTCAACCCAAACCATTCCGTGATTCCCCACCCAGAGGCGCCCAGGAGAGCACGGGCAGCTCCTCACCTGAGGTGAAGGTGCCGTCGGGGATGTAGAAGGCCCCCACCGTGATCCCCACCAGCACCAGGAACTTGAAGAACCAGAAGCTGTGGGAGGAGAGAGGAGGCACGGTGTAGTCACTGTTTGCCATGTTTGGATTTTTCTTAAATTCTTTCCCAGGGATTTGAGACAGTAAACAAAGTCACTCTCTGTAAACTCTCTTGTTTTTCACTTTTCCCTCTCCTAAGGAGGGACTTTGCTTGTTGACCCTTGGTGTGACCAATGGTTCAAAGGATCCCACCTCTTAGGTGGGCACATTGTAAAAAGTATAAAAATAAATTCTGAGAATGAACCAGCCCCTTTTCAGAGCATCAGCCTTCTGAAATCACGAGTCCGTGTCTCATTCATTGTGTCCCACAGCGACAGGCACGGTGTGCCACCCAGGGACACCCAGCAGGGACAGGGGTGGTGGGGTGGGGGTGTCCCCTCCATGCCCACCCCGGGGGGAGCGCACGCACCCGTTCTGCAGGGCGGCCCGCGGGTCCCGGCTGCTGCGCACGCACACCATCAGCAGGGCAAAGAGGCAGAAGAAGGCGGCCATGGCGAAGCCCACGCGGTACACGGCCTTGTGGCCCAGGAAGCTGCTGCAGTCCACCTTGCTCTGCAGCCCCAGCACCGAGCCGCTGCCCTCACAGAATCCGGGGAGCTGGAAGAGCGGAGGGGAGAGTGAGCGGCGCCTCGGAACATCCTGCTGGTTCTGGGGAGGTCTGGATCGAAGATCTGCTGGTTGGATTGAAGATCAGCCTCTCCATTGTGAAGCCCTCAGGTTGCCCAGAGCAGCTGTGGCTGCCCCTGGACCTCTGGAAGTGTCCCAGGCCAGGTTGGACAGGGCTTGTGTCCTAGGTTCCAATGTAAAATTGTGCCCAAGGTCTGTATTCTATCCCCATGAGCCCTTGGAGCCAAGGTGGGGCAGTGTTTTCCTGATCTCCTGTTAACGAGCCCAACAATGCCTTGCCACATGACTCATGGATAACTTCCTCCGGGAGTTATCTCTGGTTAATGGGCCATCAAGGACCCACTGCAGGACTCATGGAATGAGATCATCCCATTGGGAGATGCTCCGCCCAGGGGGAGGAGCCAAACATTCCCACCTGGATATAATCCAGGGTTTGAGACCTCACAAGCAGCTTTTTATCCACTGCACTCCCAGAGGAGACAAGAGCTACCAGACGGAATCACTGCTTTGACAAGAACATCTCACCAGGTTCCACTGGATTCCTGGAGGAAGACTGGACCCTTCTCACCATCCCTGGGCCCTTCTCACCATCACTGGACCCTTCTCTCTCAGGATCATCTCTACTCCAACAGAACCACATCTGCCACTCCAGGAGGACTCACTTTTGGACTGCTTCCAGCACCCTGACCAACAGGGTGTCAGGTTGTATTGTTCCATTTATTTTATTTTACCTTTTTTTCCTCTCTTCTCCTATTAAATTGTATCTCTGACTGGGAGTCTCACTGGTTTTGCTTTCAAACCAGCACAGCTTGGAGCAGCCTGGGACAGTGGGAGGTGTCCCTGCCCATGGCAGGGGGTGGAAAGAGATGGGCTTTGAGATTCCTTTCAACCCAAACCATTCTGTGATTCCACGAGCCTTGGTGCCACCAAGGCTGGGCCAGACCAGCACTGCCCCAATGCCACTTGCCTGAGGTGACACAGATAAAGCCACGCAGCTGGTCAGTGGGAAGCTGGCATGAGAGCAGCTTTTCCCTAAAGCCCAGCTCAGCTGGGAGAGCTCTGCTCCCTCCACCTGAATTCCCACCTCCCTGACCTGCAAGTCGTCAGCTGAACCCCGAAAAACGGGATGTAGCAAACTTTGCTGGGAGAGATCTGGAAAACCTAAAAATTGCATGAAATGATCCCACTGCAATTTCCCCTCCGTGGCGAACCAGGGCTCACAATGCCTTCCCCCGGTGGGAGGCTCAGGAAAAAGAGGAACAGAACCACACTGTGACCCAAAAATTCGCTTTTTTGATTCAGCCTCAAGCCCCCCACCACGAGCTGGGTCATTTCTTCCCAGCTGTTGCATTCCTTTGGGAATGGGCTTTCCCTCAGAACCTCCCAGAGCCTGTAACCAGGTAGTTTAACCCTACCTGTCCCTTATCTCTGACCTCTGGCTCTGTGCCAGCTATCCCATCCCAACAGAGACCAGATAAAAACCCCTGCTCCTCCATGTTCTCCCTTTTTGCCTTGGGACCCCTTTGAGAATAAATCCTCAAAAAAAACCCTGAGGAAAGAGCCTCTTTTGGATTTCTTTTCCCTATCCTGAAGCCAATCCCCCCAAAGCTCCCCAAATATCTGAGCTAGCACCACAGCCAGGGGGGCAGGAAACAGAGCAATACTTCACCCAGCCACCTCCAGGAGTTCTTTACCTTGTGCAGCTCCTTCTCCACGCCTGGGATGATCATGATGATGGACACCAGGGTGCCGAGGAAGAGGAAGAAGGTGAAGAGGAGGCGGGAGATGGTGGAGTTCTTGGCCGAGGGGCAGCACCCGCAGAGCAGGCACGGGGCAGAGCCGCAGAGACACGACACCTGCAAGGAGACCAGCCCATGATGAGGGGGAGAAACTGGCCCCAAAATATGTGCCCAGCCCGATCCTTGAGGAAATCAGCCTGGGAAGCCACACTGTTGCCTAAAGCTGCTCACATCACAGCCCACAGCCCACAGAACCTCATGGAAACGGCACCGAGTTCCCCAAAAACAGCTGCTGAAAACCAAAAGAGCTGCAGGAACAGCCAGCATGGAAAATGACACCCAGAGTCTGGAGACACCCTCATGTTTTTTGCTCCATGCAAGGATCTGGTTAAAGCAAGCCCTGCCCTGCAGGAGCCTCCTTTTTGTACAAAAAATGAGGTTTGCAAAATAATTCCAGGCTGCCCTTTCAGTCAAATCCAGAATGGGAAGACATTGACATGAGCACCGTGGGAGAAGCAGCTCATCCTGCTGTCCTTCTGTCACTGTTGGACACGAAGGAAAGACACGGACTCGTGATTTCAGAAGGCTGATGCTCCAAAAAAGGGGCTGGTTTATTCTCAGCACCTATTTTTATACCTTTCTACACTGTGCCCACCTAAGAGGTGGGATCCTTTGAACCACTGGTCACACCAAAGGGTCAACAAGCAAAGTCCCTCCTTAGGAGAGAAATGTGAAAAACGGGAGGGTTTACAAACAGCCTGACTTTGTGTTCTCAGTTTTATCTTGGGAACAGAATTTTCTAAAACCAAAACATGACAAGCACGAATCGTAGCAACATCCTTCCCGCCTGCAAAGGCCACTTTGCAGGTGGGGAAACTGAGGCACAGCATCCCCAAGAGTCCCCAGTGGGTCTTGGCTCCCCAAATCCAGCACAGGCAGTGCTGCTGGGTGCACCCCCATTCCAGAGACTCCCGCTGCTGTGCCAGGAGCAGGGAAATCCTGCACAAGGCTTTTGGGAGCCCGCAGCACCCCTGGAGGTTTATTTTGGAGGGTGACTCCATCACAGCCAAAGTCCGTGGCTGTGTTTCAGGTTTCACAGTGGCTCCTGCAGCCACTGAAGTAACGGGATATGACATCCCCATCCCACTGCTCTGCTCTGTAACATGGGAATCCTGTGGATTCCTTTTAGGATATCCTTTTAGGATAACCCCCCTGAAAGCTCCTTGGCAGGGAAGCCAAGGAACCCTTCGTGCCACACACCGACTCCTCCCACTGCCTGGGCACTCCTGATTTTGGTCTTTTTCCTTTAAAAAAACAACGGTTAACAGCAAGGAAAACACTCCCAGCGGTGCTGGACACTCCGATTCTCCTCCCAAAGGTTTTTAAAGTTGCCCCAAAAGACGGTGAAGGGACAAAGAGCAGGATGGAAAAAGCCAGGGAGGGAAGTGGCGGCCGCAGCAGGAGAGCCGGGGGTTAATGAGGAAGTGTTGGTTTTCAGCGCTGGTGGATGATTAAACTCTCCAGTTTCGCTGGAGACTTCCTCCCTGAGCCCAGCGCACCTCAGACAGACTCGGGGCTGCTCCCAGCCCTCCCCTGCCCGGAGGAAGGGAGAGCGTGGTGGGAGGTGGGCAAGGTGGGGAAAAGCTTCATGCACCCAAATACACCCATACAGCAACAGCACCCCAAAAACAGCACCCTAAAACAGCACCCAGCAATGGCACCCCAAAACAGCACCCCAAAAACAGCACCCCCAAATACACCCATACAGCAACAGCACCCCAAAACCAGCACCCTAAAACAGCACCCCAAAAACAGCACCCCCAAATACACCCATACAGCAGCAGCACCCCAGAAACAGCACCCTAAAACAGCACCCCAAAAACAGCACCCTAAAACAGCACCCCAAAAACAGCACCCTCAATTGCACTGATACAGCAACAGCACCCCAAAAACAGCACCCCCAAATACACCCATACAGCAACAGCACCCCAAAAACAGCACCCTAAAACAGCACCCAGCAACGGCACCGCAATAACAGCACCCCAGATACACTGATACAGCAACAGCACCCCAAAAACAGCACCCCAAAAACAGCACCCCAAAAACACCCATACAGCAACATCACCCCAAAAACAGCACCCAAAACAGCACCCCAAAAACAGCACCCCCAATTACACTGATACAGCAACAGCACCCTAAAACAGCACCCAGCAACGGCACCCCAGAAACAGCACCCCAGAAACAGCACCCAAATAACAGCACCCCAGATACACTGATACAGCGACAGCACCCTAAAAACAGCACCCCCAAAAACAGCACCCAGCAATGGCACCCCAAAAACAGGACCCTAAATACAGCAATACAGCAACAGCACCCCAAAAACAGCACCCAGTAACAGCACCTCAAAACAGCACCCCAACAACAGCATCCAAACCCTAGCAGCCCAACTACACCAACAGCAGCCCAGCACGACTGACCAAACTACACCAGCCCAACAACACCAACCCAAAAACACCCACCCAGCATCACCCCAACACCACCAAGCCAGGCCACCAACCCAACTACATCACCCCAACTCCACCAGCTCACCACCCCACACCACCACCCCAACATCACCCCAAGAACACCAGCCCACCCCAACATCACCAACTCAACTACACCAACATCAGCCCAACATGACTGACCAAACTACACCAGCCCAACACCAACTCAAACTCAAAAACACCCACCCAGCATCACCCCAACACCACCAGCCCAACAACAGCCCAACTACACCAACACCAGCCCAACACAACCAACCAAACCACACCAGCCCAGCATCAACCCAAAGGCACCCGGCCAACATCACCCCAACTGTATCACCCCAACAACACCAACCCAACAACACCAGCTCAACATCAGCCCAATACCAACTCAAAAACACCCACCCAACATCACCCCAAGAACACCAACCCCCCCAAAATCACCAGCCCAACTACACCAACACCAGCCCAAAAAAACTGACCAAACTACACCAATCCAACAACATCAACTCAAAAACACCCACCCAGCATCACCCCAACACCACCACCCCAACTACACCACCCCAACACCAGCTCAACACAACCAACCAAACCACACCAGACCAGCATCAACCCAAAAGCACACGGCCAACATCACTCCAACTGTATCACCCCAACAACACCAACCCAACAACACCAGCTCAACATCAGCCCAATACCAACTCAAAAACACCCACCCAACATCACCCCAACACCACAAAGCCACACCACCAACCCAACTACATCACCCCAACTCCACCAGCTCACCACCCCACACCACCACCCCAGCATCACCCCAAGAACACCAGCCCACCCCAACATCACCAACCCAACTACACCAACATCAGCGCAACATAACTGACCAAACTACACCAGCCCAACACCAACTCAAACTCAAAAACACCCACCCAGCATCACCCCAACACCACCAGCCCAACAACAGCCCAACTACACCAACACCAGCCCAACACAACCAACCAAACCACACCAGCCCAGCATCAACCCAAAGGCACACAGCCAACATCACCCCAACTGTATCACCCCAACAACACCAACCCAACAACACCAGCTCAACATCAGCCCAATACCAACTCAAAAACACCCACCCAACATCACCCCAAGAACACCAACCCCCCCAAAATCACCAGCCCAACTACACCAACACCAGCCCAAAAAACCTGACCAAACTACACTAATCCAACAACACCAACTCAAAAACACCCACCCAGCATCACCCCAACGCCACCACCCCAACAACAGTCCAACTACACCAACACCAGCCCAAGAAAACTGACCAAATTACACCAATCCAACAATACCAACTCAAAAACTCCCACCCAGCATCACCCCAACGCCACCACCCCAACTACACCACCCCAATTACATCAACCCAACTCCACCAGCACACCGTCACACACCTCCACCCCAGCATCACCCCAAGAACACCAACCCCCCCAAAATCACCAGCCCAACTACACCAACATCAGGGGGAAACCACAGGAGGCAGGGAAAGAGAAATTCTCCTTCTGTGAGGCAAGGATTCACTCAGGAGCAGCTTGTAAGGTTTTAACAGGAAAGTGCTGAGGAAAGGGTTTGGCAGTCTCATGGTGCTGTGACTCAAGGGGATGCAGGCAGAGCAGGAGGAATTAGTCAGGGTGTTCTCATTAAAAATAATGATAATAAAAAAAAATAGAGACTAGTGGGTTTGTTCAGTTTGGTTTGGATTTTTTTTTTTCAGTGTTGTGGTTTGTCAGCTCAAACCTGTGCTAGAAGAGCCCCTTCACCAACCAGGTCTGCCAGAAGGAGCAACAAAATTAAACAAAAGCTTGTTAAAAATACGTATTTTTACAATTACACAGACTACTGGGAGTGTTTCATTCGCTTTTTTTCAGTGTTGTTCCTCAACTCAGGCCTGTACAAAACCAGCCCCTTCATCAACGACTTCCACAGGGAGGAACAGGAAAATTAAACCTATGCAGTGACTCCACTCTGTTACCCCAGTCTGAGCCACAGCTTTTTTTGGGGGGGGGCCAAAAAGAAGTCCAGGATTCCTACAGGAACCTCTGCAGCCCTGCTCTGGGGTAACTCCCTGCCTGCCCAACGCCTGCCCGTAAGGAAAAGCACAGGAATGCGTTCCAGATCCCTCAACCCCTCGTTTCTGAAGGTCCTGTTTGTTAAACCTCCAGCACCCAGAAGCCAAGCTGCAGAACAGGTCCCATTTCCAGGTTCCCAGGCTGGTTCCACAGCCCTGCCCTGGCCCCGTGCCCGCAGGTGAGGCAGCGCCAGGGGAGGAAGTGCTGCTGTGGGCAGGTGCCTGCGTCACCCGAGACACACAGCCCACGTCACGGGGCACAGCGGCCTGGATCGCACAGCCTGGGCCTGCCCTGGGCCAGGGCACCCCAAATCACACACCCTGGGCCTGCCCTGGGCCAGGGCACCCCAAATCACACACCCTGCACCTTCCCTGGGCCCTGGCATCCCAAATCACACACCCTGCCAGTACCCTGGGCCGGGGCACCCCAAATCACACACCCTGCTGGGTACCAGGGCCCTGGCACCCCAAATCACACACCCTGTACCTGCCCTGGGCCAGGGCACCCCAAATCACACAGCCTGGGCCTGCCCTGGGCCAGGGCACCCCAAATCACACTGTGCTGGTTCCCTGGGCCAGGGCACCCCAAATCACACACCCTGCACCTGCTTATGGCACCCCAAATCACCCACCCTGCCCGTACCCTGGGCCCTGGCACCCCAAATCACACATCCTGCTGGGTACCAGGGCCCTGGCACCCCACACGCAGCCCCCTGCACGCCCCGTCCCATCTTCTTCTCTTACTCCATCCCCACCTGGGGGCTCAGCAGAGGGACCCAGGCAGGACCCCCAGGCTCGCCCTGCAGGGCGGGGACAGCCCCCCCACCTCCCCCAGGTGCAGCAGGACACGGCTGCTCTGCCTCCCCCACCTCCCCCAGGTGCCCCGGGGTGCGCCACCCACCCCACTCCCCTCCCCACTCCCCTCCCCCCTGTGCCCCGGAGTCCTCTGGGGGGAACACCCCGTGTGTCCCACGGGCACCCCGGCTGCCCCGAGAACCCCTGTCAATCCCCTGAAACCCCCCGATATTCAGGGGTGCAACCCCTGGCTGTGCCCCACATCCCCCGGGTACACAGGGCTGCATCCTGCCGGGGATCCCCTGTATCCCCCCACACCCAGGGGTGCATCCTCCGGGGGTCCCCGTACCCCCCCGGCCACACAGGACAGGGATGATCCTCTCGGGGGTCCCCTGTACCCCCCCCACACCCAGGGGTGCATCCTGCCGCGGGTCCCCTGTATCCCCCCATACCCAGGGGTGCATCCTCCGGGGGTCCCCGTATCCCCTGGCTACACAGGGCAGGGATCATCCTCTGGGGGTCCCCTGCATCCCCCCGACACCCAGGGGTGCATCCTCCGGGGCTCCCCGTATCCCCTGCGCACACAGGGCTGCATCCCCCAGGGGTGCCCTGCATCGCCCTCCTGGCATCCCCCGCACCCCTGGGCGTGCGGGTGCAGCCGGGGCACATCCCCGGCGTGTCCCTCAGCCCTGCCCGGGCCTCTCCGGACCTTCCTCCGGGCTCGCAGCAGCCGCGGCTCGCCCGCCTCGGGCCGCGGCGGCAGCGCAGCAGCGCCCGGTGCCCCGCGCTCCCCCCGCTCCGGGCGGGCACTCACGCAGCTCAGCAGGGAGCAGACCCCGAGACAGGCCCCCATCGTGCTGCCGCCGCTCCCGCTCTCAGCTCCCGGCTCCCGGTCTCCTCCTCCTCCTCCGCCGCCGCCGCCCTGGCTCCGCCCGGACCGGGGAGCTCGGGGCGGTCGCTCCCGCCGCGCCTTCCCCGGGGCGGCCCCTACGGCAGAGAGGGTGTTGGCCGCTCCCGCCGGCAGGGGAGTCCCTCCGTGGCTCCTCCGTCCTCACTCCGTCCCCCTCTCCGTCCCCCTCCCGCTGCTTTCATCCTCCTGCATCTCCCCCCGCCCCCGGTACCGCCGAGGGGACCCCACCCGCACCCTGGGGACGCGCCGGGGTGGGGGCTCTGGGACACCCAGGAGTGGGGGAGATGGCCGGGAGCCCTGTCTGGGCTGGAAGGAGCCGGTGGGAAGGGGCCATGGAATTCCAGAAGGGTTTGGGTTGGGAGGGACCTGAAATCCCCCCCAGAGCCACCCCAGCCCTGGCAGGGACACCTCCCCCTGTGCCAGGTGCTCCCAGCCCCAGTGTCCAGCCTGGCCTTGGGCACTGCCAGGGCTCCAGGGGCAGCCACAGCTGCTCTGGCAATCCCAGCCCAGCCCCTGCCCACCCTGCCAGGGAACAATTCCTGCCCAAGCTCCCAGCCAGCCCTGCCCTGGGCACTGGGAAGCCATTCCCTGTGTCCTGTCCCTGCAGGCCTTGTCCCCAGCCCCTCTGCAGCTCTCCTGGAGCCCCTTTGGGCCCTGTGAGGCCGACTGGAGCGCTGAAATATTTAAGGCAAAAAAAAAAAAGGGGGCAGTTCATTTATAGATTTTTGGACATTTATAGAACTTCAACAGTGACCACGGATTGGAGGAAGAAAATCTTCCTCTCCAACCACATTGGTTAATTTAACTGTCTATTAACAGTTTCTTCTTTAGGAGAAGAATGCCAACATGAAAGAACAGTTACAACAACAATTGTTCATGTGAAAATCCGTGAAAAACTCCATGGCAAAAAGTAAATACAGAGGGCTCAAGTACAACTTTAGAAAAACTTTAGAAAAAAAACAGAGAAGAACAGAAAAAAACCCAAAGGAGCAGAACCCACTGCCCTGCAGGGCCAGGCCCTGGGTCAGGAGGGTGGCATGGAGCAGGTTTTTCCTGCTCTCCCTGCCCAGCCAGAGCCTGGCATGACCTCCCAGGGCGGGCAGTGAGTGCTCTGCCCTGCGTAATTCGGGGGCTGGCACAGACCAGCCCGCTTCCAGACCCTAAATTTAGCCCGAGGAGACACTGCCACGAGTATGTGACAGCAGCAGACGTGGGGGCACGGGGCTGGCGCCACACGTCCCCTGTGTCCTTGGGGAAGAGGAGGCTGTCACCCTTCCTGCTCCAGAGGTAAAGTGATGCTGTTTGAGATCACAACCACACGGACTCTGAGGTCAGAGGGCTGACAATGACTCCAATCTTTATTACCCAGGAATTTCTTCCCTTTTTCCTGTTTTACAAAGAACCACCACAGGGGTGAAACAAAGACAAACTTCTTCAATCACATTGGTCAGAGCAGAGGGACACCAAGGAGAAGTCCCTCCCAGGGCAAGGAATGCAAACAAAGGTGACAGTCAGGAAAACGTGTCTCTTGTTGGCAGAAAACTCTCTGGGAAAAGAGTTCCAGAGACCCCAAACATCACAGGCACCAACCAGGGCTGCAGTAAAGCTCTGGGGTTTGGCCCCCGAGCAGCAGTTGGCACAAATTAATAAAGGATTTCTCTGAGCCTCTGTGGGCTCCCAGAATCTGCTGGCAGGGCCCAGCCCTGCAACAGGAGAGGTCAGCGCACGAAAACTGCGCTCTGATCTCAGCTGGGGCTCAGGTTTCTCCTTTCCGGAGGCGCTGCGGCGTGTGCGGGGGACATCCTGCCCCGGGCACGGGTCTGGCAGCGCCCCGCGGCCCCGGGACGGCTCTGACACGGCCCCCGGGAGCGGTGAGGGGGGTCTGGCAGCTGCCGTCCCCTCCTGGCTGGGTGTCAGAGCCCTGTGACATCCGCAAGCCGAGTGTCCTTCAGTCCCTGTCCTCTCGGGAAGGACCAGCTGGCCGGGCAGGTGTTTGTCCCCTCGGTCCCGCTGTCCTTGCAGGCACATGAGCTGGCTGGCTGGATGAGCAGCAATCCTTCCGTGCGCCCCGGAGGCACCGGTTCCCCTCCCCGTCACTGTCCCCCGGTCCCTGAGGTGGTGCCAGCAGGTGGCGGTGCCGGAGTGAGGCACTGCCGGACACCGGGGCGGTCACCGCGCTCGCTCCCGGCCGCTCCCGGAGCGACACGGGCACCGGCAGGGAGAGGGTCCCCGCCCGCCCCCCTACTGCCACCGCCCCCAGCATCACCACCCACCCCCGGCGCTCCCGTGTTGCCCCGGTTCGTGCCCGTCATGTTTTGGTTTTTGGGAGTTCTGCTCCCAGGACAGAATTCCTGGGCAAGGTCAGGCTGTTTGTAAACTTGAGATGTTTTCCACACGCTTTCCCATGGGAGGGACTTTGCGTGGCGGTCTCTGCAGGTGACCAATGGTTCCAGGGGTCCCCATCTCTGAGGTGGGTGCTTTGTAAAAAGGTATAAAAGAGGTTTGGACAATAAACCTGAGGGTTCCTCCTCAGGAGTCCACACAGCCTTCTGATGAGTCCACGTCTCCTTCCTTGTGTCCCACAGCCACACTCCCGTCTCCGTGTCTGCAGTCATGGTTCGTGCCTGCACGTTTTGATTTTCGGGAATTTTTTTCCCAGAGACAAAACCGGTGAACAGGAGCGTGTTGTTATAAACTATCCCGGTTTTCTACATTCTTTCCCAAAGGAGAACTTCGCTTGATGGACCCTTTTGTCGCTGTGGGGCACAATGAATGAGACACAGACTCATGAATTCAGAAGGCTGATGCTCCGAAAAGGGGCTGGTTTATTCTCAGAACCTATTTTTATACCTTTCTACAATGTGCCCACCTAAGAGGTGGGATGCTTTGAACCATTGGTCACACCAAGGGTCAACAAGCAAAGTCCCTCCTTAGGAGAGAAATGTGAAAAACAAGAGAGTTTACAGAGTGTGACCTTGTTTAGCAATTTAGGTCCCTGGGAAAGAACTTGAGAAAAACCCAAACATGACAGGCAGTGACTGCACCCTTTGATGTGACCAAGGGGTCCAAGGATCCCACCTCTTAGGTGGGCTCGTTGCAAAAAGGTATCAAGACAGGTGCTTTGGGAATAAACCCAAATTTGGAGTCACCAGCCTTCTGAACCACAAGCCTGTGTCTTTCTTTTGTGTCCAACAGCGACACCTGAGCTCCTGTCCCAGCTGTGAACCAGGGGATGGGGAACTTCTCCCTGTGTCCGTTCCCTGGAGGTGCCATGTAGTCACTGCCTGTCATGTGTGGGTTTTTCTCAAGTTCTTTCCCAGGGACCTAAACTGGTAAACAAGGTCACACTCTGTAAACTCTCTTGTTTTTCACATTTCTCTCCTAAGGAGGGACTTTGCTTGTTGACCCTTGGTGTGACCAATGGTTCAGAGGATCCCACCTCTTAGGTGGGCACGTTGTAAAAAGGTATAAAAATAGGTTCTGAGAATAAACCAGCCCCCTTTTCGGAGCATCAGCCTTCTGAATTCACGAGTCCGTGTCTCGTTCATTGTGTCCCACAGCGACACGCTTCGATGCTTGTCCGCTTCAGGGAACAGGTACAGGGCAAACACAGAACAGACCGGCCCAGAACCAGCCTGCTGTGAAATCCCCATTGTTTCCATGCTGGTTCCCATGGGGATTGTCTTGGTTTGGAAAGGCAGGTGTCTGCCAGGGAAAGCTGGGGTTTCCCTTAGAATGGAGAATGTAAACCCCTCACCCCGCCCCGCCAAGTTATAATTTTGCAATCAAGGGCTTTCAAGCAAAGATTCTGGGGATGGGAATAAGTTCTTTACAAGGCATCAGCTGTGCCAGCCCATGTCCCACTGCTGGGAGCATCCCTGTATCCCAAGAAAACCTTTTCTTTTTTCTTTTCTTTTCTTTTCTTTTCTTTTCTTTTCTTTTCTTTTCTTTTCTTTTCTTTTCTTTTCTTTCTTTCTCTCTTTCTCTCTTTCTCTCTTTCTTTTCCTTCCTTCCTTCCTTCCTTCCTTCCTTCCTTCCTTCCTTCCTTCCTTCCTTCCTTCCTTCTTTCTTTTTCCTTCCCTTCCCTTCCCTTCCCTTCCCTTCCCTTCCCTTCCCTTCCCTTCCCTTCCCTTCCCTTCCCTTCCCTTCCCTTCCCTTCCCTTCCCTTCCCTTCCCTTCCCTTCCCTTCCCTTCCCTTCCCTTCCCTTCCCCTCTGCTTCTTCTCCTGCATCCCTGGGCATCCCCCAGGCATCTTTCCCCCGGTGTGATTCGTTAGGGGCTCAGGGGCACCCAAAACCTCAAATGTGGTTCATTAGGGGCTCAGGGGCACCCAAAACCTCAAATGTGCTTCATTAGGGGCTCAGGGGCACCCAAAACCTCAAATGTGGTTTATTAGGGGCTCATGGGCACCCAAAACCTCAAATGTGGTTTATTAGGGGCTCGGGGCCCCATTTCTGAGGGGATTATAGGGCTGGGGGGGAGCAGGGCCAGGAGCAGCTTGCCAGGGATGCCCGGGAAGACAAACACCCTCACGTGACTGTATCTGGGACAATACCAGCTTAGCTGTGGGTGCAGCCAGCAGGAATCCTGCTGCTCCCGAGCCCTGCCAGTCATGGATAAGCCTACAGCAGAGCAATTAATAGTAATTAATAATTGGGCCTGCATTTGGGGAATCAGCTACGCCCAGCAGCGTGGTCTAGGCAGGGAAAGGCAGCCGTGGCACAATTCTGGGGTGATGGGTTTGGGGTTGTGGGCTTGTCCCAGACCAGGTGCCTTTGGCATCCTGGGGGGGCTCCTGGGTGGGATTTGGGGCTCACAGGACCCTCCCCCTCAGCCCTCTTCAGCCCCCCTCAGCCCCCAGCTGCCATCAGGCACATCCCAGCCTTGGGGGCTGGGGGTCCCCCTGCCCACCCCGTGCTGCGAGGAGGGGCAGGGACAGAGCCCCCCCACCTGCCTTTGCTCAGCTCTGCTGCCTCCCTCGGGGCCTGAAGCCCCCGGGTGAGAACGGGGACAGGCCCAAAGCCAGGCTGGGCTGGGCAGGATGAGTGCAAGGGGGCTGAGATGGGAGCATCCCCCTTCCCCCGGTCCCGCCCAGGCAGGCAGGGAATTAGCGTGCCACTAAGCTGCTCTGCAATAAACACAGACACGGGAGCAATGGGCAATTGCTCGGCCTTTAATTACAGCCAGGGTGTAATTAAATCCCCCCCAGCCCTATAATCCCCCCAGGGGGACAGAAATGGGGTCCCGAGCCCCTAATGAATCACACTGGGGGAAAGATGCCTGGGGGATGCCCAGGGATGCAGGAGAAGAAGCTGAGAAGGAAAGGAAAGGAAAGGAAAGGAAAGGAAAGGAAAGGAAAGGAAAGGAAAGGAAAGGAAAGGAAAGGAAAGGAAAGGAAAGGAAAGGAAAGGAAAGGAAAGGAAAGGAAAGGAAAGGAAAGGAAAGGAAAGGAAAGGAAAGGAAAGGAAAGGAAAGGAAAGGAAAGGAAAGGAAAGGAAAGGAAAGGAAAGGAAAGGAAAGGAAAGGAAAGGAAAGGAAAGGAAAGGAAAGGAAAGGGTGTTCAGGGTCACAGGGGCGGGATTCAGAGCCAGGGGAAATGAGGGGGGTGATTTTCAGGAGGAGCAGTGCAGGAATCTGCAGAACCTTCTGTGCCTGAGCTCCTTGGCTGTCCCTGTCCTTCACCAGGACCCTCCAGTCTTCCCAGCTCAGGACAACTCAGATCCCAGGATCACAGATAACAGAATGTCCTGAGCTGGAGAGGACCCACAGGGATCATCAATCCCAGCTCCTGCCCAGAGCCCCCTGTAATCCCAGCCTGGGCATCCCTGGAGCGCTGTCCAAAGGCTCCTGGAGCTCTGGGGCTGTGCCCATTCCCTGGGGCATTAGCCCCTGAGGGCTGCCCAGCACAGGAGCCCGATGGAACCCCAGAAATCCCTCTGGGCTTCCTGACAGCCTTCCCACCCTCTGGCATCACTCCTGAGGAACTCACTGAGCAGCTGGGACCCTCCCCAAGGACCTTTTGCCAGGTTGAGATGTCAGAGAATCACAGAATTTCCAGGTTGGAAGATCATCCAGTCCAACCCAGCTCTAACACCTCAATCAGACCAGGGCACCCAGTGCCACATCCAGGCTTTGTTAAACACCTCCAGGGATGGTGACTCCACCACCTCCCCGGGCAGGCCATTCCAATACTTTATCATTTTTTCTGTGAAAAACTTTTCCCTGATATCCAACCTCTATTTCCCTTGGTGCAGCCTGAGGCTGTGTCCTCTCCTTCTGTCAGTGCTGCCTGGAGAGAGAGACCAACCCCCAGCTGACTGCAACCACCCTTCAGGCAGTTGTAGAGAGTGATAAGGTCACCTCTGAGTCTCCTTTTCTCCAGGCTAAACAACCCCAGCTCCCTCAGCTGTTCCTCCTTTGTGTCCCCAGCCCCTGTCTTAAAGGCCACTGGGGGCACACAGAGGCTGAGGGGCCATGGCTAAACCCATCCCTTGTGCTGGGGTCCTCTCCCCAGAGCCTCTCCCATCCAGCAGGATGAAGGGCTGGAAAGGTTGTCCTTGAATCCTGTTTCTTCCTGAGCTCCCAGGCACAGGGACAGGCAGGGAAAGCTGCAGTTTCCCCGCCGAGCTCGGACAGATGCTGTTTGTCTTTCTCCTGGCGGTGCCCAGGCGCCTGCCTGGTGATGGATGGCGGTGTCACAGCAGAGATTCTGTGCTGCCACAGCCACTGGCTCTCTCATGGGGTGGAAAATCTGGGGGGTTACTCTGCCCTGAGCTGCATTTCTTCCCCAAGGACCTGAGTCCCAGAGGTGGCAGGGTAGGGAGCCTGCAGGAGGGAGCAGCAGGTGAGACCTTGCTGTGAAGGTGTCCCTGGTCCACCTGGCAGGAGGAGCTGGCCCTTTCCTTTCCTTTCCTTTCCTTTCCTTCCTTTCCTTTCCTTTCCTTTCCTTTCCTTTCCTTTCCTTTCCTTTCCTTCTCCTTTCCTTTCCTTTCCTTTCCTTTCCTTCCCTTCCCTTCCCTTCCCTTCCCTTCCCTTCCCTTCCCTTCCCTTCCCTTCCCTTCCCTTCCCTTCCCTTCCCTTCCCCCTGCTCCTGTTTGGATCCTCAACACTTCAGCCCCTCAATTTTCTTTCCTGCTGTCCAAAGTCACCCAAAGCCACCCAAAGCCACCCAGTGTCACCCAAAGCCACCCACTGACGCTGTTCAGGATCACAACCACACGGACTCTGAGGTCAGAGGGCTGACAATGACTCCAATCTTTATTTCTGGGAATTTCTTCCCTTTATCCTGTTTTACAAAGAACCACCCAAGGGGTGGAAGAAAGACAAACTCCTTCAATCACATTGGTCAAGTCAGAGGGACATCAAGGAGAAGTCCCTCCTAGGGAAAGGAATGCAAACAAAGGTCACAGTCAGGAAAACGTGTCTCTTGTTGGCAGAAAACTCTCTGGGAAAAGAGTTTCAGAGAAACCCAGACATCACAGCACCAACCAGGGCTACAACCCAGTGTCACCCAAAGTCACCCAAAGCCACCCAAAGCCACCCAAAGCCACCAGCCATCCTCCAGCCCCCCTCCACACTCATCCCCCCCCGGCCCCTGGCTGACAGGACATCCCCAGTGCCACTCGGACGCACGGGACCGGGCGGTGCTGCAGGGAGGTAAATTTGGCAGAGCTGCCGGTTTTGAGCCCCTTCGTTTGCATCCTCGGCGATTCTCCCACTGGGAGAGCAGCTAATGAGCCGCGGGGATGCAATTAGACTGCTCTGCTCGGCCTCGCACCTCCTTCGTGCCGCTTAAAACCGAGGAGAGAGCGGAGAGAACCAGCCCCACCAGTGGCGGCGTGGAGACAATTAGATCCGTGCCTGCTTAATGAGTTCAGGGAGCCGGCAGGAACGCAGGAGAGGCAGGAGCCGAGCTGAGCCCAGCCCCGGGTCCTGTCCCGGCTCTGCAGAGCCTCAGTGGGGTGCAGATCAGGATTTGGGGTTTTGCTGCCCGCACCCCGAGAGCCCCCGGAGCCGCTCGGCTGTTTCTTTGTCAGGCACAGCAGCCAGCCCGGGTTTTTCCCAGGAGCGGGGGATCCATCCTCCCAAACTCCAGATGCTCCGGGATGGGTGGGAGAACCGCGGGAAGCCTCGGGGGCTGGGAGCAGCAGCGAGGCGGGGAGGAGCGGCTGGAAGCCGCCGGGAGGGAGCATCGGCGGTCACCCGGACAGCGCCGAGGCACCGCGGGGTGACAGATGCCACCAGCCAGGAGCTGGCGGTGCCCCCCCCCCGATGCTGGCAGCCCCCCCCGGGCCGGCGCTGCCGAGCCCCACGTGGCCGTGCCGAGCAGATTTTCCTTGGCTGCCTGGGCTATATTTAGCCTCCTGTAAAAAAAAAAAAAAAAAAAAAAAAAAAGGGGTTAGCGAGCAGCGCTGGAGCCAGTGGCACAGCTAAGAATGTCAACGTAAGAGCAGCCAGGGATAAAAAAAGCCCGGCCCGGGCGCTGGGAGCTTTGCACAAATCCCCGCGGCTGCGGGAGGGGTGGAGGCGGGCAGGGCTGCGAGGCAGAGCCCGCATCTCCCGGTGGGGCAGCGGGCGCTGGCCGCTCCCCTGGCCGCCCACCTGGAGGTTTCTCGATGTTTTCGGGCCGGCTCGCAGCACCTCTGTCCTCGGCCGGGCAGCCAGGGGTTGGAATCCGGTGAAATCCGGCCGAGTTCTGGAGGGTGGGTGTCCCCTCGGGGCACAGGGGACAGCGGCAGGCAGGAGGGGGCACCGAGCTGGGAGGGGTTTGTCAGGCTCCGCATCCCCATCCAGGCAGCTGGGAGTTACTGGAGCGTGGAGAATACATTTGAGCGCTTCTTTTTTTTATTTTTTTATATTTATTTTTGCCCACGAACACATTTTTTTGGGGGATGCTGCCTTTTCTGCTCGGTTAAAACTCCAGCACACCTTTCCTCCCGACGCTGCCCTCACCGCCCTGATCTGGAACCTTCAAGCAAGAGCTGGGCAAATCCTGCCCCATCCCAGCTCTTCCTGCCCCATCCCAGCTCTTCCCACCCCATCCCAGCTCTTCCTGCCCCATCCCAGCTCTTCCTGCCCCATCCCAGCTCTTCCTGCCCCATCCCAGCTCTTCCTGCCCCATCCCAGCTCTTCCCGCCCCATCCCAGCTCTTCCTGCTCCATCCCAGCTCTTCCTGCCCCATCCCAGCTCTTCCTGCCCCATCCCAGCTCTTCTCACCCCATCCCAGCTCTTCCTGCCCCATCCCAGCTCTTCCTGCCCCATCCCAGCTCTTCCTGCCCCATCCCAGCTCTTCTCACCCCATCCCAGCTCTTCCTGCCCCATCCCAGCTCTTCTCACCCCATCCCAGCTCTTCCTGCCCCATCCCAGCTCTTCCTGCCCCATCCCAGCTCTTCTCACCCCATCCCAGCTCTTCCCACCCCATCCCAGCTCTTCCCGCCCCATCCCAGCTCTTCCTGCTCCATCCCAGCTTTTCCTGCTCCATCTCAGCTCTTCCCACCCCATCCCAGCTCTTCCCCAAGCCCTCCTGTGCTGCTCTGAGCTGTGCTGACCTTGCCTGGCCTCACTCCTGCCCAGAAATGTGGGATCTCGGCCAACACCAGAGCCGATGCCCAGGGCGAGGTGCTTTCCTCAGCTCTTTCCCAGAAATGATTCGCACGTTCTGCTGGGTCCACCGGGGGCAGGGGATGAATATTTTGGGTGGCTGAGCCCCGAGAGAGGCTCTCTGAGTCATTCAGTGCCCCTTTTTCTTTTTTTTTTAAACCCACAGCTCCTGTGCTCAGCTGGCAGCAGGATGAGCCTCGGGCGGGGCTTGCATCTGGCTGCAGGATCCACCTCACCTTGGGGTCAGGAGGGAGCTGCTGCTGCTGCAAAAAAAAAAAAAAAAAAAAAACCAAACCAAAAAAAACAAACTAGCAACAAATCATTCCTTGGGTTGAAATTTTCCACGCTGCCAGGGACAGCCAGGGATGTTCAAGGATGAACAAGGAGATGGGATGCTCAAGGAGAGCAGGATTTGGCTCTGCAGGGAACTCCTGGATGGAAAAGGAGGCCCGAGGAGCTGGGATGTGCAGGAGGAGCAGGATTGGGCTCTGTTGGCTCATGCAGGGATGTCCCTGATGGAAAAAGGAAGCTCGAGGTGCTGGGATGCTCAGGGAGAGCAGGATTTGGTTCTGCAGGGGGAGAAATCCTGGATGGAAAAGGAAACCCAGGGAGCTGGGATGTGCAAGGAGAGCAGGACTGGGCTCTGCAGGGAAATCCTGGATGGAAAAGGAAACCCAGGGAGCTGGGATGTGCAAGGAGAGCAGGATTGGGCTCTGCAGGGAAATCCTGGATGGAAAAGGAAGCTCGAGGAGCTGGGACGCTCAGGAGGAACAGGACTTGGCTCTGCAGGAATATCTGGGATGGAAATGAGGCCTGAGGAGCTGGGATGCTCAAGGAGAGCAGGGTTTGGCTCTGTAGGGATGTCCCTGATGGCAAAGACCCGTGCAACTCGCTGCTCCATTCCAGCTCTTCCTGCCCCATCCCAGCTCTTCCTGCTCCATCCCAGCTCTTCCCGCCCCATCCCAGCTCTTCCCGCCCCATCCCAGCTCTTCCCGCCCCATCCCAGCTCTTCCTGCCCCATCCCAGCTCTTCCCACCCCATCCCAGCTTTTCCTGCCCCATCCCAGCTCTTCCTGCCCCATCCCAGCTCTTCCTGCCCCATCCCAGCTCTTCCTGCCCCATCCCAGCTCTTCCCGCCCCATCCCAGCTTTTCCTGCCCCATCCCAGCTCTTCCTGCTCCATCCCATCTCTTCCATCCCAGCTGCCCCTGACGGCTTGGATTGGGGGGATAAAACCGGGGGGAAGCAGCCCGGGTGCTGTCCCCCGCCGGGGCAGGACGCTGTGGGCTGGCGGGCACCGCAGGGTGGGGAGAGGATCTCCAGAAGCTCCCTGATGTCCTGGGGGCAGATGGAGCCGCGGGATCGCCGTGCCCTGCGAAGCCCACGGGGATCCAGATGGCCGAGCCCCGGAGCCCGGAGGGTGCCCGGGAAGGGCGCTGCTGCCTCTGCGGCACCGCCGCGGCCAGACTCTCGGCTCAGCGGGACGCTCCAGCCTGCCTGGTGACAAATCTCCCCGCGGGAGCTGTTTGCTGGCATTTTTCCCCCCTCTGCTTTGAAATCCTGCCGGCGAGGAAGCGCTCTTTGCTGCCTTTTTGGGCCCGGGAGAGCTCACAGGCAGGAAGGTTTTCCCCGCAGATCCATCCCCTCTGAAGCCACTCCCGGAGCTCCAGGGCCGTGTCCTGCTGGAACTCATGGAAAATCCCGGCCCCCCAGCCAGGGAACGACCTGCAGGTCCCCAAACCCTGTGACCCGAGGCCCAAAATAGCAGCTGAAGCAGCGAGGGAGTGACGCAGCCCCCCGGGCTCAGGAGCGACCTGACCTTCCCTGCTCGTCACCTGCAGGGAGGCACGGGGGGCTGCAGGTCGGAGAGATTGCAGCTGAAAGAGGAACGACCGAAGGGCTGCTCTCCCCCCCCCACCCCAGCGGTGACTTTTAGCCCAGATCAGAGCCGGGCAGGGGAGAGGGAAACAGCTCTGCGCTCCCTCCCTGCTGCCTCCAAGCCCGGGAGCTGCCCCGCACCTGCAGCAGCCCCAGGGTCGGTGGGTTAGGGGTTATTTCGGGTTATTTAGGGGTTATTTCGGGTTATTTATGGGTTATTTAGGGTTATTTAGGGGTTATTTCGGGTTTATTTAGGGGTTATTTCGGGTTTATTGAGGGTTTATCGAGCCCCCCTGCCCCACGGGGACAGAGCAGCTGGGCAGCAGCAGCAGCAGGAGGAGAGGAGATTCTTCCAGAGCCATTTTCTGTCGGTTCTGGAGCCTGGGTTTTTAGGGAAAAATAGGATTTAGGGAGCGGCCTGAGCCCATCCTCGCTGGCTTCACATCCCCGATGGGTCAATCCCAAAGCTCGGCAGGGCACAAACGAAATCCCAGCAGCAGGGAAGCTCATCCCGCTGGGAGCGCCCTGGGCAGAGGATCCCGGGGTCTGCAAAGCCCCAGAGCAGCAGCTGAGGAGGAGGAGCAGAGCAGCCTTCGCCCCCCACGCACCAAGCACCACGGCCCTGCCCCGGGAGCAGCTCCCTGAGCAGGGAATAAATTTTGGAATCGTTCTTCCCTTCCCAGCTGTTCTGAACCCCTGGAGTTTGCACCCCAGGGTGCTGGGAGCTGCTGATGCTCGGCACGCCCTGGATGCAGGGGCGTTGGCAGAGTGGTCGCTCCGTGTTAGGAGCTGAAGGGACTCACGCACCTCCAGCGTGCCTCAGTTTCCCCAGCTCCCGCAGCCCGGCCGGCCCCAAAGGATCGCGCCGGGAGAGGGAATTGTTCGGCCGCGGAGGAAACGGGGATGCGGCGCGGCTGCCCTCCCTCCCTCCCTCCCTCCCCCCGCGGCAGGGAGAGCTCTCCAAGGTGCTCCGACCCGCAGCGGGCTCTGCTCCCGTCCCCACCGCAGCCCCTCCTCCCTCGCTCCCCCAGCCACCGGCGGTGTCACATCCGATCGGGGTGCCAGGCAGGATTAAACACCGCCGCTGCTCGGCCCCAGACTGCTCCGGAGAAGGGGAGACGAGTCAAGGAGAAGAGCGGAGCGTGAGCGGCTAAAAATAGCGGCTGGCGAAGGCAGGCTGCGCTCCCCGCCGGGCCGCCCGCCCGTCACCGCGCGTGAGCGAGCGGCGACACCGATGTCCCCTCCCCCGAAGGCCGCAGCTCCTCCTGAGCTTGCGGGGGTGCCGGCCCCACCAGCACCCGCCGTGTCCCCGCAGCGCCCGTGTCGCTGTGGCCGGGTGGGCGCGGGGGCTCCGGGAGGCATCGCCCGGCCCGGGTGGGGCGGCAGCGGCTGTGCCCGTGTCCCCACGGCCTCCGCGGGGATGGACACCTCGCTCCGGGGCTGAGCATCGCCGCTCGCCATCAGCAGGGACACAGAGGAGCTTGGCCGGAGCCGGGAATTCGGGATTTGCTGCGTCCCCCCCCGGGGCAGGGATGGATGGGGAGCCCGTCACCCGCGGGGGTCTCTCCCAAAGCATCCCCCCCAGCCCTGTGGGGACAGCCACCCGCAGGGCCAGGAGGGACATTTGGTGGCCTCTGAGCAGCCCCAGGCGGTTGCCCGGTGGCAGGGATGCCGATGGCAGCGCCGGGAGGTGCCTGCCGCTCCTCTGTGGGTTCCGGTCCGATTTAATTCCCGCTTCGCCTCCCGCACCTGGCTGCCCCGACCCAGCTCGGGGGTGGGGGTCAGAGCCCCCCATCAAACACCCTCGGCGCTGGCCGTGTCCCCTCCCCTCAAGGTGACACCGGTGACAGGCCAGGAGCGGCTTGGTGGCATCTGCTGCGCGCCCGGGCTGTGCCCGGCGTCCTCCCAGCGGGGACAGCCCCCGGGCAGGGGGGCTGCGCCGCGATCCGCTGGGTTTGCCGGCCGCGTTCAGGGTCTCCCGGCCGCGTTCAGGGTCTCCCAGCCCCCCGCTCCTTCCCCCACCCGCCACACGCCACGCGGGTGCAGCCACGGATTTTTTAATTTTTATTTTTTTTTCCCCAAAGATTCGGAGCCTGACATTGATTTCGGCTGCAGGAAATAGGGCGCTGTGGGTCAAATTTGGGGTCAAATTGTCCCGGTGGGCAAGCAGAGCCCCCTCAACCCACCCTCTCCTGGAGCTCTGCGGGCGGGGAGCCGAATCCAGGGGGAATCTGAGGGGAAAGGAGCCATTTCCCCGAGCAGGGCTGGAGGCCAGGCCGGGCTGCGAGCCCCCCGCCCGGGCTGGGCTGGGCTGGGGGGTCCGAGCGGGGCAGAGCCCCACGGAGCCGGGGGAAGATGGGGCCGGGGGGATGGCACAGCCCTCCCCTCGTGCCAGCGCGGGGGGACGCGGGGACACAGCAGCCCGGGGGGGGGGGGCGAGGGGCGGCCCCGGCGGCGGAGGGAGCGGAGGGGGGGGGGCGGCGGGCGGGGCCGGCGCTGGGTCCCCCCCGCGCCGAGCGGGGGCCGGGCCGGGCGGGAGCGGCGGCGCTGGGCGGGCGGCGGCGGCGGCGGCGGCGGCGGCTCGGCCCCGGGTGCCCCAGGGCCGCCTGGAGCCGGAGGCTTCCCCGAGGCTCCTGCCGAGCGCGGAGCATCCTTCCCCCGGCAGCCGGGCTGGCACCGGCACCGGCACCGGCACTGACACCGGAATCAGCATCGACACCGGCATCACCGACATCCCCATCGCCCCCGGCACCGAGATCCACATCACCCCCGGCATCGGCAGCAGCACCGGCAGCAGCACCGGGAGCAGCACCGGCACCGGCACCGCCGACATCCCCATCACCCCCGGCAGCGGCACCGGCACCGGCACCGGCATCGCCGACATCCCCATCACCCCCGGCAGCGGCACCGGCAGCGGCACCGGCAGCACCGACATCTCTGTCAGCCCCGGCACCGGCGGCACCATCACCTCCGCTGTCACCATCACCGCCGGCCTCGGCAGCGACACCGGCACCGGCACCAGGTGAGCGGCTGGCGGCTGCTGGGTGCAGGTGAGGTGGTGGCACCGAGGCCCTGGGTGCCCACCCCGGGGACCGGTGCCCACCCTGGCGAGTGGGTGCCCGCCCCGGGAAGGTGGCGAGGCCGGAGGGTGCGGGGGTGGCCTCGGGGGCAGATAGGGTTTTGGGGGGGGATGAAAGTTTGCGGTGGCTGCCGTGGGGCGTCTCTCGAGGGCTTGGGGTGTCTGTGCCCACCGCCCCCGGGGGGCTCGCGGGGGGGATTTGGGGTTTGTGAGGCACCGAGCGAGGCTCGTCTGTCTCGGGGTGGGAGCTTTGGATCCACCCCCGGCTTGCCCCGGGTCACCGCTGCCCCCTCCACCTTCCCCCTGCCCTGTCCTCCTCTCAGCGACCACCTCTACCCCCCCAGCTCCAGCCCGCAGCTCCCCGGATTGGAGCTTCCCCGACGATTTGGGCCCGGGGAGCTGCGGGGGTCCCGGGGCACGGAGAGTCCCCCCCAGGGCTGAGCACCCCCTGCCCCGTGCGGGGGACACACTCCCGCGGTGCTTCCTCCCGGGAGGAAAGGGCTTCCCCCAGGGACAGCCCCTCCTCCCCGCCTCCGGGGCAGCATTTTGGCAGATTGCCCCTGCAGATGCTTGGATCGGGTCCCTTCGGTCCCCGGCGCTGGCTGCTGTCCCCTGGCCGGGTGGCAGTGGCACCGAGGAGGTGGCAGAGGCAGGATGTCCCCTGCTCACCCCCGAGCGCTCCCAGCCCGTGACCTTGGGGTGTCCCACCAAGGGACACCTCGGTCCTTGCTGTGCCAGCCCCGCCACTGCCCCCCTGTCCCTGCTCAGCACCAAAAGCAGGAATTTGGGAAGGGGGAGGTGGTGGCAGAGCCAGATCCTCACTTCCTGGAGCTGAGGGAATCCCAGCCTTTCTCCCCGGACTGGGATGCTGGGGGGCAGGGGGGGTTGCTCTGGGGGTTCAGCCCCTGGAGGAGCCCTGGCTGGGCGCTCCAGGCCTCGGGGGACCTGGCACCACGGGCAGGATGGGGACCACGGCCCTGCCCTGCCCTTGGCTGCTGGAACAGGCAACTCCTGGCTCAGCCCCGGGGTGTTGGGTCTGGCTCTGCTCCATCACAGTTTTCCTCTGATCCCAGAGTGCCTGCACAGATTCCTTCCCTCCTCGGCTTTTCATCCCTTCCCTGCCAGCTTCCCAGGGGCCGGGGTGGGGGTTTTGCCCCAGGGTGGTGGTGACAGCTGGAGGATCCTGCTGGTGCTTCCACCCCTCGGGGCAGGGCTGGCAGGAGACACCTGGATCACCTCCAGGCAAGGCCTGGCCCCCGGCTGGGCGTCGCTGCCTCCGAGCTGGGTGTCCTGGAAGTTTCCCCCCTCCCCTCCTTGGCTGGGCTGCGGCGGGAAGGAGAGGATCTGGGCCTGGGGCAAGCACCTGCCAGGGCTCCCCGAGCTTCCAGGGATGGCTCAGCTGCCTCTTCTCTCCGGAATTCTGGGTGCCCGTGCTCATCCCGGTGCTCTGGCAGGGCTGGGAGCCTCCTCCATTCCCAGCTGGACCAGCCAAGGTGCCACCAGTGGAGGAGCTGGAGCAGGGATCGGAGGCTCCCGTGGCGCGGGGGCTCCGGTGTCACCCAGCCCCTGGGTGGCACCCAGCCTGGGATGAGCTCGGTGACACCCGGCTGGCACTTTTGTGACAGCCCACGGCCCTCCTCACAGCTCCCCAGGCTTCCCCTGGCACCCATCCCTGCGCCACCCACAGCCAGGAGAGCCCAGGCTGTCCCCTGTCCCCTGTCCCTCAGCTCCACCTGGGATCTCGGGCTGGAGCAGAGGTTGGAAACCCCCTGGGGAGGAGGGAACCTGAACCTGGCAAGGAATGGAGCTGCTGTGGCCGTGGGTGACGCGTTCATTATGCCGAAATTACCCGGTTTCATGGTGTGAAATTACAGTTTGTGGTGCGTCGGGGCAGGGAGCTGACGGTTCTGCCGGGAGCTCCATTACCCAGGGCTCAATCACCCTAATTACCCTCATTAGATCCCTTCCTTCCCCACGGAGATGTGGAGCTCCTGATGCCCAGGGCAGGGCTGGGTTATCCAGGTGCCCCCTCCATCTCCGGGGGGCTGGGGGGCTCCCATCCCCCCTCCCCCAATGCCAAAGGGGCTCTCCCTTCCCCCCTTGGACCCAAAAAGGACCCAAAAAGGACCCAAAAAGGACCCAAAAAGGACTGAGGGGAAGGGAGGCTCACCCAGCACCTTTGTGGGGTCCCTGATGGGCCCCCAAGCTCTCCTCAGGGAGACATTCCCATGCTCCTCCCACCACTCCAGCTGATTACCTTTAATCAGTTAATTAAAGGGAATTAACTGATGGGGGTGGAGGCTGGGATAGGAATAGCTCTGGAATAGGTCACGGCCTAGAGGCTGCTGAGCACCGGGCTGGCCTGGGAGTGGCTGGAGCAGCTCCCATTCCTCCCTGGGATGGGGTGGGATCTTTTCCTTTTCCTTTCCTTTCCTTTCCTTTTCCTTTTCCTTTCCTTTTCCTTTCCTTTTCCTTTCCTTTCCTTTCCTTTCCTTTCCTTTCCTTTCCTTTCCTTTCCTTTCCTTTCCTTTCCTTTCCTTTCCTTTCCTTTTCCCCCTTTTCCTTTCCTTTTCCCCCTTTTCCTTTCCTTTTCCCCCTTTCCTTTCCTTGCTAGGATCCAGGAGCTGCTCCTGCAGGAACGATCCCCATCCCCACCCAAACCCAACTGGGGTGAGGGTCTGTCCCTGCTGGTGCCAAGCTGGGTGCCAGAGCTGTCCCCTGCCCCTGGCACTGGGAACAAAGGCCCTGCCAGCCCTTGGGATTTGCCCCAGCCTTGGCTGCTGGTTTCTGGGTGCTCTCCCTGTCCTCCCCGCTCCTCACCCAGCACGTGGATCAGAGCCTGGCCAGGGAGCTGATCCCTCCCTCAGCCCCATCCCTGCCAGCAGCAGCATTCCCAAAGCCCTGAGGGCCTCCTGGCCCCTCCCAGCCTCTGGGATGTGATGGGAAAGGCCAGAAATCCCTGTTAGGAGCACGAAGTGATGGGAACATTCCCCAGGGGAGAGCCGGGATCCCAGGGGAGAGCAGGAGGGGTGGGGAGCGCTGATGTGTGCTGGGCTGGGAGAGCAGGAGGGAGGGGAGGAGGAGCTGGGATTTGGCCATTCCCTCTCTGGGCAGCACAGCTGAGGTTTTCCAGGTTTTCCATGCCCTCTCCTGGAGGGTTGGGATGCAGGATGGAGCCCTGCAGTGTCAGCCCCTGTCCTCGTGCCTCTGCCCTCTGAGCTTTTGGTGCTTCCCTCTCTAATTCGAGCAACTCAGAGGCTTGTCCAGGGCTGGAACCCTCGTGATCCATCCAGAGGGAATCACTACACCCAGGTTTGCACCTTTCCAGGATGCTCCCAGAGGGAAAAAACCACCTGGATTTGTGGGCTGGTAGGAGCTGCTGAGCTCAGCAGGGCTGTGCCAGGAGTGAGCTGCTGACTCCTCCAGAGCGCTTTGTGCCCGCCCAGCCCCGGGCCTGAGGGATCCAGAGGGGATTTTCTCCGAGGTCACTGCCCCGTGGGGAAGCCAAGCCCTGATGGGGGACCTGGATTTGGGTGGGCAGGATTTGGGTTTGCTCAGGGAGGTGTAGGATTGGGATGCCAGGGAGCAGGAGAGCCCTGGATTCACTCCCACACCGGAGCAGCACTCGCTCTGGTTTGTGTCTCTGTCGTTAAAAACCAAAGGGATGCTTGACACAAACAGCCTGAAATCCCTTCCAGACAGATTCAGGCTGGATTTTCGGATTTTTCCTGGTTTTTTTTTTCTGGGATATTAGCAGAGCTGAACTCTGCCATCATCCATCCCGCTGGCTGATGGAGAAATAGCACAGCCTCTGCTCCTGCCGGCGGCTCCATTCCATTTGTCAGCAGCAAACCCCACCTCCCGTGCACATCTCCCTGCTGGAAGCCGGGAATGGCAGCGAATGGAGATCACCGGTGTCCCATTTCACAGCCCTTCCTTCTCCTCGCCTGGAGCAGGAGTTCAGGGTCCCAGGATCCCGGCTGAGCCGGTGAAGGGAAGGGTTTGGGAAGGGTTTGTGCTCCGCCCGGGCCGGTGTGAGCTGGGACACAGCTCAGGTTTTGTGTGGAAATAAAAAAATCCCAAGACCTAGAGCTGGAAAAAAAATTAAAATAATTTATAATTAAATTTATAATTAATTATAATAATAATAATAAAAAAAGTCATAGAATCCCTGGTTGGGAAGGATCTTAAAGCTCATCCAGTGCCACCCCAGCTGTGGCAGGGACACCTCCCACCGTGCCAGGCTGGGCTTGGGCACTGCCAGGGATCCAGGGGCAGCCACAGACTGGGCAGTGAGACCTGAAATTGTGCAAGAGGAGCAGAGGGTGAAGGCTGATCTTTGCAAGGATCCAGGGAGAGGTCTGGGTGGAATAACTGAGGGTTTGGGTGTGAGCAGGGTGGGACTGAGCCTAAAGGTCCTGCCCATCCGCAGGGCAGCGATGGGGACCAGGCAGGGAGCAGGGATGTGACGATGATGGAGGGGACAAAGAGACCCTTGAGCAAATCCCAAATCCATGGATGAGGCCATCCAAGCGCAAGCAGGAGTGGTGGAGAAGAGGGAAATCCGGTCTGGATGTGAGGATGAGCGTGCAAGAGCAGGAGGAAGGTCAGAGCCCAAGGCAGGACACGGGAAGGGCTCAGAGGGTGATGGGAATTCCTCTGGAATTATCCCAACGAGGAGGATCCGCTGCTCCACGGAGAGGGAAGGGGTGGGAGCCACTTGTCCCATGCCCTTGGAACGTGGGCTCTGCTGGGAAGGGAATCACAGGGAGGAGCCAACCCTGCAGGTTCTGGGCTGTGCTGGAGCTTCTCAGCCCGGGCCAGAGCTTTGGGGAGCTGCCAGTGCCACCTCTGCTCAGAAACCCCGCTGCAACCATTCCCCAGAGCTCTGGGGAGCTGCCAGTGCCACCTCTGCTCAGAAACCCCACTGCAGCCATTCCCCAGAGCCCTGGGGAGCTGCCAGTGCCACCTCTGCTCAGAAACCCCACTGCAACCATTCCCCAGAGCTTCGGGAAAGAGCCAGGGAGCCAGGGGAGAACTGGGGAAGAACCAGTGTATTGGAAAACAGGCTGGTGGTGTCCGATGAGAGAGATGATCTGCAGAGCAGGACGCTCTTTGGGACACGTGGTTTATTGGTCGTGGTTTATTGGTGGTGGGGAGGCAGCCTGACTGGGGAAGAGTCCAAAGGTCTGAAGGGACAGGGATCCAGGGGAGCAAGAGCCCGAGTTCCCTGTTACATTCCATTTGAACCCTTTCTATCGTGAATATTCTAATGAGCATCAACCAATCACCTCAAGATACAAAACCTACAGAATCTACATACAGCCTATGGGAACTACAGCATTACAATGCTACTCTACAGACCAAAAACCTGTGAAACCCATCTTATCCCTGATACCTGAGAAGGTCCAACCCCTTATTCATCCTTTTGTCTTGGCAGGGGTGTCACTGACTCACCCAGCCCAGTCTTTTCAGCTGGTTTAATCACCCTCTTCCTGCCCAGCACCTTACAGTTCAAATCTTACTCTCAATTCTATTCCTCCTGTAGGTTTCATACTCTTAGAATCTTTTACTAATAAATCATCTCTGCAGGGCCGAGCTACTTCATCCTCTCCAACAGCAGTGGGAGGCCTTGCTGGTGCTGCAGGCAGGATTCGGGTTCCCTTGGATCCCTGCACTGCATCGCTCCAAAGGTGCCCGGCAAGACCCGAGTATCCTGCCTGTTCCACCTGGAATCCTGGGGATTTGGGGATAGAAGTGCCAGGCCGTGGTTGGAGAGGTCTGAGGGCAGGCAGGAGAGGGGGGGGTGCCAGCATCCCACGGGAATGGGTCCTGGAAGCTGCATCCCTGCCAGGAGGGATCAACCTCTCCAGACACTTCCCCGTGTGCTCCAGGAGTCGCCCTGCACCTCCACGCTCGATGTTCCTGCGCCAGCCCACATCCCTGCAGCCTCCTCCCCCTTTCCCAGGAAAGGAGGAGTTCAGGACAATATTTATCCCCCTCCTCTCCTCCCCCTGAGACCCTGGAGCTGTCCCTGGGCAGGTGGCACAGCTCATTCCCACCTGGCTCAGCACCCGCGGGGCTCCAGCAGCCGCTCCCCTGGAGAGGAACCCAGCCCCGCCGCCTCCCCCGGGAGCTCCGGGCTCTCCGGGTTTGATCCTGGGTTTAATTGTTGCCATCTGCCGTTCCCGGCTCCGGGGGCTGCCTGCTGCCTGCCGGGCTCTGCTTAGCCCAGCCCCGCTGGGTTTCCCTCGCGTGTGGATTCCTGGCTCGTTTCCCTGGACGATGCTCCCGTTCCCTTCTGACCTTGGGGCAGCTCTTCCCTTCCCATTTCACTCAGTTTTAGTTTCACCTCGCTAAATCCTCCCCGTCTCTCATCACCTTCATCGGCGCTGAGGGGTCGCTGGTGGGTTTTTGGAGGGTTTGTTCCAGGCTGCAGCATTCCCAGCACAGACCCCATAAAGTGCTGAGTTAAAGGGGCAGGAGAAACACCCCAAACAGAGAAAGCCACGAGCATTAAATGCCCCAAACCCCCTTCCAGAGGAGCTCACTGTCCACTAACAACTCAGGAGCTGAAGAAGCAAATCCTTGTGGGTTGAATGAATCCTCAAGATCCCTGTAACCCCCGCCAGCTCCTGAATTCCTGGAGCTCTCCTGGTTTGCTGTCTCTGGCGGGGTTTGGGGTCCCTGTTTGCTGTGTTTGCCAAAGCTGTGGTGTCTCCGTGGTGGTCCCCAGGTTCCGGGTGCATTTGGGGTCACAAGCCCACCCAGCTGTGCTAGAGGGGACATCCCACACTCCCCACAGACATCCCACAGCTGAGGGGATCCACGGATGAGCCCACAGATGTGTTGGACCCTGACCTGGGTTTCCTTGACTGCTCCATCCCCGGCTGGGTCACACCTTCCTCCCCTTCCTCCCTCCAGGGCTCTGCTGCTCCCAGGGAACCTGACCAAGGAGCACATCCCTGTCCCTCCACCTCTCCCAGCGCCTTCCCTGCCCGTGTCCAGCAGGGATCAAGGTTCATTTCTGCCCCTTCCCTCCTCTATCCCATTAAGGGCATTAAAGCAGCCCCGAGCACCTCCCATGTGACTCCAGGAGGTTTTTTTTTTCAGGCTGAGACCACGTTAAGCCCCAGAAAGTGTCCCCGCTTAGAGGGGGAAATCCTCGCTCACCGGCTTTATCCAGCGGGATTTGCCCCGTTTGGGGTGGGATTTGCCCGGAGCTCGTGGCATGGCGCAGGTGTTGGTGGCTTGGACGTTGTCCCCAGGGGCGCGGGGACATCGGTGCAGCATCCCAGGAGCGCTCAGGGCTGTGACAACCCGCGGGTTTGGGTCCGCAGGCAGCAGCAGGGTCCTGATTCTCGGTGTGGCTTTTCCGAGCGGGGCGAGCAGGCTCCATCCCCGCAGCCCCGGCAGCGTTTTGCCGCGGGCAGGGCGGGATCCAGCCGGCCCCGGGGGCCGATCAGCGCTGATCCTCCGGCGCTGGAGGCAGCGGGAGGCGCCGGCGCTGTCGGGAAGGAGCTTTGATCCGGCCTGCGGGGCTCCGGCTCTGCTGGGCTGTGCAGAGGATCTGTGCGTGAGCGTGTGTGAGTGTGCACAGTGTGCGTGGGTGTGTGTGAAGTTTTAACCCCCCCTGGGCTGCTGTGCTGGCTCAGATTTTGGGGAGCTTTGGGGGGATAGGCTTCAGGAGAGGGAAAAGATCCAAAAGAGGCTCCTGACCTCAGGGGGTTCCAAGGCTTTATTCTTGAAGGGGATCCCAGGGCAGAGGGTGAACAAGGAAGAGCAGGGGTTTATCCAGACTCTCTGTCCCAGCACAGATAGCTGGCACACAGCCATGGGTCAGAGATAAGGGAAAGGTGGGGTTAAAATAAAAGGTTCCAGTCTTTGTGGGGTTTCTGGGGAAAAACCATTTCCCAGAGGAATACAGCAGGTTCTCACCTGAAGTTTTAACCCCCCCCTGGCTGCAATGCTGGCTCAGATTTTGGGGAGCTTTGGGGGGATTGGCTTCAGGAGAGGGAAAAGAAATCCAAAAGAGGCTCCTGACCTCAGGGTGTGTTCCAAGGCTTTATTCCTGAAGGGGTCCCAGGGGCAAAGAGGACAAACAAGGAAGAGCAGGGGTTTGTATCTGGTCTCTGTCCCAGCATGGAGAGCTGGCACAGAGCCACAGGTCAGAGATAAGGGAAAGGTGGGGTTAAAATAAAAGGTTACAGTCTTTGGGGGGTTTCTGGGGAAAAACCATTTCCCAGAGGAATACAACAGGCTCTCAGCTGAAGTTTTAACCCCCCCTGGCCGCAATGCTGGCTCAGATTTTGGGGGGCTTTGGGGGGATCGGCTTCAGGAGAGGGAAAAGAAATCCAAAAGAGGCTCCTGACCTCAGGGGGTTCCAAGGCTTTATTCTTGAAGGGTTCTGGAGGCAAAAAGGGAGAACAAGGAGGAGCAGGGGTTTGTATCTGGTCTCTGTCTGGGGTGGGACAGCTGGCACAGAGCCAGAGGTCAGAGATAAGGGACAGGTAGGGTCGGACCAAGGGTTACAGGCTCTGGGTGGGGTTTTGAGGGAAAGACCATTCCCAAAGGAATACGTGTGTGTGTGTGTGTGTGTGTGTGTGTGTGTGTGAACACGGCATCACGGATCCACAGCGAATCACAAAATCCTTTCGCCTGGAAAATCCCACCGAGATCAGAGTCCCGCCGTCCCCTCAGCCACCAAGCCCCCGTCCCCAAGTGCCACATCCCGCTGGCTGCTGAGTCCCTCCGGGGCTGGTGGCTCCAGGGCTTCCCAGGCGGGATTTGTCCCCAGAAGGCGGGTGTGAGCTCCCAAAGTGTCCCCGGGGACGCAGCAGGACACCCCCAGGCGTGTCACACCTGTCCCTGTGCCAGGCTCAGGGCTCCCCCAGGGGCTGCCCTGGCACAGGTGAGGGACGTGGCCCGGAGCAGGAGGGGGGTGACAAATGCTGGGACAAGGAGGTGGCACGGCTGTGGCGCTGGGGGGGTCAGGAAGTGCCACCTGTGCGGGCACAGTGACAGGGGGTGGCACACGTGTGACAGGGGTGACACATGGTGTGACAGGGGGTGGCACATGGTGTGACAGGGGGTGTCACACGGTGTGACAGGGGTGGCACACGTGTGGCAGGGGGTGACACACAGTGTGACAGGGGTGACACACGTGTGACAGGGGGTGACACACGTGTGGCAGGGGTGACACACAGGCACAGACTGTCAGGGAGTGTCACACAGGCACACACGTGTGGCAGGGAATGTCACACGTGCACAGACGTGTGACAGGGTGGGCCGCACTGTCACACAGGCATGACAGGGAATGTCACAGAGGTGTGACAGGGTGTGCCACACAGGCACACGCGTGTGGCAGGGAATGTCACACGTGCACAGACCTGTACAGTCACAGGGGACAGCCCAGCCAGAGGTGGCACACAGAAACACACCTGTGGTGACAGTGCACACACCTGTGACAGGGCACATACCTGTGTGACAGTGCACACACACTGACAGTGCACAAACACTGACAGTGCACACACACTGACAGTGCACACACCTGTGACAGGGCACACACATGTGACAATGTACACACCTGTGACAGTGCACACACCTGTGTGACAGTGCACACACAGTGACAGTGCTCACACACCTGTGACAGGGCACACACCTGTGACAATGCACACACATGACAGTGCACACACACCTGTGACAGTGCACACACACCTGTGACAATGCACACACACCTGTGACAATGCACACACCTGTGACAGGGCACACACACTGACAGTGCACACACACCTGTGACAGGGCACACACCTGTGACAGGGCACATACCTGTGTGACAGTGCACACACCTGTGACAGTGCACACACACTGACAGTGCACACACACCTGTGACAGTGCACACACCTGTGACAGGGCACACACACTGACAGTGCACACACCTGTGACAGGGCACATACCTGTGTGACAGTGCACACACACCTGTGACAGTGCACACACCTGTGACAATGCACACACACGTGTGACAGTGCACACACACCTGTGACAGGGCACACACCTGTGACAATGCACACACACGTGTGACAGTGCACATACCTGTGTGACAGTGCACATACCTGTGTGACAGTGCACACACACCTGTGACAGTGCACACACCTGTGACAGGGCACACACACCTGTGACAGTGCACACACACTGACAGTGCACACACACTGACAATGCACACACACCTGTGACAGGGCACACACATGACAGTGCACACACACCTGTGACAGTGCACACACACTGACAATGCACACACATGACAGTGCACACACACGTGTGGCAGTGCACACACACTGACACACCTGTGCTGGAGCAGTGCAGGTGTTCCCCAGAGGGCAGTGGCTGTGCAGGTGTGCAGGGAACCTTCGTCACTGCCCCTGCCTTTGTCACCCCCCCAGCCCCGCCCCGTGCCTCAGTTTCCCCCCCGAGCAGCGCCCGGGTCCTGCCCCTCACGGCACAGCCGCCACTGATCACTAATTAACTAATCACGGGTTAATCATTTATTTCTTCCCCTCC
This sequence comes from Phylloscopus collybita, assembly GCA_027886175.1. Taxonomy (NCBI): domain Eukaryota; kingdom Metazoa; phylum Chordata; class Aves; order Passeriformes; family Phylloscopidae; genus Phylloscopus; species Phylloscopus collybita. Next base: position 1,145,251 of record JAJNNQ010000059.1, on the reverse strand, counting down.
CCGCAGCCGTGGCCACCCCTCCCATGCACACACAGCACCCAAGGACCTTGGCTCGTCCTGCCTGCAGTGATCCCCAGCAGGAATTCCCAGTGATTCCGGAACTCCCAGTGATCCCCAGCACTACTTCCCAGCAGGAATTCCCAGTGATTCCCAGCAGGAACTCCCAGTGATCTCCAGCAGGAACTCCCAGTGATTCCAGAATTCCCAGTGATTCCAGAATTCCCAGTGATTCCCAGCAGGAATTCCCAGTGATTCCCAGCAGGAATTCCCAGTGATCTCCAGCAGGAATTCTCAGTGATCTCCAGCACTGCTTCCCAGCAGGAATTCCCAGCAGGACGCCGGTGAGTTCACACCCCCAGTGTCACCAGCTTGGGCAGCATTGCCACCAACATCTGGCCTGGAGGGGACGGGGTGGGGCTCTGGGGTCCCTGTGCTCTGTGGGGGGCGGAGGGGATTTTGGGGGGTTGAGGGCACTTTGTCCCTGCCAGGTCCTGTGCCACCCCTGTGCCACCCCGGTGTCCCTCCCTGTCCCTCCTGTGCCACTCCCATCTGCCATGGCAAAAGCCCAAAGTGTTCCCAGGGCTGAGCAAACACCTCAAGAAGGTCCCGGCAGGATGGCTCCATGCCAGCCAGTCAGGTTTTCCTGATCCCAGGGGCTTCCCAGGAGAGCCCCCCCACCCCACCCAGGGCACCCCAGCACTGCTGCTGCCTGCCTGGCTCAGCAAAAGCCACCCTGCAAGGGACACGGTGGTGTCCCCAGGCTGGGGGCTCCATGCACCTCCCTGGCAGTGCTGGCTCAGCCTCCCTGCCTGTCAGCTCTGCGTTCCCATCCCTGCTCTCCATCCATCCCTCCATCCATTCATCCATCCATCCCTGCTCTCCATCCCTCCATCCATCCCTCCATCCATCATCCATCATCCCTCCATCCATCCATCCCTCCATCCCTCCATCCATCATCCCTCCATCCATCATCCATCCATCCATCCCTCCATCCATCCATCCCTCCATCCATCCATCCCTCCATCCATCCATCCATCCATCCATCCATCCATCCCTCCATCCATCCCTCCATCCCTCCATCCATCATCCCTCCATCCATCATCCATCCATCATCCATCCCTCCATCCATCCATCCACACATCCCTCCATCCATCCATCCCTCCATCCATCCATCCATCCCTCCATCCATCCATCCATCCCTCCATCCATCCCTCCATCCATCCATCCCTCCATCCATCCCCCCATCCATCCATCCCTCCATCCCTCCATCCATGGATGAGCCCCAGGGCCCCCCCGGTGTCTGGGGTGCTGTGGGTGCTCCCCTGGGGACACCCCCTGTTGTCCCCACCCCAGACCCGCTCCCTTTCCCCCTTTCCCCCCCATTGGTGACCCTGCTCTGCCTCCCCCAGGTGGGAGCCGGGGGGCCCCGGCGGGGGCAGATCCCTGTCCCCTGTCCCCTGTCCCCCTGTCCCCTGTCCCCTGTCCCCTGTCCCCTGTCCCCCTGTCCCCTGTCCCCTGTCCCCTGTGGTGTCCCGGGGCAGGCTGGAGGGTGCCCGGTAAGGCCGCCTGGGCTGGGGGTGCTGCTGGGACCCCTGGGAACCCCACACTGCGGTGACCAGGGGAGACCAGAGCACCCAAAGGTGCCGGGGTGGGGGCGGCCAGTCCCAGGGGCAGCGTGCTGCTGCCTTTGCTGCTGGGGGGGACAGCGGGGCTGCAGGAGGGGCAGAGGGGCTGCAGAGGGGCTCCTGGGGGGCAGAGGGGCTGCAGGGGGGCAGAGGGGCTGCAGGAGGGCAGAGGGGCTGCGGGGGGGGGCAGAGGGGCTGCAGAGGGGGCAGAGGGGCTCCTGGGGGGCAGAGGGGCTCCTGGGGGGGCAGAGGGGCTCCTGCGGGGGCAGAGGGGCTGCAGGGGGAGCAGAGGGCACCAGAGCAGCCAGCCCGGAGCAGAGCTGGCTCCCTTTAGCCGGCCGTGCTCCGGGGGTGACGGAGGGGACGTCTCTCCCCAGGGTTAGCATGACCGAGGTGGAACCCGTGCTGGACTTCGCATCCTCGGGCAGGACGGGCCGGCGCAATGCCCTGCCCGACATCCTGGGCTCGCCCGCCGGAGTCAGCCCCGCCGACCTGCCCCTCAAACTGGCCGAGATGTCCCTGAGCGCAGGTGGGGGAGCGGGAGGAGCCGGGGGAGGATGTGGGCTGAGCAGGGCCGGGGGTTCCCGTGTTCATCCCGTGATCAGGGATGAGGACACTGAGGGGCTGGAGCATCCCCAGGGCAGGGAAAGGAGCAGGGAAGGGGCTGGAGAATTCCTGAGGGAGCTGGGGAAGGGTCTGAGCCTGGAGCAAAGGAGGCTCAGGGGGGCCCCTGTGGCTCTGCACAGCTCCTGCCAGGAGGGGACAGCCGGGGTCATTGATCAGGTCATTGCAGTGCAGGCCCCAAATCCAATCAGGGATTTGATGGAATTTCCCCCTGGCCCAAAGCACAGGCTCCATCTTGTTCACCAACAGCAGCAGCAGATCTGCTGTAGGAACAAACATGAGCTCAGTGCTGGGAAAGAACTTTTCCTGCTGAAAAATGTGAAAATGTGATCAAGGCCTGAGCTGGGCCTGCTGAGGCTGCTCAGATCCTGGGCACCGTGGATGGGAACAGGACCTGGAGGGGCTGGAGCCAGTCCAGGGCAGGGAACGGGGCTGGGAAGGGTCTGGAGCCCCAGGAGGGGCTGAGGGAGCTGGGGAAGGGGCTGAGCCTGGAGCAAAGGAGGCTCAGGGGGGCCCCTGTGGCTCTGCACAGCTCCTGCCAGGAGGGGACAGCCGGGGGGGTCGGGCTCTGCTCCCAGGGCACAGGGACAGGAGCAGAGGGAACGGCCATAGAAAGTCCAGGTTGGAAAATTTCCCCATGGAAAGGGCGTTCAGGAACTGCCCAGGGGGGTTTGGAGTCTCCATCCCTGGAGGTGTCCAGGTCACTGGGCTGGGGACAAGGTGGGCATCGGGCACAGCTGGGACTCGATGCTCTTGGGGCTCTTTTCCAGCCTCGCTGATTCCCTGATTCCCTGTGCTCCGTTCCCACCCCATGACTCTCTCTCTCTCTCTCTCCCCGGTCTCTCCCTGCAGGCAGCGCCCAGGACATGCAGTCTCCCTCCGCGGAGGCGCCCCCTCCGCAGCCCCCCAGCCCCGAGCTGAAGGACACGTCCTAACCCCGCCCGGGGACGGGGGGACATTGGTGACCGGCGGCGGAGGACGGAGGAGGCTGCGGAGCAGCACCAGCCCGGCTCTCCCGGCACTGCCCGAGTCCGCCGGGATTTCCTCGGCGCTGCCGCAGCGAGGCCCTGGAGCGTCCCCCGGCCGTGGGGGGACATGCAGGGGACCTGCCCGGACCGAGGGGCCATCCCACACACGCCCTTGGCCAGGACTCGCGGTGGGGGGGGGGGAGGAAGATTTATTTTATTTTATTTTAATTTTTTTTTTGCCTCCCTGGTGGGGAGGAATATTTTTCTTCTGGGGCATTTGGCGGGGCCGAGCGCGGGGCGGGGGGGTCCCGGGGGGGGGCCCCTCCTGGCCGCAGGAGCAGCCACGGGTGTTTCTTGCTGAGTGTGGTGTTTCACTGTGATGTTTTTGGGTACCACCTCGTCTTCTGGCCTTTCTTCTGGGGGACTCAGGAGCCGTTCCCAGGTTTTTTGTGTGGGAGGGGGTGAGGTGGGGAAACACAACCCGAGAGCCCCCCACCCCCAGCCCTTAAGCAAAGCCCCCGTGGGTTGCCAGCACGTCTCTGAGGGATCCCCCTGAGGAGCAGAGCACCCCAGCGCCGTCCAGCTCCCGGGGAGGGGGGGTGCCGGTGAGTTTGGGGTGTGGGAAGCAGGGCGATGCTGCTCGCAGCACCCCCAGCCCCCCGAGGCAGGTCACCCATCGTCCCGGATCCTCTGGCACAGCCCCGGGCCGGGCCAGCCGCGTCCTGCGGCCTCGGGGGGATGCGGGAGACACAGAGCGGAGCTTCCCCAGGCTCCGGCCGTGCCCGATCCTCTGCTTTTGCCAGAGGGTGGGATGGGACCCTCCGCCCGGGCACTGAGGGGCTGAGGGGGGACTCGTCTGCCCACTCTGGGGGTCGCTGGCCGCTGGCCGGAGCCGGACCCAGCCCATCCCTGCATCCATCCCATCCCGGACCGTCACCCACAGCCGTCGCTGTGGGACCAGCGGAGCAATCCCGCAGCCCAGGTCCCCTCTGGAGCGGGAGAGCCGTGCGGGGCCACCGTGCCCGGCGCCCCGTGATGTCCCGGCCACCATCGGGCTGCCGGGCGCTGTCCCTTGGTCTGGACAGCTGTGTGTCTGTGTGTGTCTGTGTGTCTGAGGCCACTCCTGGGTGGGAGGGAGGGCTGGGTGTGATGGGCACGGGCGGGGGGATCCGTGTGTGGGGGATCCGTGTGCGGGGGATCCGTGTGCCCGGGATCCGTGTGCCCGGGATCCGTGTGCGGGGGATCCGTGTGCCCGGGATCCGTGTGCCCGGGATCCGTGTGCGGGGGATCCGTGTGTGGGGGATCCGTGTGCGGGGGATCCGTGTGCCCGGGATCCGTGTGCCCGGGATCCGTGTGTGGGGGATCCGTGTGCGGGGGATCCATGTGCGGGGGATCCGTGTGCACGGGCAGCTGCGTGCCCACACATGTACACGGGCATTCCTGGGCAGGGAATCCCATGGAATCGCCATCCGTGCGTGTGTCCATCCGTGTGTGTGTGTGTGTGTGTGTGCATCCATGTGCATGGGCACACATGTACACGGGCATTCGTGGGCATGGAATCACGTGTGTGTGAGCATTCCTGTGTGTGTGCATCCGTGTGTGCATCCGTGTGTGCATCTGTGCATGAACACCCACGCGTGTGTGTGCATCCATGGGCACAGGCACCTCTGTACATGGGCACTTGAGGGTGTGGATATGTGCACACGTGTGTGTCTGTGTCTGTGTGTGTGTGTCTGTCTGTGTGTCTGTGTGTCTGTGTCTGTGTGTCTGTGTGTGTCTGTGTGTCTGTGTCTGTGTGTCTGTGTGTGTCTGTGTGTGTGTCTGTCTGTCTGTGTGTCTGTGTATGTCTGTGTGTGTCTGTGTGTCTGTGTCTGTGTCTGTCTGTGTGTGTCTGTGTGTCTGTGTGTCTGTGTGTGTGTCTGTGTGTGTCTGTCTGTGTGTGTGTCTGTGTATGTCTGTGTGTGTGTGTCTGTGTGTCTGTGTGTGTCTGTGTGTGTGTCTGTGTGTGTGTGTCTGTGTGTCTGTGTGTGTGTGTCTGTGTGTCTGTCTGTGTGTGTGTCTGTGTATGTCTGTGTGTGTCTGTCTGTGTGTCTGTGTGTGTCTGTGTGTGTGTCTGTGTGTCTGTGTCTGTGTGTCTGTGTGTGTGTGTCTGTGTGTCTGTCTGTGTGTGTCTGTGTGTGTGTCTGTGTGTCTGTGTCTGTGTGTCTGTGTGTGTGTGTCTGTGTGTCTGTCTGTGTGTGTCTGTGTGTGTGTCTGTGTGTGTGTCTGTGTGTGTGTCTGTGTGTCTGTGTCTGTGTGTCTGTGTGTCTGTGTCTGTCTGTGTCTGTCTGTGTGTCTGTGTGTCTGTGTCTGTGTCTGACTGACTGTGTGTGTGTGTCTGTGTGTCTGTCTGTGTGTGCCTGTGTGTGTGTGTCTGTCTGTGTGTGTCTGTGTCTGTGTGTCTGTCTGTGTGTGTGTGTCTGTGTGTGTGTCTGTCTGTGTCTGTGTGTCTGTGTGTGTGTGTGTCTGTGTGTCTGTGTCTGTGTCTGTCTGTCTGTGTCTCCCTGGGGAATGCATTGTCCTCGTGTCCTTGTCACCCTGGCCCGCAGAGCCCTGCGCTGTCCCAGCCGGGCAGGGCACACCCACCCCACGGGGACAGGGACAGGGACAGGGACAGGGACAGGGACAGGGACTCTGTGCCCCCAGGGCACCAGGTGAGGGGTCCTGCTCGCTGGCAGCGTCAGCGGGAGGGAGCCGAACACGAGCTCCGGCTATTTTTGGGTGCCTGCGATGTCACCCAGGGGCCAGAGACAGGGAGACAGTGTCCCCGGCTGCCTTTGACCCCCGTGTCCCCAGTGCAAGGGGACACTGCAGCCACCGGGCTCGGGGACACCTGAGGGACACCTGAGCCCCCAGCCGGGTCCCTCCACCCCCCGGGGATGGCGGCAGGAGTGGCACTGTCCCCTGGGGCCCGGGGGACACCGGATCCCGCGGCCGGGGTGACCCCCCCCGGGCTGGGAGGGGGCCGGGGATGCGCCGGTGCCACCGGAACCGGGAGATGGGGCGGGGGGGGGGACCCGCTGGGGGTCCCACAGCCCCGTGTCCTCTCCCGTGTGACCCTGTCCTTGTCACCAGCGTCCCCCCGGCACCCAAAGCATCACTGGGGGCACAGGAGTGTCCCCACGCACGCGGGGGGGTGGGGCAGGGTCACACGGGGGGGGACAGGGTCACGCAGGGAGGGGACAGGGTCACATAGAGGGGGACAGGGTGACATGGGGGAGGACAGGGTGACACGGGGAGGGGACAGGGTCACACGGGGAGGGGACAGGGTCACACAGAGGGGGACAGGGTCACACGGGGAGGGGACAGGGTCACACAAGGGGGGACAGGGTCACACAGGGAGAGGACAGGGTCACGTGGGGTGGGGACACGGGGCTGTGGGACCCCCAGCAGGGTCACGCAGGGAGGGGACAGGGTCACACACGGGTCACCCCACACACACAGGAGCACCTCAAACAGCGACCGGGTCGCGTGTCCCCGTAGACACCTGGAATTAAGGGGGGGGGGGGGTCACACACCTCCCCACACCCTCCCGGACTCCCCACACGCGTTCCCACACCCCCCCGGTTGCTCCCTGCTCCCCGTGCCTCAGTTTCCCCAGCTCAGCTCCCCCTGTCCCCGGCCACCCGTGTCCCTGAAGGGCACGGCGGGTGTCGCTGTCCCCGTGCCCTGGGGTCGCACCCACGGGACCCCACCCGGGCCGGGCACACACACCCCCCACACCATCTCCGCCGTCCCCCCCCCACAACCGGGGGGCTCGGCGGCGGGCGGGGGGCGGGCGGTGGGCGCGGGGTGGGCCGCTGGCAGCGCTGCCGGGGGGGGAGTGAGTATTTCTGGAGCGCGCTGCGCTCTTTTCCAATCATGTGATGAGGACATTATTTAAGGCGGCGGCGGGGCCGCGGCAGCTGCAGGCGGTGCCACGCTCGCAGCCGGCCGGACCCCCCCCCAGCCCGCCCCGAGCCCCCCCCGAGCCATGGTGGACGCCTTCGTGGGCACCTGGAAGCTGGTGGACACCAACAATTTCGATGAGTACATGAAGGCGCTGGGTGAGTGGGAGCGGCTTGGGGGGGGGGTCGCATCACCCCCCCCGGTTTTATTTTTATTTTTATTTTTTTGTGCCCTCCCCCCTCCCGCCCCCAATTTGCCCCTCGTCCCCTCCAGGGGGAGTCTGGCTGGGGGGGAGGGGGCTGCAGGCGGTGGGGGAGTCGCTGCTGCCCCGCCCTGGGTGGGTTTAGGGGGGCTCTGGGGTTTTGTGCACGTGGGGTTGGGCTGGGGGAGGGGGTCTGGGGGTGGGTGAGGGGGTCTCGGGCTGGGTGAGGGATTTTGGGCTGGGGGAGGGGTCTCAGGCTGGGTGAGGGGTTTTGGGCTGGGGGAGGAGGTTTTGGGCTGGGTGAGGGGTCTCGGGTTGGGTGAGGGGGTCTTAGGCTGGGTGAGGGGTCTCAGGCTGGGTGAGGGGTCTCAGGCTGAGTGAGGGGTCTCGGGCTGGGTGAGGGGTCTCGGGTTGGGTGAGGGGTCTCGGTTTGGGTGAGGCGTCTTGGGCTTGGGTGAGGGGCTTGGGTGAGGGGCTTGGGTGAGGGGTCTCGCCCTTCCCGTGCCCCTCCCGGGGCAGCCTTTGGCAGAGCGTGGAGGGATGAGGTGCCCCCCTGGGTGCTGGGGGTCGCGGAGGTCCCTCCAGCCCCCAAACCCCCCCACCCACGCACCCACCCCAGCATGGCCGGGGGGAGCCCCCAAGCCCGGAGCAGTGCGGGGAGCGGGGACAGGCACCACCAGCTCCCCCCCGGGCCAGCTCAGGGCTGGGCGCTGCTCCCGGATCAATCCCTCAGCCGGGACAGCCTCCCCTGCCCCTTTTCTCTGCTCCGAGCCCCCCGGGAGCCTCAGCGGGCGGCGGTTTTGGGGGTTCCCCCTCCACCCCCGCTGACCCCTGGGCCCCCCCAGGCGTGGGCTTCGCCACGCGGCAGGTGGCCGGCTTCACCAAGCCCACCACCATCATCGAGCTGGACGGCGACAAGGTCACCGTCAAAACCCAGAGCACCTTCAAGAACACCGAGATCACCTTCAAGCTGGGCGAGGAGTTCGACGAGACCACGGCGGACGACAGGCACGTCAAGGTGAGCCCACCCTGCCCCGAGCCCGCCCCACCCCACCCCGGGGTGAAAAGCTCCGGGGGGATCGCTCCATCAGCCCCGGGGCTCCTGCGGGACGGGGACCCCTCTGTGCCCGCCGGGGCTGCTGCTCCAGCCCGGTGCCGTCCAGGCAGCCCCTGCCGGGTCGGTTTTGCAGGACGGAGCTGCCGGGAAGGTTGTGCAAGAGCCCGGCCGGGCTTGCTCAAGAGGAGGAGGCTGGTGGTGGGGCGGTGGGAAGTGTCCCTGCCCCCCCCCGGAGGGAAGAGGGGCACCGCAGCTCTTTGCTGAGCCCCCCCGCTCTGTGCCTGCCCTCCAAGCACCGGGACAATCCCAGCAGCTCCAAGGGTTCATCCCAGGGAGCTCAAAACTTCCCAAGCCGGGCTGCTCCTCGCTGTAAGAGCAAGGGGAAAAAAAAAAAATCACCTGAGGGAGAGCAGTGACTTTGCTGCCTCTCGCACCCCGCAGGGACATTTTCCCTTGAAGGAGCGGCCCAGCTCCTGATTTTCCCTGGATTCCAGCTCCCATGCCCACTGAGCAGCTGGCACCTCTGTGCCCCACACCCAGCCCGCGGGGCGCCTCGGGAGGGACGCGGGGGCTCTTTGGGCACAATCCCCTCTCCTGGCCCCAGAGCAGGAAGCACAAAGGGCTGGGCTCGGCGTGCGGCTGGGGGAAGGGGCTGGCTGGGAGGTCCCTCCCTCCCTCCCTCTCTCCCTGCCCGGCTCCTGGAAGCCGTTCAAGCAGCAGGAACGTGTGACCGGCCCGCAGCTCCTGCCGCGGCCCGGGCCGTGCCCTTGGGGTGCCCCTCGGCCGGGGGCCAGAGGGCACATGATGGGTCAGCGGGGCCAGGACGGCTGCCCGAGGCTGGACAGGATGGGGCAGGTGGGCTCAGCCACGGGGGGCTGGGGGGCACCAGGATGGCGTGGAACGGTTTGGGATGGAAGGGACCTTAAAGTTCATCCAGTGCCACCCCTGCCCTGGCAGGGACACCTCTCCCTGTGCCAGGTGCTCCCAGCCCCATCCAACCTTGGACATTTCCAGGGCTCCAGGGGCAGCCACAGCTGCTCTGGCAATCCCAGCCCACCACCCTGACAGAGAGGAATTCCTGCCCAAGATCCCATTTCAATCCATTCTCCATCAGTTTAAAGCCCATTCCCTGTGTCCTGTCCCTGCAGGCCTTGTCCCCAGCCCCTCTGCAGCTTGGGCTGCCCAGAGCTGGGATCCTGGGTGGCAATTGCCAGGGAATCCCTTTGTCTCCCCTTTTTATCCCAAGGGCTTTGGCTTCCCCTTTGTAGGGAGTGATCCCAGAATCCTGGAGTGGTTTGGGTTGGGAGGGACCTGAAATCCCCCCCAGAGCCACCCCAGCCCTGGCAGGGACACCTCCCCCTGTGCCAGGTGCTCCCAGCCCCAGTGTCCAGCCTGGCCTTGGGCACTGCCAGGGCTCCAGGGGCAGCCCCAGCTGCTCTGGGCACCCTCACCCCCCTCCCAGGGAGGAATTTCTCCCCAATATTCCATCCATCCCGACCCTCTGGCTCTGGGTTCCAAGGCTCCAGGGCACCCAAAACTTTTGGACAGTTGAGCAATGAGGGGGAGAATTGGGATCTGAGGGAGCACCCAGAGCCGTGCGGGGACCTGGGGCTGGGGCACACCTGAGAGCTGGGCTGACCCGAGCCCCCCGAGGGGCAGCCCCCGGCCCTGGAGGGGCTGGCTGGGCGGCACAGGGCAGGACGGGCACGGGCAGGCTGTCCCGGTGCCCGTCCCGGTGCCTGTCCCGGCACAACCCCGCCCTGCCGTGCCCGGCGCTGTCACCGTAACCTTGGCACCGGGCCGGGCTGCCGGGGCTGAGTCAGCAGCGGCGCTGTGCAAACACCAGCGCGGGGCGTTGTTTGCCGCATCAGCCGCTCCCAAAAAAACCCTCGCCGGGCCCTGCAGGGTCAGGAAAGCTCCGGTTCCAAGCCCCGATCCACGCTCGGAGCCGGCGAAGCGCGCCCGGGAGCGCGGCCGGACCGGGTCGGGCTGTGGCCCCGGTAGCGTTCCCTGCGCCGCCGCGGGGCACGGAGGGCAGGGTGACCGTGCCGGTGGCACTCCGGGGTCACAGCGGGCCAGCCGAGGCCGTGAGCCAGGGCTGCGCCGAGCCGGGCGGGGATGGTGCCAGCTGGGCATCCCCCCAAGGGCATCCCCCCGGGGCTCCGGGGTCCCCGCTGAGGGATGAACCCCGGCAGGGCCCCGGGGGAGGAAGGTGACCGTGCCTCTCCATCCTTCCCTGCAGTCCCTGGTGACGCTGGATGGAGGCAAACTCGTCCACGTGCAGAAGTGGGAGGGGAAGGAGACATCGCTGGTGCGGGAGCTGAAGGACGGGAAATTGGTCCTGGTAAGGGAAGGGGGGGTTTGTGCGGAGGGTGCCCGGCTCGGGGATGGTTTGAAGCGGGGAGCGCTCAGCTCGGGGCCGGGCAAAGCTTTAACCCCTTCCACCCCTCTGCCCTCAGACTCTCACCATGGGCAACGTGGTCTCCACCCGCACCTACGAGAAGGCGACATAAGAGGCTGCTGTCCCAGGTCCCCTGCCTGTCACCCGGTGCCACACGGTCCCCACCTCCCGGCCCCGAGCCAGGCACGGCTCCCCGTGCGCCGGGAGCCGCCCCTGCCCCCGCCCGGCGCCTGCAGGACCTCCCAGGGGCTCGGGATGGTGGTTTCGTGCTTCGTTGTTGGGTTCTTTTTTAATCGATAGTGGGAAAAGTCACGTGGAAAAAAAAAAAAAATAAAGGTGTTGGTACAGCTCTGTGCTCGGTTTGCTTGGGGGGGAAAAAAGGCGTTTTAGGCCCGCAGGGATGGCAGGGATGGGGTTGATGGGCAGGGATCAGTTCTGGCTCTCCCAGCGGGAATGTTCAGTCCCCAAGCAGGGAATCCGGGAATGCCCCTCCCAGCCAGGCCGAGGGCAGGAGGGAGCCCCTCAGCCCCAGGTGCCGAGCTCTTGGTGTCCGGGTTTGGGAAGGGAAATGGCCCCAGAGGGGGATGCAGCCACGGGGAGCTGGGGGAGGAAGCACAGGGAAGGAAAAGGGGCGAGGGGAGGCTGCAGCAGCAGCCCCAACTCCTCCTGAGCTGCCAGCCCCACTCCCAGCTCCCTGCAGGGCCACTCCTGCCCCATCCCCACCTGCCCCAGCAGGGCCGGGCTGCTCCTGGCACCCTCCCCCTGCCATCCCCTCCCCTGACCTTCAGCTCCAGTTACAAGATTTATGCTCCTTCCAGAAGGCTTCTCCTACGGGTCACCTCACCACACACCCCCTTCCCACCCCGGGGAACCTCGGGAAGCAGCCAGAACTACCCCCCAAAAAAAATAAAAACTTCAACCCTTCCCATCTCCTCCAGGCAGCCAGTGCTGCTCTCCCCCTGCCCAAGATGAAGTGTGGAGGGTACAGGAGGAAGGAGCTGGTACAGAGAAAGGAGCTGGTCCAGGAGAAAGGAGCTGGTCCAGAAGAAAGGAGCTGGTACAGGAAAAGGGAGCTGGTCCAGGAGAAAGGAGCTGGTCCAGAGAAAGGAGCTGGTTCAGGAGAAAGGAGCTGGTCCAGAGAAAGGAGCTGGTCTAGGAGAAAGGAGCTGGTACAGGAGGAAGGAGCTGGTTCAGGAAAAAGGAGCTGGTACAGGGAAAGGAGCTGGTACAGGAAAAAGGAGCTGGTCCAGAGAAAGGAGCTGGTACAGAGAAAGGAGCTGGTCTAGGAGAAAGGAGCTGGTACAGGAGGAAGGAGCTGGTACAGGAGGAAGGAGCTGGTACAGGAGAAAGGAGCTGGTTCAGGAAAAAGGAGCTGGTCCAGGAGAAAGGAGCTGGTCCAGGAGAAAGGAGCTGGTCCAGGAGAAAGGAGCTGGTACAAAGTGCAGCTGGAGAGGGCAGAGATTTATTTCCCACCCCTTTCCAAGGCAGCAAACACTCCACGGTTCATGTTTGCTCCCAGTATCTCCGCTCCCCCCTTGTGCTCCTTGCTCCCAGTGTTTGCAGAGACCCAGGGAGCTGGGCAGGATTGTGATTAAATATCACAATTTAACGTGATTTAAGAGGGGGGCTGTGGTCCCACCACGGTGCCCAGCAGCACCAAACCCTGTCCCCAGCAGGGTGTGGGCCTGGCTGGGCCACCCCAGCCCTGCAGGGCCCTGCTGTCCCCCCCCCAGCTGTCCCTGGAGCTGGCAGCAGCTCCAGCAGGGCACGAGGCTGTGGGACAGCAGCAGGGTGTCATGAGCCTGTGCTGGCAGCAGCGCTGGGACAAAGGGGCAGCCCGTGCCCAAGGTGGCAGGGGACAGCTCCTGGCAAGGTCAGCACCTGGAACAACACCACGAGCTGCAGGGAAACTCCCGGGAGCAGGGGAGGTGCTGATCCCTGCTGGCTGCACCGGGGAACGGCGGCAGCGGCGGCCCAGCCTGCCCCGCCCATCCCGCGGCTACTTCTTGTGCTTCTTCTTCTTCTTCTTCTCCTTCTCCTTCTTGGGAGCCCTGCTGGGCTTCCCGGAGTGCCTGGGCCTCTTGCTGCAGGGCTGAGCTCCATCGCTGTCCGAGGTTGAGCTGTCTGAGTCCGAGCTGTCTGAGGACTGCCTGCCCTTGTGCTTCTTCCTCTTCTTCTTCTTCTTCTCCTAGGGAAACACAGCAGAAGCCTGGGAATGTGGGAATGCCCTGCTTGGTGCCCTGGCCTTGCTGGGGCTGTTCCTGCATGGAAACTCTCTACAACTCCCTGAAGGGTGGTTGCAGTCAGCTGGGGTCTCTCTCTCCAGGCAGCACTGACAGAAGGAGAGGACACAGCCTCAAGCTGCACCAAGGGAAATAGAGGTTGGATATCAGGGAAAAGTTTTTCACAGAAAAAATGATAAAGCATTGGAATGGCCTGCCCGGGGAGGTGGTGGAGTCACCATCCCTGGAGGTGTTTAACAAAGCCTGGATGTGGCACTGGGTGCCATGGTCTGGTTGAGGTGTCAGAGCTGGGTTGGACTGGATGATCTTGAAGGTCTCTTCCAACCTAAAAATTCTGTGATTCTGTGAAAGGGCACCGTGCCCCAAGGTAGCAGGAGTTCACCCCCCCTGCCAGCCCTCAGAGCAGGGGCAGGGCCCAGGGCATGGCACAAAGCAGAGCAGAGGGGCAGCAACGTGGAAATCCAAGGCTGGAAAACGCTGGATCATTCATGGGAGGCAAGCTCTTGCCCTCACTCCATTATTTCGTTGCTCTTTATTGATACAAGTTGGAAGATGAAGCTTTTTTTTTTTTTTTTTGCCCAAAAAACTGGGTTTTTACACCATGCCTGCAGCCCCAGCCCAGCCCCCAGCCTGCCAGGACAGGAGCACTGGAGCATCCCAAACACCCTCTGCTGCAGGCAGGAGAGCCCAGTGAAGCTCCCTGCAGCAGCACGAGGTCCGTGCCCTCCTGCAAGAGGCTCCTTGCACAACCTCCCTGAAGATTTCACCACCCCCTCCTGTTTCCCAACTTCCTGTGCCCCTTCCTGCTCCCCAGCTTCCCCCTGCATCCCTTTCCTGCTCCTCAATTTACTCTGAACCCCCACTCCTGCTCAGCTTCTCCTGAACCCCCTCCTGCTCCTCACCTTCCCATGGCACCATCCTGCTCCCCAACTTCCCAGTGCACCCCCTCCTGCTCCTGTTCAGTGCCTGGGAGACTCTCCTGGCAAAAGGCTCTGAAGGTCAGGAATGGTTTGGGTGGGAAGGGACCTCAAAACCCACCCAGTGCCACCCCCAGGGACACCTCCCCCTGTGCCAGGTGCTCCCAGCCCCAGTGTCCAGCCTGGCCTTGGGCACTGCCAGGGCTCCAGGGGCAGCCACAGCTGCTCTGGCAATCCCAGCCCAGCCCCTGACAGAGAGGAATTCCTGCCCAAGATCCCATTTCAATCCATTCTCCATCAGTTGAAAGCCCATTCCCTGTGTCCTGTCCCTGCAGGCCTTGTCCCCAGTCCCTCTGCAGCTCTCCTGGAGCCCCTTTGGGCCCTGCCAGGGGTTGGGAGCTCTCCCTGGAGCCTTCTCCTCTCCAGCTGAGCACCCCCAGCTCTCCCAGCCTGGCTCCAGAGCAGAAGGGGCTGAGCAGGAATTTTTGGAATTTGAGGACTCAAGGAGAGAAGCCAAGGAGGGTTTCAGGGAGCAGAAATGGCCACTGAGGTGACCAAAGGCCTGGGACAGGCTTGGACAGCCCCAGTGAGGAATGTGGCCCAGCAAGCTCAGCTCAGGGCTCTAACCCAGCTCTCAGTGCCCAAACTGGATTGGGTGTCCAAGGAGCAGGCCCAGGCTTGGGAAAAAGGAAAGGAGCTGGCAGCTTCATTTTAACCAAACAGAACAAGTCTTTTAGGGGGCTGGAAGAGCAAAGACAAACACTGAGAGCTGAACATGGAGCAGGATCCTCTGGGGTTCCAGGGAAAGGAGCAGAGGATGGAGTCACCCCACACCCAGCAGAGCCTGGGCACATTTTAGCTCCACAGCAGCAAATGGTGTCACCCAAAGCTGAGCCTGTTCTCCTCTGGAGTAACACCAGGCTGACCACAGAGGAAAGGCAAATCTGCCCAGTCCTAAGAGGAGGGGAAGGAGTTAAAGCCTCCAGAGAAAGGGGGTGCAGCAAGGAGAATTTTCTCAAGCTTTTCCAGCCTGTGCATGTGGTGAGAAAGTTTGACAAGACCTTCACAACCAGCAGCTTCATTCCAGAGCTTGGGAAACTTTCCCAGGATGTGAGGGCTGGAGGCAGGACAGGATGTCCCACACACTGCTGGGGATGGGACAGGGGACATAAAAGCACACGTGGGCATTGTGCTGGCTGGAAAAAAACCAACAAATCTTCACTCTGCCCTTCTGGGGGGTGCTTCTAACAGCCAAGATCGCTTCAAGAGAGACAAATTCCTTTTCTGCCACACTGTGGGGTTCTGTGCAGGGCCAGGAGCTGAACAAAGTGATCCTTGTGTGTGGCTATTCCATGATTCTCTGATTCTTCCAGTGCAGAAGTGCAGGCAGCACAGCAAATCAGCACAGCCTGGGCTGGCTGTGAGGGGAGGAAATGAGGAGGGCTGAGCATTCCCAGAGGAAAAAAATGTGGCTGCTCCATCCCTGGAAGGGCTTTGGAGCAGCCTGGGACAGTGGAAGGTGTCCCCATGGACAGAGGTGGCACTGGATGGGATTTAAGGCCCTTCCAACCCAAGCCATTTCAGGATTTTATGATTTTTCAGTAGCAGGAGGAAGCGCTGCTACAAAAGCCTCCTGCACCAGCAGCATCCTGCCCAGAGCAGAGCTTTCCCTAAACCCAGCATCCTGCTCCAGAGCTTTCCCTAAACCCAGCATCCTGCTCCAGAGCAGAGCTTTCCCTAAACCCAGCACCCAGCCCAGAGCAGAGCTTTCCCTAAACCCAGCATCCTGCTCCAGAGCTTTCCCTAAACCCAGCATCCCAGCCCAGAGCAGAGCTTTCCCTAAACCCAGCACCCAGCCCAGAGCAGAGCTTTCCCTAAACCCAGCACCCTGCCCAGAGCAGAGCTTTCCCTAAACCCAGCACCCAGCCCAGAGCAGAGCTTTCCCTAAACCCAGCACCCTGCCCAGAGCAGAGCTTTCCCTAAACCCAGCATCCTGCCCCAGAGCAGAGCTTTCCCTAAACCCAGCACCCAGCCCAGAGCAGAGCTTTCCCTAAACCCAGCATCCTGCTCCAGAGCTTTCCCTAAACCCAGCACCCTGCCCAGAGCAGAGCTTTCCCTAAACCCAGCATCCTGCCCAGAGCAGAGCTTTCCCTAAACCCAGCATCCTGCTCCAGAGCAGAGCTTTCCCTAAACCCAGCATCCTGCCCCAGAGCAGAGCTTTCCCTAAACCCAGCACCCAGCCCAGAGCAGAGCTTTCCCTAAACCCAGCACCCTGCCCAGAGCAGAGCTTTCCCTAAACCCAGCACCCAGCCCAGAGCAGAGCTTTCCCTAAGCCCAGCCCTGGGATCAGCACTGCAGTGAACACCAGGGAACGAACTCGGTGTGCAGGGAGCATTTCCAGCTCAGGGACTGCCCAGCCAAGCCCAGCTTTGTGCCTGCAGGGCCAGCCCTGAGCTCAGCCCAGCTCTGGGCACCCCCAGCACCCCAAACATTGCCTTTTGGGGGCAGATCTGGAGAGGATTTGGCCCGAGCAGCTCTCAGTGCAGAGGGCTGGCAGCGCACAGAGCTGTGCTTTGTGGTTCCCTGCACATCCTGCCCCACCACGGCAATTATCACACCAGAACCCAACTCAAGTGCTCCAAAATCTCTCTCCAAGCCGCTGCTGGAGCTGCCAGCAGGACAGCAGCGGGCTGGGCTGGAGCCTGAGTGCTCAGTTTTCATGGAATTCCTTCCCTACTGCTCCAAAAACTCCTCCAAGAGGGGCCCCTCCAGCACTGCAGGCTCCCTGCTGCCCTTGGTGAGGAAACTGCTCCGGGCTGGGCTCTGGGAATGTCACAACAGCTCACTCCTCCTAAAGGTATTTGGGGTTGAGATAAGAGGGGAGTGCCCAGGATTCTCCAAGAAACTGAAATTATTTCTCACCAGACCCTTTTGAGGAGTTGTGAGCCCATTCCAAGACTTTGTGTCCTGTCCTTGTGAAAAACTCCAATGGATTTCTGTCTGCACCCCCAGGGTGTGCCAGGAATCCTTCTGGGCACCTTGGCTTTATTCTTATCCTCATTCCACCACCCAATCTCATTCCAAACAAGATCCATCACTTCAGGCTAAAGGTGTTTTTGCATCATTTGGTGGAGGAGCAGTCAGAACGAAGCTGAGGAGAAGAACCCAGCCTAGAGCCAATAAACAGATTTAGAAAAAAAATTGGATTAAGATAATGTGTGAAGGGCTGTGCTCTCTTAATGCCAGGGAAGAAGCAGCAAAACTGAGGATGGACTAAGGCTGCATGAACCACAGATGACAGAACAAACACACCTTGGTGTGGTTTTCACATGAAGATCTGCAGTGAGATCTGGAAATCTTCCACAAGGTGGGGAAAAGAGCAGCAAAGTCATGAAAAAGCCCCAAAACCACCTCAGGGATGAGCTGTTCCACGTGGAACAAAGCTTAAAGGAACTCTGAAATGGATCCAACCCCCCAAGCTCGAGTCTGTGTGAGCAGAAGATGGGACCAACTCGGAGAATTCCAATCCCAGGGGTTTGAAATTGCTTTTCTCTTGGCAGACAAAGGCAGCAGGATCAGCAGGGCTCAGCCATTCCCAGCCCCCTGCCTCCCACACAGCCCCAGCAGGGACTCTGCTGTTCCCACAGGAGCTGCCTCACCCCGTGACCCCAGGAGGAAAAGGGACACAGAGTCTGGGCCTGCCCAGCTGGCCCAGACAGGGGCTCATCCCTGACCTGGCACCAGGGAACCATGGAATTGTTTGGCTTGGAAAAGCCCTCCAAGCCCAGGCAGCCCAAGCCCAGCAGCACCAGCACGTCCCCAGGTGCCACATCCACGTGCTTTGGGAGGGATGGGGACTCCCCCACTGCCAGGATGGTTTTATACCAACAATTTCTGTGAAGGATTTTTCCCAAATATCCAACCTAGACCTCCCTCAGAGCAACTTGAGGCTGTTTCTTCTCCTCATTCCCTGGGAGAAATTCCCTGGGCTCTCCTCTCCTGGCAGGGAGCTGTGCAGAGCCACAGGGGCCCCCTGAGCCTCCTTTGCTCCAGGCTCAGCCCCTTCCCCAGCTCCCTCAGCCCCTCCTGGGGCTCCAGACCCTTCCCAGCCCCGTTCCCTGCCCTGGACTGGCTCCAGCCCCTCCAGGTCCTGTTCCCATCCACGGTGCCCAGGAGCTGAGCAGCCTCAGCAGGCCCAGCTCAGGCCTTGATCACATTTTCACATTTTTCAGCAGGAAAAGTTCTTTCCCAGCACTGAGCTCATGTTTGTTCCTACAGCAGATCTGCTGCTGCTGTTGATGAACAAGATGGAGCCTGTGCTTTGGACCAGGGGGAAATTCCATCAAATCCCTGATTGGATTTGGGGCCTGCACTGCAATGACCTGATCAATGACCCCGGCTGTCCCCTCCTGGCAGGAGCTGTGCAGAGCCACAGGGGCCCCCTGAGCCTCCTTTGCTCCAGGCTCAGCCCCTTCCCCAGCTCCCTCAGCCCCTCCTGCGGCTCCAGACTCTTCCCCAGCTCCCTCAGGAATTCTCCAGCCCCTTCCCAGCTCCTTTCCCTGCCCTGGATTTGCTCCAGCCTCTCCCCTTCTCCCTCCATCATTTCCTCAGGGATTGCAGGACCAGCACAGGGCTCCGTGCTGCCACCTGAATTTGTGTCACTGTCACACCAGTGCCACTCCCACGCAGAGAGCTGACTCCAGCCCCAGCCTGTGGACGCTGTGGGGCTCAGGCAGAAGGGCAAAGAGGAGCTGGGAGCCACTGGGAAGGCAAGGTGAGAAAAAAGGGAGTGAGGATCCTGGAGAGGAAGCTCTGGGAAGAGGAGAAAAACCCCCAGAAACTGTGAGGAAACATCAGATCCAGGGGAGCACAAACTGCTGGTCCTGAACAGGCACAAGTGTTCATTTTATTGCCCTGACACTCAGTGGAGATGGGAGCTGGCAGCTCCTCCTCTCAGTCAAAAACCCCAGCCCCACACTGGTGTCACACACAAGGGAGGGGACAGGTCAGCAAGGAGATTGTCCCTGAACCCACGGAGCTGCTTCCTCCTGCTGCAAATCCCTGCAGCTCCAGGCAAGCAGGGGAGCACGTGGTGGCTCCCAGACAACACCACAGCAGGCACTCCAGACTACAAGGAAACCCATTCATCTCCAGGATCCCACATCCTGCCTCCCAAAAAAAGCTCCAAGTTTTATTATTCCAGCTCTGGAAAACATCTGACAGCTTTTGATGTCACCCTTGAGAAGGGAGGGAGATCAAAGGAACAAGGGAGATTTCAAGGAAAGCTACGAAGTCACCAACCCTAAATAAAATCAGGAACAAATTCAGGGCAGTGACCCACATTTCCTGTAGTGTCAGCAGGGCAAGGCTCCCCTGGGAATCCCCGTCCTGGGGAGGGGTAGGGTAACAAGCCATTTGTGCACTTCTCTGTGTAATTTTTCCCCCAAACACTTAAATAACTTGAGCCTTTTCTGCCTGTTGCCACTCTCCAGGGATACAGAGAGGCCACAGGGCTGGGAGGAGGGGAATAAATAAACAGAGAAAGGGCTTTGGGAGAGTAATTAAAAGTGGGACTGTGAAGGGGCTGATGGAAGGGTTTATTTAATGAAGTCTTGAACTGGGCTGTAGCTGCCCCTGGATGTGTCCCTGGATGGGGCTTGGAGCAGCCTGGGACCATGGCAGGGGTGGGATGGGGTGGGATTTAAGGTCCCTTCCAACCCAAACCCTCTGGGATTCTGTGAATGCTCATCCCAGAATAAACCTGAACCACCAGGAGCTCCTGGCTTTGGGTTCCAGCCTCACCTGTGTTGTGTTTTATCCCACCCAGAGCTCAGCCACTGCCTGGGGAATGTCCCTGAGCTGGGGGCCACTTCCACAGGGACAGAAACTGCCCTGGAGAGCCTGGGAATGCTCCCTGTGCAAACACAGCCAGGGGTTTCCCCCCAGGCTGTGCAGACAAACACAATTCCCACAGCTCTGGCAGGGCCAGGACAGCCCTGGAGCCAGCAGAGTCCAGAGGAGAGAGAGGAGTGAGGGCAGGAGACAGGAGGAGAGCAGGGACCCCAGGAGCTCAGCACACTGAAGCAGAGCCACAGAGCCTCCCAAAGACCAGGAGGAAACAAAAATCATCTTTTCCTCACTCTAAGAATATTTTTTTTGAGGAGAGCAGGTCACTGCCAGGGATCCCAGGAGCTCAGGACACTGAAGCAGAGCTTCCCAAAGACCAGGAGAAACCAAGAATCACCTTTCCCTCACTCTGAGAATATTTTTTTTTTTTTTTGAGGAGAACAGGTCACTGGCAGGGATCCCAGGTGTTGGAGAGGAGGAAGCAGGAGGACCCCGCAGAGATAGTTTATTAGTGAGAGATTCTAAGAGTACAAAACCTACAAAAGAGATGGAAGTGAAAGCAAAATTTGAACTGTAAGGTGCTGGGCAGGAAGAGGGTGATTAAACCAGCTGAAAAGACTGGGCTGGGTGAGTCAGTGACACCCCTGCCAGGACAAAAGGATGAATAAGGGGTTGGACCTTCTCAGGTATCAGGGAAAAGGTGGTTTTTCAGGATTTTGGTCTGTAGAGTAGCATTGTAATGCTGTAGTTCCCATAGGCTGTGTGTAGATTCTGTAGGTTTTGTATCTTGAGGTGATTGGTCGATGCTCATTAAAATATTCACGATAGAAAGGGTTCAAATGGAATGTAACAGGGAACTCGGGCTCTGCTCCCCTGGATCCCTGTCCCTTTGGACCTTTGGGCTCTTCCCCAGTCAGGCTGCCTCCCCACCACCAATAAACCACGACCGATAAACCACGACCGATAAACCACGACCGATAAACCACGACCGATAAACCACGTGTCCCAAAGAGCATCCTGCTCTGCAGATCATCCCTCTCATCGGACACCACCAGCGTGTTCCCAATACCCAGAAGCTCAGGACACTGCAGCAGTGCCCACAGAGCCTCCCAAAGACCAGGAGGAACCAAGAATGACCTTTTCCTCACTGTAAGGATATTTTTTTTGAGGAGAACAGGTCACTGGCAGAGATCACAGCTGCACAGGACACTGAAGCAGAGCCTCCCAAAGACCAGGAGAAACCAAGAATGACCTTTTCCTCACTGTAAGGATATTTTTTTTGAGGAGAACAGGTCACTGGCAGGATCCCAGGAGCTCAGGACACTGAAGCAGAGCCTCCCAAAGACCAGGAGAAACCAAGAATGACCTTTTCCTCACTGTAAGGATATTTTTTTTTGAGGAGAACAGGTCACTGGCAGGATCCCAGGAGCTCAGGACACTGAAGCAGAGCCTCCCAAAGACCAGGAGAAACCAAGAATCACCTTTTCCTCACTCTGAGAATATTTGTATTTTTTTTGGAGGGCTCTGTGCTGCAGCACCAAACCAGCCTGGCAATCAGCAAGATTCAGAGATTCCTGGTTTGCTACAGAACCTGCCCCAAGCTGAGGCACCTCCTCAGCCCACGCCTGGCTACTCACAGCCTACACTGAGGAGTAACCCAGTAGTACCCACAGAGCAAACATTCATTGCCTTTCAGCTCCTACCTTCTTCCTCTTTTTGGAGGGCTCCTCAGCCTGGCTGAGCTTTTCACCCCCTTCCCGTCCTGCTGCTGCCCCCTCCTCCTCCTCCTCCTCTGGGATCAGGCTGTACTTGGTTCCTCCAGGCTGCATGAAACACTCCTTGGCAAAGTGACCTGGAGAAAAAAAAATCAAAATAAAATAAAATATATGAAAATATATATTAAAAAAATAAAATAAAAATAAAATAAAATATTAAAAAATATATAAAAATTAAAATAAAATTTAAAAAATAAAGTGAGATAATATAAAAAATATATAAAATAAAATAAACCATAAAAATAAAATATTAAAAAATATAGAAATTAAAATAAAATGAAATATAAAATAAAATAAAATATAAAAAGTATATTAAAAAATAAAATAAAAAATAAAATAAAATATACAAAAAATTAAAATAAAATAAAATATAAAAATAAAATAAAATATAAAAATATATAAAAAATATATAAAATAAAATATTAAAAATATAAAAAATATATAAAAATAAAATAAAATAAAATATAAAAAATAAAATGTTAAATAAAATAAAATAAAAGTGTTTGAAGCAGTAACCCAGCCCCTTTTCCTTTCTTTTGTTCCTTTTTTTTTTTTTTTAACAAAAGCATTTTACACCCCTGAAGTGCTGCCAAGGCTCCTTTTGATTAGCACTCACAGGGAGACAATCTGCACTGGATTTTTTTTTTTTTTATCCTGAAATTTCAGCTGCGTGAAGGTGCGCTGGTTAAACAGGACAGGGAATAAGCACGACCCAGGTCAGTCTGGAGGGATTAGTTAGGCAATAAAAAAATAAAATGAAATAAAATGAAATGAAATGAAATAAAATAAAATAAAATAAAAAATAAAAATAAAATAAAATAAATTTAAAAAATAAAATTAAATTTAAAAATTAAAAAATATATAAAATAAAATAAATAATAAAATAAAAAATATAATAAATAAAAAATAAAATAAGATAAAAAAATAAAAAATAAAAAATAAAACATAACAGTAAAACATAACAAAATAAAATAAAATCAAAAATAAAATAAAATAAAAAATAATAAAATAAAATAAAATAAAATAAAAAAATAAATTAAAAATAAAATAACATAAATTTAAAAAATTAAAAATATATAAATAAATAATAAAATAAAATGAATAAAATAAATAAAATAAAAAATAAAAAAAAAAATAAAATAAATGAAAAAATAAAATAAAGTTTAAAAAATTAAAAATAAAACATAACATAACATAACATAATAAAATAAAATAAAATAAAATAAAATAAAATAAAATAAAATAAAATAAAATATTCTTGTCTCAACAAGTGAAAATCTGTCTCTGCAGGAGCTTAATCAGCCCAGAGAAGAGTGGGGGGAAGGTGAGTTGGTGTGAGAGGCACCTGGGAAATGAGCTAAAGCCACAAAAAGAGAGAGAAATCCAGCGCTTCTGGTTCTCCCCTTTCTGCTCTGGGGACATCAAAGCTGACCTACCCAGAGCTGCAGTGCAAATTTGGACAGCTGCACACAGGAGGAGACACCATTGTTCAAGAGCAGGCTGGAAACAGGCATAATCTGCTTTTTGGGGCTCTTTAAAATGGTGTTTTATATATATAATAGTTCTTAATATAGCAACAATCCCTTAAAATAGTATTTGAAGGATCCTTCTCTGCCACTACAGAGCCCACACTCCTCATTAACTTCCTCCAGAACAGCACAAGCCCCATGAACCATTTCCTCTAAATAACACAAGTAGGGCACAGCAGAACCTCCTGCCCACACACAAAAAAAAAGGACTTTTACCTGAAAAAATCTACTGGAAGGCACCACAAAACCACCCTCACACTGCTGCAGCAGGCAGGACAGCACTGCAGCAGGTCCCAAACCTGTTGAATGCTCATCCCAGAGTCAACCAGAACCACCAGGAGCTCCTGGGTTTGGGTTCCAGCCTCACCTGTGTCGTGTTTTATCCCACCCTGCTCTGAGCCAGAGCTCAGCCACTGCCTGGGGAATGTCCCTGAGCTGGGACCCCTGGGGAATGTCCCTGAGCTGGGACCCCTGGGGAATGTCCCTGAGCTGGGATCCCTGGGGAATGTCCCTGAGCTGGAGCCCTGGGGAATGTCCCTGAGCTGGAGCCCTGGGGAATGTCCCTGAGCTGGGACCCCTGGGGAATGTCCCTGAGCTGGGGCTCCTGGGGAATGTCCCTGAGCTGGGATCCCTGGGGAATGTCCCTGAGCTGGAGCCCTGGGGAATGTCCCTGAGCTGGGGCCCCTGGGGAATGTCCCTGAGCTGGGATCCCTGGGGAATGTCCCTGAGCTGGAGCCCTGGGGAATGTCCCTGAGCTGGTGCCACTTCCACAGGGACAGAAACTGCTCTGGAGAGCCTGGGAATGCTCCCTGTGCAAACACAGCCTCAGAGCTGGTGTCACCTCTGAGACACAGCTCCAGTGTCCCACAGCTCCCACTGATGGCTGCTCACAGAGGGATCACCTGCTGAAGCTGTTTGGCTTCTTAAAAGCCAAAACCAGGGTAAGACCTCAGGTATGAGGCACAGTGCAGGAAGGGGAGCTGTGTCCTGCAGGAGGCACAGGATGGTTGGGGCTGAAGGGACCCCTGGGGCAGGGGGCACAGGGACACACTCAGGGCTCCAGAAGGGGATTCCAGGGCTCTGCCACTCCCCATGGGCAGAAGTTCTTCCTGACAGAGAGGTGGAGCTCACTGTGGTTTGGTTTCTGGCCCTGAGCAGGGTCTGGCACCATTCCCTGGCTCCCCCTGGGGATGTTGCTGTGGGTTGATGGGATCCTCTCTCAGTGTTCTCCTCTGCACAACAAACAGGCCCAGCTCCCTCAGTCTCTCCTCAGCTCTCCAGTCCTTCACCACCTCCACTGGCCCCTCACCTAAAGAGGTGTGATTTTAAGGAATAAACCTTTTTTTTTTTTTTTTTTCAAGGACTTGAACTAAATCTTTGGTTTCTGTAGCAATAAAAAAATTCCTCCTCTGAAGAACAAACACAGAAGCAGAATTCAGCCCTGACAAGCAGGTGTAACCAGGTCAGCAGCGTGTCCAGAGCAGCTGTGGCTGCCCCTGGAGCCCTGGCAGTGCCCAAGGCCAGGCTGGACACTGGGGCTGGGAGCACCTGGCACAGGGGGAGGTGTCCCTGCCAGGGCTGGGGTGGCTCTGGGGGGGATTTCAGGTCCCTCCCAACCCAAACCACTCCAGGATTCTGGGATCACTCCCTACAAAGGGGAAGCCAAAGCCCTTGGGATAAAAAGGGGAGACAAAGGGATTCCCTGGCAATTCCCACCCAGGATCCCAGCTCTGGGCAGCCCAAGCTGCAGAGGGGCTGGGGACAAGGCCTGCAGGGACAGGACACAGGGAATGGGCTTTCAACTGATGGAGAATGGATTGAAATGGGATCTTGGGCAGGAATTCCTCTCTGTCAGGGTGGTGGGCTGGGATTGCCAGAGCAGCTGTGGCTGCCCCTGGAGCCCTGGCAGTGCCCAAGGCCAGGCTGGGCAGGGCTTGGAGCAGCCTGGGATGGTGGAAGGTGACCCTGGGGACTGGAATCAGCTGAGATTTAAGTTCCCTTCCAACCCAAACCATTCTGGGATTCCAACCACGAGACAGACATTGATGCAAGGCCACCAAGGGGCACTGCCTGGCTGGGACAAAGCTGGAAAGAAGCAGCCCAGACCCACCTTTGCAGCCACATTTCTTGCACACCGTGTTCAGCACAGCCTCCAGGGTGATCTTCTGGCTCATGTAGTCCCTGAAGGTGCGTTTCTTCCTCTCATCCTGGCTGGAAGGACAAGAACAGCTCCATTCTCAGTCCATTCTCAGCCTCAATCCCTCATTTGTGTACAAACACCCCTGAGCACGAGGCTTTTAAAGGTTATTCTTGGAGTAAAACTTTCTAAAACCAAAGAACAGATCTGGCCTTGAGAGCCAGGGGCAGCCCCAGCTGCTCTGGCAATCCCAGCCCAGCCCCTGCCCACCCTGCCAGGGAACAATTCCTGCCCAAGCTCCCAGCCAGCCCTGCCCTGGGCACTGGGAAGCCATTCCCTGTGTCCTGTCCCTGCAGGCCTTGTCCCCAGCCCCTCTGCAGCTCTCCTGGAGCCCCTTTGGGCCCTGCCAGGGGCTGGGAGCTCTCCCTGGAGCCTTCTCCTCTCCAGCTGGGCACCCCCAGCTCTCCCAGCCTGGCTCCAGAGCAGAGGGGGCTGAGCAGGAATTTTTGTTCCAACTCCCCCTGTGCCAGGTGCTCCCAGCCCCAGTGTCCAGCCTGGCCTTGGGCACTGCCAGAGCTCCAGGGGCAGCCACAGCTGCTCTGGCAATTGCATCCCAACCTCTCCCAGGGAACAATTCCTGATTCCCAAGCTCCCAGCCAGCCCTGCCCTGGGCACTGGGAAGCCATTCCCTGTCCCCTGTGGGAAGCCATTCCCCTCTGGGCTGTTGTCCTGCTCAGATTTACCCACTCAAGGGCAACGTTGTTGGGATCCAGGTCCTTCCCCGTGCCTTGGTGAACAACCTTCATGGAGAGGGAGAGCTTCAGCTTGTCCTCCTTCACCTGGAAAGCCAAGGGATCAGCAGCATGAGCCACCAGGCTGGGAGCCACCACCCCAGGGCTGTCTCAGGGCAGCTGAGGTTACCTCCTTCCCAATGAGCTTCACCCAGACCTTGTCCCCGACCTCGACGATCTCGGAGGGTTTGTCCACGCGGCAGGAGGACAGGTGAGTCCTGTGCACCAGCCCTGCCCCGGGGGTGGGAGAGAACAGACACAAACCTCCACTCAAATATCCTGAAATTATCAAAACCTCCACTCAAATATCCTGAAGTGACCAAAATCTCCACTAAAACATCCTGAAGTTATCAAAACCTCCATTAAAATATCCTGAAGTTACCAAAACCCCACCCAAAACATCCTGAAGTGACCCAAACCTCCACTAAAATATCCTCAAGTTATCAAAACCTCCACTAAACCTCCACTAAAATATCCTCAAGCTATCAAAACCTCCACTAAAATATCCTCAAGCTATCAAAACCTCCACTAAAATATCCTGAAGTTACCAAAATCTCCACTAAAATATCCTGAAATTATCAAAACCCCACCCAAAATATCCTGAAGTTATCAAAACCTCCATTAAAATATCCTCAAGTTATCAAAACCTCCACTAAACCTCCACTAAAATATCCTGAAGTGACCAAAACCTCCTTTAAAATATCCTGAAATTATCAAAACCCCACCCAAAATATCCTGAAGGTATCAAAACCTCCATTAAAATATTCTCAAGTTATCAAAACCTCTACTAAAATATTCTGAAGTCACCAAAACCCCACCCAAAATATCCTGAAGTTACCCAAACCTTCACTAAAATATCCTGAAGTTATCAAAACCCCACCCAAAATATCCTGAAGTGACCAAAACCTCCACTAAAATATCCTCAAGTTATCAAAACCTCCATTAAAATACCCAGAATTTACCAAAACCTCCACTAAAATATCCTGAAGTGACCAAAACCCCACCCAAAATATCCTGAAGTGACAAAAATCTCCACTAAAATATCCTCAAGTTATCAAAATCTCCACTAAAATACCCTCAAGTTGTCAAAACCCCACCCAAAATATCCAGAATTTGCCAAAAAAACCCCACCCCAAGGCAGCCTGAAGTAGCCAAAAACCCCTCTTAGTCTTTTTTGGCAATCAGGCAAAACTCCACCGTCCTCTAAATGCTTCCCAAGAACTCCCAAATTTCTTCCTAAATTAGGAAAAAAACTCCTTTTCTGAGCTTTTTTTTTGCTGAAAGCCTTTAATTCTGAGGTGGCTGCTTGCCTTGGATACTGCAGCCTGGAAAATGCTTCTCCAATTTTTCCCTTTTAATGGGCACTGGAAATGAGGGGAGGAAAAAAAAACCACCAAAAAAAAAATCCCAAACAAAGCAAATCAGAGACACCAACCTTGCTTCCTGCAGCCTGGGATTTTGATGAAAGCCCCATAATCTGTCACTGCAGCAACCTGGGGGAGAAAAAAAGCAACAGCAGAGCTGAGGGAATATTAAATATCCCATTTAAATCCAGTCTCCATCAGTTTAAAAACCTCCACTCAAATATCCTGAAGTGACCAAAACCTCCACTAAAATACCCTGGAGTTATCAAAACCCCACCCAAAATATCCTGAAGTAACCAAAATATCCACTAAAATATCCTCAAGTTATCAAAACCTCCACTAAACCTCCAATAAAATATCCTGAAGTGACCAAAACCCCACCCAAAATATCCTGAAGTAACCAAAACCTCCACTCAAATATCCTGAAGTGACCAAAACCTCCACTCAAATATCCTGGTGACCAAAACCCCACCCAAAATATCCTGAAGTGACCAAAACCTCCACTAAAATATCCTGAAATTATCAAAACCCCACCCAAAATATCCTGAAGTGACCAAAACCCCACCCAAAATATCCTGAAGTGACCAAAACCTCCACTAAAAAATCCAGAAGTGACCAAAACCTCCACTAAAATATCCTGAAATTATCAAAACCCCACCCAAAATATCCTGAAGTGACCAAAACCTCCACTAAAATATCCTGAAATTATCAAAACCCCACCCAAAATATCCTGAAGTGACCAAAACCTCCACTAAAATATCCTGAAGTTACCAAAACCCCACCCAAAATATCCTGAAGTGACCAAAAGCTCCATTCCCTGGGTCCTGTCCCTGCAGGCCTTGTCCCCAGCCCCTCTGCAGCTCTCCTGGAGCCCCTTTGGGCCCTGCCAGGGGCTGGGAGCTCTCCCTGGAGCCTTCTCCTCTCCAGCTGAGCACCCCCAGCTCTCCCAGCCTGGCTCCAGAGGGGCTCCAGCCCTGCAGCAGCTCTGGGGGCTCCTCTGGGCTCTCCCCAGCAGCTCCAGGTCCTTCCCGTGCTGGGAACACACCCCAGGGTGGGAGCGGGATCTGCCTGGATTGCTCAGGAAGGGGGAGGAAGAGGAGGCTGGAAAGAGTCCCTGGGATCTCTGGAAACCCAAACTCTGCTCCCTGCCCTGGCAGCAGCTCCGGGGGCTCCTCTGGGCTCTCTCCAGGTGCTGCTGATGTTGGAATTCCGAGCTCGGCAGGTGAGGAATCACCTGAGCGGGGCAGAGGGACAGAATCCCCCCCTTCCCCACTGCCCCTTTACCCCCCACACCTGGCCATAAACAAGCCCCTGGGCACGGCTGTGTGTGCCTGTCCGCCACCCGCAGCTCCCCCTGCGCTCAGCCCTGCCTAAACTAAAAGAATAAATTAGTTTATTCAAACCGAGCACGGCCCCGGCCGCGCCACCCGCTCTGCGCACCTCGCCCTGGAAGATCGAGTAGAGCTCGGGGAGCGGCTCCATCGCCTCCAAACGGCCCGTGCCAGGCAGCCGGGTTCAGCCCAGGCTACCGCATCTGCTCCCCGGGATGCTGAGGAAAGAAACGTTTCGTTAATGTTTGGAAACGCTCGGAGAGCCCTCAGGGCTCAGCGCCGACCCGAGCGGAACCCGCAGTGCTCCAGTGCAGGACTGACCCGGAGCAGCGCGGTGGGACAGCTCTTCCCGGAGCCCGTGGAGCGGTGGGGGCGCCTCAGCGCCCGCGGCAGCAACACCAAGGCGCCGCCATCGCCTCAACCTCCCCGGCTGGCCGCCGCCATTCCCTCCTCACGCTGAGGGGCTGCGCTCCCCGCCAATCACAACGCGCAATATTGCCGGACGGCAGCCCTCAGCCAGTCAGCGTTACCCATGCTGCCTAGCGCACGCTCTCCACCAATCAGAGATAGGCGCGCCAGAAGGCGCCGCGCTCCTCGCGCTATCCTCGGCGCGCCGGCAGCGTGTCGGAGGGCGGGACATCCAGGGGCGCTCTGCCAATCAGCGAGGCGGACGCGGCACGGACAGCCAATAGGGTGCGGGGGGCGGGGCGCGGCGCCCGCCATGATCGAGCAACAGAAGCGGAAGGTCCCGGGCGCCGGGCCTGGCCCCGGCCCCGCTCCCGGGGCCCCCCCGGCCCCCGCCGCTCCCGGCGCCGCCCCCGCGCCCGGCCCCGACCTTCCCCTGGTCCCCGTGCCTGCTAAGCGGCCCCGCCATGACCTGCCGGGGGCGCCGGGCACGGGCGGTGCAGGGGGGCAGCCTCCGGCCGGAGCTCTGCTGCAGGCGGTAACGGGGGGAACGTGAGGGGACGGGGGGAAGGGACCCGGGGTGGGATGGAGAGGTGAGGGAAAAAGGCCGGGGGTGGTTCCAGTGGGAGGGAAGGGCTTCGAGCGTGGTGGGGCTGGGTACTGCTGAGGCGCCTCCAGCGCTGCGTTCGGTTCTGGGCCCCTCGGTTCCGGAGGGGTTGGGGCGGGTCCGGGCAGCGGGGCTGGGGAAGGGTCTGGAGCCCCAGGAGGGGCTGAGGGAGCTGGGGAAGGGGCTGAGCCTGGAGCAAAGGAGGCTCAGGGGGGCCCCTGTGGCTCTGCACAGCTCCTGCCAGGAGGGGACAGCCGGGGGGGTCGGGCTCTGCTCCCAGGGCACAGGGACAGGAGGAGAGGGAACGGCCATGGGATGTCCAGGTTGGATATTGGGGGAAATTTCCCCATGGAAAGGGCGTTCAGGAACTGCCCAGGGAGGGTTGGAGTCTCCATCCCTGGAGGTGTCCAGGTCACTGGGCTGGGGACAAGGTGGGCATCGGGCACAGCTGGGACTCGATGCTCTTGGGGCTCTTTTCCAGCCTCAGTGATTCCATGGTCATGGTCCCCATCCCATTCCCGTCTCTCCTGGCAGGCAGTGCCTCAGGCTGGGCCAGGGCAGGCTCAGGGTGGGCAGCAGCAAGAATTTCCCCATGGAAAGGGAGCTCAGGGCCTTGGCAGTGCCCAGGGAGGGTTGGAGTGCCCATCCCTGGGGGTGCCCAAGGACACACTGAGGGCTCTGGGACAGGGTGGGCATCGGGCACAGCTGGGACTCGCTGCTCTTGGATCTCTTTTCCCACTTCAGTAACCTGGAATTCTGGCTCCTGGAATCCTGCTGGGCTGTGCCCTGAGGAGGCTGGCTGGCAGGCTGGCCCCGCCCTGGCCGTGTCCCCTTGTCCCCTGACGCTGTCCCCTGTGTCCCCCAGGGCCCCCCGCGCTGCTCCTCGCTGCAGGCCCCCATCATGCTGCTGTCGGGACACGAGGGGGAGGTGTACTGCTGCAAGTTCCACCCCAATGGCAACACCCTGGCCTCGGCTGGCTTCGACAGGCTCATCTGTGAGTGTCCCCTGCTGTCCCCAGGCTGGGCTGACACGAGCTCAGCCCTCCCCTGGCTGCTCCTGAGTGTGAGTTGCTTCCCCAGGGGGGTGCAGGAAGCTTTTCCCAGCTTCTCCCCAGGTGCCATCCCTCTGGTTGCTGTTCTAGCTCAGTTTCTGGGGAGCTTTGGGGGGAAATAGGGTAAAAGATTCAAAAGAGGCTCCTACCTCAGGGGAATGGTCCAAGAATTTATTCCTGAAGGGGATCCCAGGGGCAAAGAGGGTGAACAGGGAAGAGCAGGGGTTTATCCAGACTCTCTGTCCCAGCACAGATAGCTGGCACACAGCCATGGGTCAGAGATAAGGGAAAGGTGGGGTTAAACTGAGGGTTAGAGTTTTGGGGGAGTTTCTGGAGAAAAACCATTCCCCCAGAGGAATACAACAGGTTCTCACCTGAAGTTTTAACCCCTTCTGGCTGCTGTGCTAGCTCAGTTTCTGGGGAACTTTGGGGGGAAATAGGGTAAAAGATTCAAAAGGGGCTCCTACCTCAGGGGGTTCCAAAGCTTTATTCTTGAAGGGGATCCCAGGGCAGAGGGTGAACAAGGAGGAGCAGGGGTTTATCCAGACTCTCTGTCCCAGCACAGAGAGCTGGCACAGAGCCATGGGTCAGAGATAAGGGAAAGGTGGGGTTAAACTAAGGGTTAGAGTTTTGGGGGGTTTCTGGGGAAAAACCATTTCCCCAGAGGAATACAACAGGCTCTCAGCTGAAGTTTTAACCCCTTCTGGCTGCTGTGCTAGCTCAGTTTCTGGGGAGTTTTGGGGGAATATGCTTCAAGGAATAGGGTAAAAGATTCAAAAGAGGCTCCTACCTCAGGGGGACGTTCCAAGGCTTTATTCCTGAAGGGGATCCCAGGGACAAAGAGGGAGAACAAGGAGGAGCAGGGGTTTTTATCCAGTCTCTGTCTCAGGAGGTGACAGCTGGCACAGAGCCATAGGTCAGAGATAGGGAAAGTTGGGTTTAAACTAAAGGTTCCAGTCTCTGGGGGGTTTCTAAGGAATAACCATCTCCCCAGAGGGATACAGCACCATCCTGCTGGTGCTGGAGATGAGTCTTGCTGGGCACAGCCCTGTGTCCCCCTCAGACAGCTTCCAGAGGTTTGCAAAAAGGCAGGGGTTTTGGGAGTTTTTTTAATGCTGAGGTTTGCTGAAGCAAAGATGAGAATTTTTTTTCTTAAATTCACTTATTTTTTTTCCTTAAATTTCTTAAACAAGAGCCCTTCATCAGCTCTGCCCTGGGGCTCACAGGATGCTTTGGTGCTGCTGTGGGTTATCCCAGGTGGGGCTCAGCAGTGGGGATCCCCTGCAGTCACTGCCTGTCATGTTTGGGTTTTTCTGAAGTTCTTTCTCAGAGATCTAGACTGGCAAACGAAGTCACACTTTGTAAACTCTCTTGTTTTTCACATTTCTCTCCCAAGGAGGGACTTTGCTTGTTGACCCTTGGTGTGACCAATGGTTCAAAGTATCCCACCTCTTAGGTGGGCACATTGTAGAAAGGTATAAAAACAGGTTCTGAGAATAAACCAACCCCTGTTTGGAGCATCAGCCTTCTGAAATCACGAGTCCATGTCTTTCCTTCGTGTCCAACAGCGACACTCCCCCATCCTTCACCTCGCTGAAATCCCAAAGATCAGCTCCAGGCACCACTGGGAGCTGCTCCCATGGATTTCCCTGTGCTCACCTCTCTCCCTTGCTGCCCCCCTCCCTCCCAGTGCTCTGGAACGTCTATGGGGACTGTGACAACTTTGCCACCCTGAAGGGGCACAGCGGGGCTGTCATGGAGCTGCACTACAACACGGATGGCAGGTGAGGGAGGGGCTGGGGGCTGCTCACAGAGCCCAGGAGGGGCTGAGGGAGCTGGGAAGGGTCTGGAGCCCCAGGAGGGGCTGAGGGGGCTGGGGAAGGGGCTGAGCCTGGAGCAAAGGAGGCTCAGGGGGGCCCCTGTGGCTCTGCACAGCTCCTGCCAGGAGGGGACAGCCGGGGTCATTGATCAGGTCATTGCAGTGCAGGCCCCAAATCCAATCAGGGATTTGATGGAATTTCCCCCTGGCCCAAAGCACAGGCTCCATCTTGTTCACCAACAGCAGCAGCAGATCTGCTGTAGGAACAAACATGAGCTCAGTGCTGGGAAAGAACTTTTCCTGCTGAAAAATGTGAAAATGTGATCAAGGCCTGAGCTGGGCCTGCTGAGGCTGCTCAGATCCTGGGCACCGTGGATGGGAACAGGACCTGGAGGGGCTGGAGCCAGTCCAGGGCAGGGAACGGGGCTGGGAAGGGTCTGGAGCCCCAGGAGGGGCTGAGGGAGCTGGGGAAGGGGCTGAGCCTGGAGCAAAGGAGGCTCAGGGGGGCCCCTGTGGCTCTGCACAGCTCCTGCCAGGAGGGGACAGCCGGGGGGGTCGGGCTCTGCTCCCAGGGCACAGGGACAGGAGGAGAGGGAACGGCCCCAGGCTGGGCCAGGGCAGGCTCAGGGTGGGCAGCAGCAGGAATTTCCCCATGGAAAGGGAGCTCAGGCCTTGGCACTGCCCAGGGAGGGTTGGATGCCCATCCCTGGGGGTGCCCAGGAATTCCTGGATGTGGCACTCAGGGCTCTGGGCTGGGGACAGGGTGGACAGCAGGCACAGCTGGGACTGGATGGTCTCAGATCTTTTTTCCAACCTAAATGATCCTGGGGTTGTTGCCCTTGCTCAGTCCACG
This sequence comes from Phylloscopus collybita, assembly GCA_027886175.1. Classification (NCBI taxonomy): domain Eukaryota; kingdom Metazoa; phylum Chordata; class Aves; order Passeriformes; family Phylloscopidae; genus Phylloscopus; species Phylloscopus collybita. Next base: position 1,111,777 of record JAJNNQ010000059.1, on the reverse strand, counting down.
GACAATCCTTGGAGTGTGCCTTTCCCAGCGTGGCCAAAGCATCTGGGGGCACCTGTGACCCCCATCCCCAGTGCCATGGATGCAGCTCTGGGGAACAGAGGGAAGCTTGTGTTGGGTGTCTGGGCCTCACTGGGGGAGGAAGAGAGAGCAGCTGAGATCCTGGCTGATTTCAAAGGCTGGCACCCCACTGCTGCCTCTGCTCATCCCAGCTGCTGCTCCAGGAGGCAGAAAAACAACTCCTGACAGGGCTGAGAGGGAGTTTGCCCACTCAGCGTCAGTCAGGCCCCTCCAAAACACCAAAGGGGGAGAGGCTCTGCTGGCTCCTGGAGGAGGGAAGGGAAGGAAGGGAAGGGAAGGGAAGGGAAGGGAAGGGAAGGGGGCTGAGCCCTGACCGTGCCTGTTGCCTGCAGCATGCTCTTCTCGGCATCCACCGACAAAACCGTGGCAGTGTGGGACAGCGAGACCGGTGAGAGGGTGAAGAGGCTCAAGGGCCACACCTCCTTCGTCAACTCCTGCTACCCGGCTCGGAGGGGCCCCCAGCTGGTCTGCACCGGCAGCGATGATGGCACCGTCAAGGTCAGCCCTGCCCTGCCCTGCCCCGGGGGGAAATCCTGGGGGGGAGAAAAAGGTGGGAAAGGATTCAGGGAAAACCTGGGGGGAAAGGAAAAACCTGGGGGGAAAAAGGTGGGAAAGGATTCAGGGAAAACCTGGGGGGAAAGGAAAAACCTGGGGGGAAAAAGGTGGGAAAGGTTTCAGGGAAAACCTGGGGAGAAAGGAAAAACCTGGGGGGAAAAAGGTGGGAAAGGTTTCAGGGAAAACCTGGGAGAGGAAAAAAGGTAGGAAAGGTTTCAGGGAAAACTTGGGGGGAAAGGAAAAACCTGGGGGGAAAAAGGTGGGAAAGGTTTCAGGGAAAACCTGGGGGGAAAGGAAAAACCTGGGGGGAAAAAGGTGGGAAAGGTTTCAGGGAAAACCTGGGGGGAAAGGAAAAACCTGGGGGGAAAAAGGTGGGAAAGGTTTCAGGGAAAACCTGGGGGGAAAGGAAAAACCTGGGGGGAAAAAGGTGGGAAAGGTTTCAGGGAAAACCTGGGGAGAAAGGAAAAACCTGGGGGGGGAAAGGTGGGAAAGGTTTCAGGGAAAACTTGGGGGGAAAGGAAAAACCTGGGGGGAAAAAGGTGGGAAAGCTCTCAGGGAAAATCTGAGAGAGAAAAAAAGGTGGGAAAGGTTTCAGGGAAAATCTGGGAGAGAAAAAAAAGGTGGGAAAGGTTTCAGGGAAAACCTGGTGGGGGGAAAAAGCTGGGAAAGTTTTCAGGGAAAAGCTGGGGAGAGAAAAAAAGGTGGGAAAGGTTTCAGGGAAAACCTGGTGGGGGGAAAAAGGTGGGAAAGTTTTCAGGGAAAACCTGGGGGGAAAGGAAAAACCTGGGGGGAAAAAGGTGGGAAAGCTCTCAGGGAAAATCTGGGGAGAAAGGAAAAACCTGGGGGGAAAAAGGTGGGAAAGGTTTCAGGGAAAACCTGGGGGGAAAGGAAAAACCTGGGGGGGAAAAGGTGGGAAAGCTCTCATGGAAAATCTGGGAGAGGAAAAAAGGTGGGAAAGGTTTCAGGGAAAACCTGGTGGGGGGAAAAAGGTGGGAAAGTTTTCATGGGAAAGCTGGGGGGAAAAGGTGGGAAAGCTTTCAGGGAAAACTTGGGGGGAAAGGAAAAACCTGGGGGGAAAAAGGTGGGAAAGGTTTCAGGGAAAACTTGGGGGGAAAGGAAAAACCTGGGGGGAAAAAGGTGGGAAAGGTTTCAGGGAAAACCTGGGGGGAAAGGAAAAACCTGGGGGGAAAAAGGTGGGAAAGCTCTCAGGGCCTTCCCATTGAACTGGGCTGGGTTCAGCCCTTGGTTACTGGTGATGGCTGTGAGTTGAAAGTGTGACATCAAATTTCACTGCTCCTGTTTTTTCTCTCAGTGGGGTTGGGGAGGTGGAGCTGCTCAGCTGAGCTTTTTGTGCTGCTCTTGGTTTGGAGAGCATGAGAGAACTGTTCCTGAAATCTGGGCTGGCCCCTTCTTCTCTTCCCTGAAATCTCCTGTGCTGGCTCCTTTTTCTCTCCCCTGAAATCTGGGCTGCTCCCTTCTTCCTTCCCTTCCTTCCCAGGCTCCAAACACAGGAGATTTAATGTTTTTTTTAATAAAAATCTCCAGATTGGATGTTTTTTATAATGATTCCCTGAGTTCTGCCAAGGGGTTTTGGGGGAGCAGCCTGAGTCTGTGCCGCTGTCTCTGCAGCTCCCGGTGATTTTGGTGTTAGATGTCTGTGCCCACCTCTGAAAAGTGCCCCCTTTCTTTCCAGCTGTGGGATATCAGGAAAAAAGCTGCTGTGCAGACCTTCCAGAACACCTACCAGGTGCTGGCTGTCACCTTCAACGACACCAGTGACCAGATCATCTCTGGGGGCATCGACAACGACATCAAGGTGGGACCCTGTGCCCCCTTCCCCACCCTGCCACACCTGGTGGTGCTCAGGGGGTCACCTGCTGGGTTTGACACCTGCTGTGGCCATCCCTGCTGGTGCTGCAGGGCCTGTCAGGTGGCAGGGAGCTGCTCTGGGCTGGCAGGGACAGCCTGGCATGGCAGTGTCCCAGCTGTCCCCAGGCTGTCACAGCCAGTGCTCGGTGTGACACTGCTACCAGGGCTGTCCCCAGCCTGCCACAGCCAGTGCTCAGTGTGGCACTGCCACCACAGCTGTCCCCAGCCTGTCACAGCTGTCCCCAGCCTGTCACAGCCAGTGCTCAGTGTGGCACTGCCACCAGAGCTGTCCCCACTGCCCCTCTTTGGGAAGAGCAGCCTGAAGCTGGGGAACTGGGGAGCTCCTGCTCTGCCCCAACGGGCATTTGGGGGTCCTGGGGGCAGTTCAAGAGGAATTCTGCAGGAGTTTAACTCCTTGGAGGCTGAGCACACTCATTTAGAAATCTTCTAAAAGGCAAATTCTGTCTTTTTAGAGCACCCACAAACTTCCAGCCTCGGATTTTCATAGAATCTTGGAATGGTTTGGATGGAAAGAGACCAGAAAGCTCATCCCACTGCACCCCAGCCCTGGCAGGGACACCTCCCCCTGTGCCAGGTGCTCCCAGCCCCAGTGTCCAGCCTGGCCTTGGGCACTGCCAGGGCTCCAGGGGCAGCCACAGCTGCTCTGGCAATCCCAGCCCACCACCCTGACAGAGGAATTCCTGCCCAAGATCCCATTTCAATCCATTCTCCATCAGTTTAAAGCCCATTCCCTGTGTCCTGTCCCTGCAGGCCTTGTCCCCAGCCCCTCTGCAGCTCTCCTGGAGCCCCTCTGGGCCCTGCCAGGGGCTGGGAGCTCTCCCTGGAGCCTTCTCCTCTCCAGCTGAGCACCCCCAGCTCTCCCAGCCGGGCTCCAGAGGGGCTCCAGCCCTGCAGCAGCTCCGGGGCTGCTGCCTTGTCACTCCTTAGGGGTCGAACACCTCCAGGTACAAACCTAAGGCCCAAATCCCATTTCCCTACAACTCCCACCAAGCTGCAGAGCCCAGGAGCTGGAATCCCCAGCTGAGTGCCTGTGTGGGTGCAGTGGGAGCTGCAGCCCCAGCCTTGCTGTGCTGTGTGTTTGCTGTGCCAGGTGTGGGACCTGCGGCAGAACAAGCTCACCTACACCATGCGCGGCCACGCCGACTCGGTGACGGGCCTGAGCCTCAGCTCGGAGGGCTCCTACCTGCTCTCCAACGCCATGGACAACACAGGTAGGGCCTGCTGAGCCTCCCAGGGCCACCCCGGGGTGCTCATCCCGGGAAAACTGCCCTGGGTCGGGCTGCAATGCAGGGAGTTGGGCTCCAGAGCTAAAGCGTGAAATTGTGGCCTTGAGGTGGGGAGCAGCTGCCTCAGGGGGGTTTGTTCATCCCTGCTCCTGCAGGGCCTGGGGACAGGAGCCCTGGCACAGGTTATCCTGCAGGGAACTGGGTTATCCTGCAGGGAATTGGGGACAGGAGCCCTGGCACAGGTTATCCTGCAGGGAACTGGGTTATCCTGCAAGGATTTGGGGACAGGAGCCCTGGCACAGGTTATCCTGCAGGGAACTGGGTTATCCTGCAGGGAATTGGGGACAGGAGCCCTGGCACAGGTTATCCTGCAGGGAACTGGGTTATCCTGCAAGGATTTGGGGACAGGAGCCCTGGCACAGGTTATCCTGCAGGGAACTGGGGACAGGAGCCCTGGCACAGGTTATCCTGCAGGGAACTGGGTTATCCTGCAAGGATTTGGGGACAGGAGCCCTGGCACAGGTTATCCTGCAGGGAACTGGGGACAGGAGCCCTGGCACAGGTTATCCTGCAGGGAACTGGGGACAGGAGCCATGGCACAGGTTATCCTGCAGGGAGTTGGGGACAGGAGCCCTGGCACAGGTTATCCTGCAGGGAGTTGGGGACAGGAGCCCTGGCACAGGTTATCCTGCAGGACACAGGGGACAGGAGCCCTGGCACAGATTTGTCCCCTCAGCAGGAGTGACAGCCCAGCTCCTGCAGGGAATTGGGGACAGGAGCCCTGTCCCAGGTGATCTGTGCACTCTGGGTGTGCTTGGCAGTGTCCCCTCAGCAGGAGTGACAGCCCAGCTGCCCCCCTGCCTGTCCCACTGTCCCTCAGCCCATCAGCACCGTGCCCTTGGGGTGTGTCAGGGGGAACAAAACCCTCCTGGAGGGAGGTGCTGGCTCCATTTTGGGATTTTTTTCTGTAATTCCACCTGGCTGCTGTTGTCCTGTCAGAGCAAAGCCACCTGCAGGGACAGCTGCTGCTGGCCTTTGGGACAGGAGGGGTCAGGGAGCCTGGCCTGGGCACGGGGGCTCTGCCAGGGCTGCCCTTCCTTGCCCTGTGCCCCTCAGCTCCTGGCTCTGCCTCTGTTGCAGTTCGGATCTGGGACGTCAGGCCCTTTGCCCCCAAGGAGAGGTGTGTGAAGATTTTCCAGGGAAATGTCCATAATTTTGAAAAGGTGAGTGTGCTCCGCTTCTTGTTCAGTTCCCCTGGCTGTTAACTTTTCTCTAAATTGTTTTTTTTTGTTGTTTTTTCCTCAGTTCAAGTTTGGGCCAGAAAGGCTTTAATAAGAACTCAAAGAAAGATGAATCCTCGAAGTGGGATTCCAATTAAAGCCTCAGTAACAAGATTCCTTTGCTGGGTTCAGCTGTAATTAGCTGTAAATTAAGTATTTTCTACACTTGCCATCTACTTGGTGTAAAATAACAAGGCACTGGCTGTTCCCAACAATAAAATAAAATCTGTAATTACTAGCTCATCTTCCAAGGGAGATCATTAAAGTGGTGCTGGTTAAAGTCTCAATTTTATTTCAAGGAGAAGGGGGAAACTAAAGAGATCTGTGCATTTTTTTTTTGTGTTTTTGGTTTTGTTTTAGAACCTTCTGAGGTGCTCCTGGTCCCCAGATGGCAGCAAAATTGCAGGGGGCTCTGCTGACAGGTGAGTTGCCACCACTGCCTTCCTCTGGCCCCATCAATGGATTTGCAGCCTTCCTGCACCAGGATTTCAAGGCTCAGGGTTGTGTGTGAAGCTGTGAAATCCAAAAAAAAAACCCTCTGGGAGCTTCCCTGATTCCCACAGGGAATGTTTCTGTTGCTTTGCTGTCCCTGGAGGAGCACCTGGCTGTTGTAAAATCTGGTTATTACTGCCCAAAACCTGGCTGAGGATCTGCCCTGCCCCACCACAGAACACCCCCAGCAGGTGACAGGGACATCTGTGCCACGGGGTTGGAGCCCTGTGTGTCCTGGCAGGAGCTTGGGAGGGTCTGTGTGTGGGGGATTGGAGGATGAAGACCACAAATCCCAGTGACATCCCTGCATGGTGGGATTCCAGGGCTCATTAATGACACTCCCCACCCCCTTAATTAAGGAGAAATTAACTCACTCAGACCTGTAAGTGAAAGACTCTGTAATGTGAGCTGAGGAATGCAAAGGGCAGGGGGAGGAAGCAGGGCAGGATCTGGAGGTCTCTGTGACCCCTGGAGCAAATTCAGGCCCAAATGCAGTGCCAGGGAGACAGGAATTCCTGCAGGCTGGGGGCCAGGGGCAGCAGGGATCTCCAGGTGGGTGAGTTCCTGAGAGCAGACAGGCAGAACCTGAGCTCTCCCTGGCCAGGTTTAGTGGGGCAGCTGTCCCAGCACAGGCCAGGGCTGTGAGCCTGACCCCCAGCCCTGCTGGGCTCTGAGTGGGGCACGTGGGGAGGGAGAGCAGCAGCTCCAGCCTGGGGAGGGCAATTCCAGCCTGAGAGAGCAGCTCCAGGCTGGGGTGAGCAGCAGCTCCAGGCTGGGGTGAGCAGCAGCTCCAGGTCTGGGAGAGCAGCAGCTCCAGGTCTGGGAGAGCAGCAGCTCCAGGTCTGGGAGAGCAGCAGCTCCAGGCTGGGGAGAGCAGCAGCTCCAGGCTGGGGTGAGCAGCAGCTCCAGGTCTGGGAGAGCAGCAGCTCCAGGTCTGGGAGAGCAGCAGCTCCAGCCTGGGAGAGCAGCAGCTCCAGGTCTGGGAGAGCAGCAGCTCCAGGTCTGGGAGAGCAGCAGCTCCAGGTCTGGGAGAGCAGCAGCTCCAGCCTGGGAGAGCAGCAGCTCCAGGCTGGGGTGAGCAGCAGCTCCAGGTCTGGGAGAGCAGCAGCTCCAGGTCTGGGAGAGCAGCAGCTCCAGGTCTGGGAGAGCAGCAGCTCCAGCCTGGGAGAGCAGCAGCTCCAGGTCTGGGAGAGCAGCAGCTCCAGCCTGGGGAGAGCAGCAGCTCCAGGTCTGGGAGAGCAGCAGCTCCAGCCTGGGAGAGCAGCAGCTCCAGGTCTGGGAGAGCAGCAGCTCCAGGTCTGGGAGAGCAGCAGCTCCAGGTCTGGGAGAGCAGCAGCTCCAGGTCTGGGAGAGCAGCAGCTCCAGGTCTGGGAGAGCAGCAGCTCCAGCCTGGGAGAGCAGCAATTCCAGCCTGGGGAGAGCAGCAGCTGCAGGCTGGAAGGGCAATTCTAGGCTGGGAGAGCAGTTTGAGCCTGGGAGAGCAGCAGCTCCAGGTCTGGGGAGAGCAGCAATTCCAGCCTGGGAGAGCAGTTTGGGTCTGAGGGAGCAATTCCAGCCTGGGGAGAGCAGCAGCTCCAGGTCTGGGAGAGCAGCAGCTCCAGCCTGGGTCCCTGGGCAGGCTGAGCCCTGCTCTGGGCAGCTGTGCCCCTGCAGTTTGGGTCAGTGGGTTTATGCTGCAGGTGCTGCTGGAGCTCAGGGCTCTGGCAGCTCCTGGGGCAGGTCACAGCAGGCCACTCCAGACTTTCTGCTATCACAGAGCTTTTCATTTATTCTTTTTTGTTTTTAAAAAAAAAAAATTAGGGTTTGTTTTTTTTTTTTTTGAGGAGTATCTGTAGGAAAAGCAAAGCAAGATTAAGCAAACATTTTGTTTTAGGTACAAAACATTTCCCCCAGTGACTCCTCTCTCCTGCACTGTGGTGAAGGGGCCATTCCCTGAGTATTTATTTTTGCTGTTGAGCCCTTCAGAAGGGTTGTAGTAAAATTATCCACTCTGCCTGCCTTGTCACCCCAAATAAAAACCACAACAGCAGAGCTCTTGGAGAAAGCAACAGACACAACCTGCTAGATTAAGAGTTGGGCTTGAAATATTCCTGATCCAAGGCTTACATTGCAGGCCTGAGGGTTTCCCCAAGAAAATAAATCACAGACTAGCACTGGCCTGAAAAATCTCCTGAGGAGGAGGAGGAGCACGTGGTGCTGGTACCCAGTGCCCTCTCTGGGGTTATAAATCATTCAGGGCTTTTTTTTGGGGGGTGAAAAGCAGCATTTCCCTGGCCCAGTCAGAGCAGCACTTTTCTCCTGGGAAGCTCCAGGTTCTTTCTCCACACAAAGATTATTCCCAGCCAGCTGGAGCCAGCCCCTGGGTGTGGGGGGATCAGGCATTTCCTTTGCCCAGCCCTCAGCAGGGCTCTGTTGCAGGTTTGTCTACGTGTGGGACACCACCTCCAGGAGGATCCTCTACAAGCTGCCTGGCCACGCTGGCTCTGTCAATGAACTGGCCTTCCACCCTGAGGAACCCATCAGTGAGTGCTCCTCAACCCCTCAGGGCAGCACTGCCAGGGCTCTCTGAAGCACTGGCAAGCCCTGGGGGTGCAGTTCCCAATCCTGGGAATGCAGTTCCCATCCCTGGGAATGCAGTTCCCAATCCTGGGGGTGCAGTTCCCAATCCTGGGGGTGCAGTTCCCAATCCTGGGGGTGCAGTTCCCCATCCCTGGGGGTGCAGTTCCCAATCCTGGGGGTGCAGTTCCCCCATCCCTGGGGGTGCAGTTCCCATCCCTGGGGGTGCAGTTCCCCATCCCTGGGGGTGCAGTTCCCAATCCTGGGGGTGCAGTTCCCCATCCCTGGGGGTGCAGTTCCCCATCCTGGGGGTGCAGTTCCCATCCCTGGGGGTGCAGTTCCCCATCCTGGGGGTGCAGTTCCCAATCCCTGGGGGTGCAGTCCCCCATCCCTGGGGGTGCAGTTCCCATCCCTGGGGGTGCAGTTCCCATCCCTGGGGGTGCAGTTCCCCCATCCCTGGGGGTGCAGTTCCCCCATCCCTGGGGGTGCAGTTCCCATCCCTGGGGGTGCAGTTCCCAATCCCCGGGGGTGCAGTTCCCAATCCCCGGGGGTGCAGTTCCCCCTCCCTGGGGGTGCAGTTCCCCATCCCTGGGGGTGCAGTTCCCCATCCCTGGGGGTGCAGTTCCCATCCCTGGGGGTGCAGTTCCCAATCCCTGGGGGTGCAGTTCCCAATCCTGGGGGTGCAGTTCCCAATCCTGGGAATGCAGTTCCCATCCCTGGGAATGCAGTTCCCAATCCTGGGGGTGCAGTTCCCAATCCTGGGGGTGCAGTTCCCAATCCTGGGGGTGCAGTTCCCAATCCTGGGGGTGCAGTTCCCCATCCCTGGGGGTGCAGTTCCCATTCCTGGGGGTGCAGTTCCCCATCCCTGGGGGTGCAGTTCCCCATCCCTGGGGGTGCAGTTCCCAATCCTGGGGGTGCAGTTCCCAATCCTGGGGGTGCAGTTCCCCATCCCTGGGGGTGCAGTTCCCCATCCTGGGGGTGCAGTTCCCATCCCTGGGGGTGCAGTTCCCCATCCTGGGGGTGCAGTTCCCAATCCCTGGGGGTGCAGTCCCCCATCCCTGGGGGTGCAGTCCCCCATCCCTGGGGGTGCAGTTCCCATCCCTGGGGGTGCAGTTCCCATCCCTGGGGGTGCAGTTCCCCCATCCCTGGGGGTGCAGTTCCCCCATCCCTGGGGGTGCAGTTCCCATCCCTGGGGGTGCA